>CM077262.1:9424137-9726637 GCA_039654775.1 Spinibarbus caldwelli | reverse complement strand
ATACATACATACATACATACATACATACATACATACATACATACATACATACATACATACATACATACATACATACATACATACATACATACATACATACATATATATATATATATATATATATATATATATATATATATATATACATACATACATACATACATACATACATATACACACACACACACACACTATATTGCCAAAAGTATTGGGTCACCCCCTTCTAATGAACAGGTTTGACTACTTTAGTGATTTCCATGAGTACAAATCTTAATGTTTAAGCATATAAAGATATTCTAGGGAATTGTGTGCTTCTAATTTTATAGCAACGGTTTGGACAGGACCCTTTTCTATTCTAACATGACAATGCCTCTGTGTATAAGGCAAGGTTCAAAAAGAAATGATTGATTTAGTCAGTGTGGAAGAACTTGACTGGTCTGCAGAAAGCCAAGTCCTAATCCAAGCTGAACACCTCTGGTGTGACTTTAAATGCAGATCTTGAGCCAAAAGCTCTTTACCAAACACCAATGACTTGTACATATGGGTACAGTCATTTTAGACAATTCCAAAACTGTTGCAACAGAGATGGAAATACAATTTTTAAATACATGCATTATGTTTCCATCTTTGTTACCACAGTTTTGGAAGTGCCTTTTTCTGTTCTAAAGAAATGGGTGTCCCAATACGTTTGTCCATATAATGTATGTACAAGTCATTGGTGTTTGGTAAAGAGTTTTTGGCTCAAGGTCTGCATTTAAAGTCACACCAGACATTCTTTTTGAACCTTGCCTTATACACAGAGGCATTGTCATGTTAGAATAGAAAAGGGTCCTGTCCAAACTGTTGCTTTAAAATTAGAAGCACACAATTCCCTAGAATATCATTATATGCTTAAACATTAAGATTTGTACTCATGGAAATTACTAAAGTAGTCAAACCTGTTCATTAGAAGGGGGTGACCCAATACTTATGGCAATATATTGTATTTCTGTCAAAAATGCTATTTATTATTATGATATACAGCAAACTTTTCACATCAGCAGACAATATCCCATACAAAATATCCCCACAAAAGCACCGCAAGACCGAGATTTCTGGTGGTGTAAACAATTTATTCTGAAGCAATATTTTATCTGTGGTCTATTAGCTTTTACATTTATCTGCATATTTTTTATATTAACCTCAGGATGTTATTTAGGCCATTTTTTAAACCTTATTAAATGCATGCATCATATTTCATGTCAAATTCTTACAATTGACCAATAGATTCAATTTACAGTAAGGCTGTTATCAAACAAATTAATTTACATTGCACAATTACAACAGCAATAAATAATGTTATGAGATTAATGTTTTAAATGTAATTTTGAATATACAAATAAGAAATGTTGGGGGGGAATCATAGACATACTTTTAAACATACTAACCCCGTCAGTAGGTGGCGGTAAGTCACTTAATGAGTGAGTCATTATTGAGTCATTCATTCAACCGTTCGCTGAATCATTCAGTAAAAAACACAGCTGTGTGTTGCTTGGAGATTGGGCAATACTTCTGCTGTGACCTTTGTTTGGCACTATCTTAGTTGGTGAAACAGAACAAAACAGTCAATATTGTGTCTAAAATGTAAGTAACTTAATTACGTGACTACGTAACTACTTGTTTATTTACTTGTTTATTTTAACTAAAATCAATGTAACATTTGCAATCGTGAGAATATTCTGCAATTAGCTCCCTTGTCATGGTATGTTGCTTAACTACATCGTTATAAATAACAAAATTAAAAATTTTACCTCAGTATGTTTCTTCTGTGAGTTTCTTTATGTGTCCCGTTCAGCTCTTTTGCTCATTTCATAGTCATTTGATTTCTCCATAAAAGTCTCTTACAAAGAAACAGGCAGCGCGAGCCTAAACAGCGCGACCTTGATACCAGAAATACACTATCCATTGTCAATCACTGTTTACGTTGAATGTAATAAAATCAGAAGAATCATTCTTGCATTTGTTATTTTTTTGTCACACAGGCTATTTGTCCGGTCGGGCAAGTAAAATTCTCAAGCCATTTTTCAGTAAACTTCATTTAACCCATTTTAAACCATCTAGGAAGCTGGTCAGCTAACTGCATGCAGTAACTACAGCGGGGGAAAAATCTGTCTGTCTAATGATTGTAAACAGTCACAGGTCCATCAGACAGGAGCATTTTTTGCGGAATTGGGACCAAAAATATTTAAGACCCATCGAATCTGAATTTAAGACATTTTAAGACTTTTTAAGGACCCGCGGCCACCCTGTAGAATATTATGCTATAAAGTTAATTTAAGGTTAGTATGATTTTCTTTTTCTCAAGAAATTAAAAAAAAAAAAGTTATTTTAAACAGTAATAATATTTTACAATAATATGTTTTTTTTTACATTATTTTTGATCAAGTGCAGCCTTGGTATGCATAAGACGTTTATTTTTTAATCATTTTTAAAAAATCTTATCAACCCCAAACTTTTGAACAGTAGCGTACAATAAACACTGTCAAGCTCCACACTACATTTGAAGTCTTCTGAAGAAATATTATTGCTTTCTGTGCGATTCAGAGTGAAATATCTACTGCTAAAAATTTGGTACAACATACTTAGCCATCAAAATGTTAAACCACATTTGAATAAATCCAGATGCATATGAAATATAGGGGATGGCATAATATGAATTATATAACTTGAATTTTTGTCTGTTAGCTATCATATGACTTCAGGTGATTTAAAATATATCATACAAGTTGTATGGACTAGTTTTACAGCACTTATTTGTCATTCAGGTTGTATTTTTTTTCATTGTACAGAAAAGAGTGGTATAAAAATTCCACCATTACCTCGTGTTTTACTGAGAAAAAAAATAAAAATAGTCATACGGGTTCAGACTGACACGAGGAGTAAATGATGACAGGATTTTGGCTGAAATAATCCTTTAAAAGTATTGCATAATGACAGCGGTTCAGATTGACAAACTGCTTAACTGCTCCTATATCACCGCTCGTGGCTTCAGTGTCAAATACGACACTTTGATCGGTGATCTCTTCATTTAAAAAACAGATCAATAGTATTCTCCTCTCAGCACGCATCAATCATAGCCGAATTAGCGGTCTGATCGCTGTGGATGAAAACCAAAGAGATGATAGGAGTCTTTTCACCTTCAAACAAAAAAAGAAACACCAAACCAAAGAAGTTAAAGCATCCCAACCTGTTCAAACCATGTCAAACCGTGCAAAACTTTTCACAATGACCATCAACAACTTAAACCTTATATTTTCCGGAATGTTGTTTGCAAACAAATCACCCTGTCCAAATATTAAGGATTTTTCAACAGAAAGGGGTGAATGATCGTTCAGAGAAATGGAAAGAAGCATAAGAAAACACATGAGTCTTGACACGTCTGAACATACCACACGTATAACTCAAGAGTTGCTGAGCCACTAACAGGTAAGTGCAGATCTTTAAGGGAGGGAGAGGGAAAACTTTGAAGCAAACAGCTGAGGGAAATACAAAACATGTTTCTGAGACTGAACTGGATAGTTCTATAGAGCCAATCATACATTTGACTTATCGTACACCATTATTTACCTTATATACTTGTCCGTAGGTCCCATTTCCCACGAGCTCCACCAGCTCAAATATGCCCGCAGGGTCCTGAGGGGAGAAAATAATAGAAGAGGAGATTAGCTTGTATTATCCTGTCATTGAACATCAAGGAGAATCACACATACTGTATACACTGAGGTCATCATAAATGCTGACACTTCGGTCATTAGACATAAAGCGTGTCAATTAAAGTTAAATCTGTTTGCACATTGAAAATAAAAGCCTATTAAAGTACCCAGTGAGCCAAAGCCAGAAAATTAATTTTGAAACAAACACTGAGGCTAAATTATGTCCTAATTCCTGCAAACCAAAACAACAACTTTTTTCCAGATGTTTTCCACCCAAATTTCAAAGCAAATATTAATAATGTTCAGTCTTTTCATACCAATATTCAGTTACCAGTGTGCTGTTATGCAGAAAATTCTGCCTTATTGAAAATGTCTGCAATCATGCCTGACTTATTAAAGATATTTTTAGTACAGGAACCAATAATATCTACCTGACTGTGCCGTTTCTATTTAAAAGTGATGGCAAAACACATTATGTGTTGGTGGGAATATAAAAACCCAACAAGACTGAAATCAAATCACTCTTACTTGTCATTTTCAGTTAATAAAACTAAAAGCAGTTACCAGAACTGTCAGAGTTCAATTCAGCTCCAAAAAGCATGATGCTCATGAAAATAAGCATAACCAATAAATAATGCAATACACCTGGAACAATAAGCAAGACACGTTGCCATGGTAATCCGACAGTAGCTGCCATTCATGTTACCAGAGGGGTAATTTATGAAATATGGTTCAGTGAATTCACAAAAACATGCATAACAGCTTAAGCTGAAGATGAAGCTGGTGGAACATGAAGGATAGATACAGGTTCATTTAGATGAATATAAAATTTACTGAATGTGATTTTCAGAAAGAACAAGGTGTGCGTAACTAAAAATACAATGGTAATACTATGGTAAATGGTATCTTGGAGAAAGGTGTTATTGGAAAAGGTTCATTTGTTAGCCCTTATCGACGGCCCTGCCTTGAAGTGCAATAATGGCACCTACACTCTTGATCAATGAGAATCTCAGAGAGGCGGGTCCAATATACTTTGGGAAATCCAATTGGCTGTATTCCCACTGACTTAGCACTAGAATATGGAAATCATACAGTGTCATGGTATACATACCCTCGCAAATGCACACCGAAGACTGACACAGAAAAGAAGAATTGTTGAATAAAGTCGTTATTTTTATTTTCTTTTTGCGCACAAAAAGTATTCTCGTAGCTGCATAAAATTAAGTTTGAACTGTTGATGTCACATGGACTATTTTAACGATGTCTTTGCTACCTTTCTGGGACTTGAACGTGTCAGTTGCATTGCTGTCTATGCAGGGTCAGAGAGCTCTCGGATTTCATCAAAAATATCTTAATTTGTGTTCTGAAATTTAATGAAGGTCTTACAGGTTTGGAACAACATGAAGGTGAGTAATTAATGACAGAATTTTCATTTTTGTGAGAACTATCCCTTTAAAAAAGATTTATATATCAAATAAAAGCTGTTCTTTTTAAATTTCTGTTAATCAAAGAATCCTAAAAAAAAAAATGCATCTCAGTTTCCACAAACATTTAAGCAACACAACTGTTTCTGACGTTGATCATAATTTTTCTGAGCAGCAAATCAGCATATTAGAATGATTTCTGAAGGATCGTGTGACACTGAAGATTGGAATAATGAATAATTTGTAACAACAGGAAAGAAATACATTTTAAAATAGAATACAGTTATTCTAAATTACGATATTTCACAAATACTGTTGTGACTATTTTTTAATCAAATAAATGATAGAGCCTTTTTTCAAAAACATTATAAATTTTACAGACCCCAAACGTTTAAACAGTACTGCATGAAGTACTATTTGACCTTTGGACATACTACAAAAATCATTTTCTTATATTGTTTTCCAGTAACAATATCTAATACCGTGACATCCCCTAAAGTACTTTTTTGCACTATTTCATCTGAAGACTCAAGAATCATTATAAATTGCAGCCAGAAGGAAGTATGCCTGCCTTGGAACAGCCAGAAACAAACATGAATTTACAGTAAATTAAAAGCACATGGGTACAGGCTAAAAGTGGAATGACACAGTATAGTCAGCTCAGATTCTTTAAAACCAAGCGTGAGTTTTAACACCCAGCCAGAGTCAGTGTGCGAAGAATTAGGTCAGCACACCGCTCGGCGTTCGGACAGAGACCTTACTCTCAACGTCACTGCTGCCGGTTGTGAGCGGAAACCCCATCAATCTTGCCACTGCTCTGAGACCCGACGGAACATGAGCTTCCCGAAATTACAAACCTGCACCGTCACCGTACCTGCAGGAACATCATCTTCCTGTGATTCTTTTTAAATAAACACTCACTTACATAACTCGTGCATGTGCCTGAACCTGCATGACACTTCGTTCCTGAAATAAGACTGTGAAAACGTACAGTTCTTTACAGAGAAACACGCTGGAGAAAGGAAGGGTGTAAATATCCATGCTTAACATCAATTTTGAGACGTTTGTTCTCTCAAACAGAATGTTTTGCCTCCAAAACACATTCCTACAGATGGACAGGCATGAGGAAAAACTGCTGACCAAAATGAGACCACCACATTCTGCTTACGAATGTAAAGATGCATAAAGTGGTGCATGTTTCTCCAGGCATTCAGCAGTTTTAAATGATACACCATTACTTCTGCTGCTTCAAATGTTACAGAAAAATAACACAATGAGTCAGACTGTTTTTTAAGAAGCAAGTTTATATTTCTCATGGAAAGACACCTCAGGCATCAGGCTAACATTGACAGAGTACACCAGCAGTCCATCAGTGCAAATGCAGCAACTTCTGTATTTTTCCCTTTCATTTTCTCTAGGGATTTTAAAAAAATTCCTCAATAAGCTAAGCTCTGAACCAATCCAGCCAGCTTTAAAGTTAAATGGTCCACTTTTTGAGTGGGAGGCCATTCACTTGATCTCTTGAAAACACCACTAAGGAAGGGGCCCATATGCAAAGCTTTACTGAAGTGCTGAATGTTAAGCTTTTAATTAGAAGTTCTGGTTTTGTACAACATCATGTCATCATTTTTAGTAAAACTTACAAGACTTTCAGCAAATTAAAAGTGAAAACTTTATGCAATTTATACTTAGTATGTGTTGTGTGGGATTTGTATGAACATAATGAAACAAAAAATAACAGGCCTACAATAAATGACTGATTATTAAAAATAAACTAGAACAAAGCCCTGAACCGTCTTTAGTACTAGCACACGGTGAGCCGTTGTAAATTGAACTAAACTAATCTGAGCTCTCCAATGGAGAAGTTGCATGTAAACAAACCCCTATAGTCTAGAGCCATGTGACTGTGCTGTGTGTATTAGATTAGAGCATGTTTAGACATGCCATGTTGAATGACAGCACTGCAGCTCTGCACAGCAGAACAGAATGCCTAATAAACAATAACATACCTGAGAAGGGACGCTGAACCCATTGACCGGGGCAATACAGTAATGCAACACCAGTAATTACATTTCTTGTTAATCCCCATGCAATTAATCACCAGCTGTAAGAAGAGCAGGCATAAAAGAAATAGTTCACCCAAAAATGAAATTCCAGTCATCATTTCCTTACTCTCATGCATTTCCAAAACTGTATTCCTTTCTTTTATTCCATGAAACAAGCTGCTTTTAATATATAATGAAAGTACAGGGTTCAAAAAAGACCACAGATGTCAAAAGCTATGTTTCCATCCAAAGTTACAAAGTAAACTTATGCGCAAAATTGGAATATCACATAAAACATTCGCGAATAAAGCACCATTTCCTTTCCAGTTGAAAGGAAAAAAATGCTCACTTCCTGATTAACTTGCGCTAAATATCACGAAGAAAAATTCAATTTGCTGCAGCAGGAGAAGGCCCTGTATATAATAAATAAATTACAAGCTTCAGAGCGCACAGACGAAACGCGGTCATGTTATTTTGTTTTCGGAGCCTGTTGTTTGGGAACGCAGTTAATTCGGTAAATAGCTATGTTTCCATCCACCCATTTTTATGCACATTTTGGGATATTGCATAAAAAACACTGGATGGAGGCACCAAGATGCGCATAAATTCTAAAATACGCATAAAAAAAACTTATGCGCTCAACTAAGTCAGATAAATTTCTTATCCGGTAAGAAAACATGCGCATAAAATATAATGGAAACACTTTTACCATTTCGTTTGTGCACTCTGAAGCTCATAATTTATTGTATACAAAAATTATTATATACAGTGCCTTCTCCTACTGCAGCCAATTTTAATTTTTCTTCATGATATTTAGTGCAAGTTAATCAGGAAGTGATGATTTTGTTCTCTTTAACTCACTGGATGGAAACAGTGCAAATGTTTCGCAAATGTTTTATGCGATATTCCAATTTTGCACATAAGCTTAATTTGTAACTTTGGATGGAAACATAGCTAATGTGTTAGAAATAGCCATGCAATATTTTCTTAAGTAAAAAATAGCTTTGTGAGAAAAACAAAGTGAACTTTCAAGTCAATATTCAATGAAAATTTTCCATCTCAAATCCGACATCAATGATGCGAAATGCCATTTGCTCTCATGTCACATGACCAAGTGTGACCAAGAGCAAATGAGATATGAGCACTTTATTACACAAAATAAAGGTTAATAAATAGTGTTCGCAGTGATGCCAAAAAGAACCATTTCAAGTAACAGTTCTTAAAACAACCATTTTTTAGTGTGAAGAACGTTATCTTTTTCCACTATAAAGAATCTTTCATGGAATAGAAAGGTTCTACAGATGTTAAAGGTTTTTCATGGAATCACAGATGCTAATAAAGAACCGTTAATTTTTATGCATGGAAGAAGGGCGACTTCAACAACAACTTCAAGTTCAATCTGTTCCTCAAGATTTGGAAATAAAGTCATATAGTCCCCTTTCATGGTCTTTTCTTGAAGTTGACAGCATGTGGTCACCATATGAATTCATTATATGGAAACAGCAGCATCAAAATTCAGCTAAACGTCTTTTGTGGAAGAAAAGTCATAGAGGTTTGGAAAAATATGCATGTGAGTAAATGAAAACAGAAATGTAATTATTTGGTGAAATATTACTACAAGATACCACAGATATTTCAAAGAGGATCCCAAAACTAAAACATATCTTTCTGTACCCAAAAAAATGCTATAACACAAAACCACTGGGAAAAACATAGCAAAAATTTCCATTTAAGGAAACTTCTCCCACATCTGGCAGGACCTCCAGTGCTCAAATAATCACAGAACCTCATTAGTGCTTCATTACAGTGATTCATTACTCTTGACGGTGCTCCAGTGATCATCCTTAAATCCAGGAATCCCCCCCACACCGCCATCTCTCCCACGTTTGCTCAGTGATGAGGAGGTTATGATGAACAATTGATCTTTGGTGATAACAGGACTGATAATCTTCCTACATGCAAGAGGGTGAGTATTAGCTTTTCATTTGCGCTTTTATTGAGTAACATTGCCCCGGAGCACAAGAGGCAGATGCTGCTGGCCAGAATCACGAGACAAGGAAAACACGAAAAACAATGGCTGACATCTACAGCTGGGACTTCCCCCGCCTCCCCTTGACATGACTCTGGGATGTAACAGTCCTTTACCTATTAATTATTCACAGGAAAAAACATGAGGCTGGAACTATATGTTCGTTCTTCCTTGCTGGCAAAACAGGTTGAACATACACACACACTTTCTGTAGAAGTAACATGCAAATAGTAACATTGCACTGCACTGTGGTTAAGAAAGAAATGCACCCCATCCGTGACATATTCAACAAGACTTTTAAACCCAATGGACGGTGATAATAATTACTGTTATTCTAGTATATAATATACAATTATAGTAACTATTATGCTCTGCTAAAAGGCTATATTGGTATTTTACAACACTTTAAAAAATGAAAAGTTGATTCAACTGAAAATTTCATGGCAACTTGCTGCACAGATTTTTTGAGTAAAGGGTCAAGAGCCCAACTAAAGCAAACACTGTTCTCCATGATGGTGGCATCGTTTTAACCAATAAAACATCAACATCTGATCCTCTGTAATTCTCAATAACAGCAGGTGTTCATCACTAATGCACAATCATCATTTAATTAGTCACTTAATTATCTAATTAACTTTAACTCTTTGAGGACTTGGGATTTGACTTGAGACTTGCTTGTGACTTGAAAGGAATGACTTGGTACCCCCTCCTCTGGTGAAATCAGCTGCTGAGTTCATGGGTGGAATAAACATATGGCATGACTTTTACTCTTTGTCCCCTGGACTGTACACCTCTGGGAAAAAAGTTTTGCAATTTTTATTTATTTATTATTATTGCACAAGTGTCTGTATTTAATGTCTGTAGCTAAGCACAGCATGAGTGGCTCAGTGGGAAATGCTGTCTCCTCACAGCAAGAAGATCTCTGGTTCGAGTCCCAGCTGAGCCAGAAAGTCTTTCCCTCACAAGCTAAAGATGTGTGAATTACAGGTGCTTAGTTGTCTAAAGGTGTGGCTGACTGGGTTTTTTTTTCTAACAAAAATGAATTGGCTGAACAAAAGAAGAGACTTTACTCAGTGACTTGAGTTGAGTGAACAACTTGGTCCAAAGTTGAGTAAACTCAAAAAATCTGTGCAGCAAGTTGCCTTGAAATTTTAAGTTGAGTCAACTTTTCATTTTTTAGAGTGAATATGCTATTATAGTATTTATTAATATTTTGAATTGGTTTTAATATTTTCAGTTTTCATTTTTTTTTCAAGTTTTAGTAAATTTGTTGCGCATGTGTCATTTTTTTATTTTATTTGTAAATATTTCTATTTAATAGCTTTAATTTATTTATTTATTTACAGTTTAGTAATTTTTGTACCTCAACTTAAAGGGGTAGGTCACCCAAAAATAAAAATTCTGTCTTGAATTATTCACCCTCATGTCGTTCCAAACCCCGTTTATCTTCGGAACACAAATTAAGGTATTTTTTAATGAAATCCAAGAGCTTTCTGAGCCTGCATAGACAGCAACGCAACTAACAATTTCAAGGCCCAAAAAGGTAGTAAGGACATCATTAAAATTACAGTTAAATTACGGTTGAACCACTGATGCCACATGGACTATTTTATCGATGTCCTTACTACCTTTTTGGGCCTGAATTGAACATGAACTTATTCATCAACTTATTTTCATCTAATATTTATTTTATTTCAGCTTTATTTCAAATAACAATACAATTTTTTATAGTTTTAGTTAACAATGACAATACTGATTATAACCTGTTAGTATAGACCTAAGAGCTGATTTGATGCACAGTCTGCATAAAAAAAAAATTAAATTCTGTCATCATTTACTCACCCTCATGTCGTTCCAAACCTGTATGATTTTTGTTGAATATGAAAGGTGATATTCTGAACTGTCCAAACGGAACCAAAAACAACATTGGACCCCATTGACTTCCATAGTACACACACAAAACATTTTTCAAATATCTTATTTTATGTTCCACAGAAGAAAGTCATACAGGTTTGGAATGACATGGGGATGATAGTCATGACCGAATCAAAGGCAAATAAATGTTCTTGTCAAAGGTTAACGTGATGTAAAGTTCAGTAAAACCATCAGCTGGGACTCTATATATGCTATATATGTAGCACCAAGCACATTGTCCAGATCTGTGTCAGCGAAACATAAGGCATACACTTCCCCTGTGAGGCAAGACCATGCGCACTGTACTGGGTGACCTAATTTTTAAGCACAAAAGATCCTGCGAGAGTGGCGAGCTTGTGAGCAGACATGAGGAAAATAGCTTTACCCATGGGTAGCGGCGAGGGAAAAAAAGCATTAAAGATACCTCACATGGAGAGACACGGGAAAGCTTGAGAGGGCCGCTGTACTGTTTCTGAGTCTAGAGAGTGTCTCAAATGCCAAACGCCTACACAGCAATGTAAACACAGACATGGTCGCTCAAGACGACAGTCAGGCATGGTGAGCGGTTTCCACAGCGCAACCAAACCGAATACGACAGATAAAACTCTGACTAATTCAGAGAGGAAACTTTCCATTCATAATACACAAGTCTGAAATAGTTTTTAGCAAATCCTGAGCCATCTGATGCAATGGCCTTGAAAACAGTCAGGTGATGCTAAACAGTCACAGGTTAGCTGCAATCTTTACATTACAATATAGAGTAAAACCCCTCTCGGCTTCCCACAGTCAACTGATTACCTCACAAATCATGTCCAGACGTGACTCAAGCTGCGCAGGTAAGATCATGTTGCATAACTAACATGCCTACAATCAGGGTCTGTCATCTCACTCAACAGATCTGACACAAGCCCACGGTAGGAGCACACTGTCTGTGAGGAATAGCACTACTGCAGCATTCAGAGACTCCGCACACATCATATAGAGCGTCTAGAAACTAGAGCATCCGAAACAAAGAGCAGCACGAATCAGGCCAGCATTTCCGCAGAATTTTGTTTACAAGATTTGAAAACATGTTCTAACATCCAAAGTAATTTACAGTTGCGATGAAAGAGAGGTAGTGTCAGGTGTTTTCTTCTGTATTGTGACGCACAACTGAGTGTAACGAATTATTGAAAAACATAGGGCGGGGCTTTGGTTTTATGAATCTGTTGTCTGATTGGATTTTGAGATGTTGGAATTGCTATCAAAAATGTAATGAATGCAAGCTTGGAGTGGCGGGGTTAACGATGGGAGAAGTCCTGCATATGTCAAAGAAATTAATTTTTACCAGAAGATCCAGTTATGATTTAAAAATTACAAAAGAAAAAAATATTAAAAATGAAACATATACATTGATAAAAATCGTTTACAATTAGATCTACTGTATAACATCCATTTAGAAAATAGACTTGGCATGAATTTTCATTTCAGCTTAATTTAGCATTATTATGTCAGGCATGAGGAACAAAGTGCAAACATTGCATACAGAATGTCACTACGGTGTAAACTGTGTAAATATTCATTGATTATAATGAGTGCTGTCTAGTTTTGCATGGGTAAAGGAGCGGCCATACCACACTTTTCATTCCATTCATGTGCATGTGAATGCAGGAGACAAGTTTCACTTTTTGCTGTGTTCCAATGTTCAAGTTTTGTTAACTCTGACCAGTGAATTTGTATCATGTGAAGACGAGTGCCCAATAAAAGATTGATATGTCATAGCATGACCTCTTAGCAGAATTAAATAAGCAAAAGCTGCAGGTGTGCATATATAAATTGTATCTTTTTGCATTTGGGATGTTATTAATTTTACATTTAATTTATTTTTTAAAAAATGACACAGGAGCGCTTGATGTCATCTAACGAACAGTGCAATTTATAATTTTGCAAGCTCAAAGTCTAATGTCACCACCCCTTAAGTCTTACTAGAATCAGATAAATTTAAAAATGTACTTTCTCTCGCCTCCTGACCCTAGTACTTTTCAAATATAAGTGAAATCCATTCATTCCAGTTTGAATCTGTGCAACCAGGAGTTTTGCATGACGTCGAAAAAGTTCCCAATGCAGTCTTCGCACATTTTCAAGTTGGATACGTGAATTTGTTGCATTGACCAACAGAAAGCTGCTTGTCTTGAAAATGACTTCTGTTGTGAGCTGTGCTTTATACATCTTTCCCCTATTGCCAAAAAACAATGGGTTTGTTTTACTGAAATGTGACCAAGTCTTGTCAGATTCAAAATTGAAATTGCATTTTATCCGGGCACTGGTATGTTAACTACCAGTTTGATTCCAGCAGGTTTTAAGGGCCAGTGATTTTTCCTGTTGGTGGGAAAGGGGAACTAATACCCATCAAGCAGAGCATCCGAAAACCAAGGAACTCAGCATCCAGATCACTCAGCGCCCAGGATCCAGAGCAGCCCAGCGCACACCTCTCTTACCACCCAGCCAGAGAACGTATGTCACAGAGAAATGATCTCAAACAGACCGAACAAAAGACTGACAGAAGCTGCAAATCCAACACAACATGTGCACAAGTTTAACACTAAAACATCTTGATAGTATATCATTATCATATAATGGCGGGGACCAGAAGTGATGCTGTCTGCAATGCACACATTGCTATTTATTATAGGCCTCACACAGCATGAATACCAGATACAGTCTGTGTGCATCAGTGTAAAACATCCAGCTATAATTTCACTCAGACGCAAAATAAGGACGCAAAAAAACCACAAACTGCTCAGGGTATACAATGCGAAATTTGACCAAAAAATGACCATAATCACTTCTGTAGTGTCAGTTACGTTAAGGGTAAAAATGAAGGACTAATGTTTATTGAATAGGATGTTTTAATTATTATTCACACATTCATGCCGCATAAGGAAGAACTCCAGACGAATTGTGTAACGTTAGTAATAATAATAATATTTTTTCCACCGCTATCATTTCATCAGATCCTCGAGGACTAACAAATAGTGCATCTTTGTGTTCAAAAATATTTTATAACATTTTTCTCATATTTCTAATAATAAAACATCTCTACATGTGTCTAAAATAAACATATATCTAATAATGTAATATTTCTACTATTACTAAAACGGTTCGTGCATCTCTAAGCTGTGTTTTTCGGTCAGGTGGATGAATATCAGCTCTCATATTTCCCTTTCATCATTAATGGCGAGATGCTGCATATATTTCACCCATTGTAAGTCAAAACCTCTCACTGTATGTCTGTATGTCTCCACTCACTCACCCGCAGAGCAGACAGGTCGATCTCATCCAGACTCCTCGCAGGAGAGTCACTCGCCATGATTTTCTGTTATATTCAACAATATAATGCCCGCAATAACATGAATACAGACGCCGAGCTGATCCGTGTAATACACCAAACAGGCTGGACTGACTTCAGTCGGAGCAGATGAAGCTCCCGGATGGTGCAGAGCCGCTGTTCTTCGCGATTCCGGGTGTATAAAACCGAATTAGCCACTATAGGACTTTATGTGAAGGAGACATCTCGTGCTTGTACCGATGATCTGCTGCAGCACGAACCCAAAGCACCAGCGCCAATGGACGTGAATCAGAGCTCCGGCGCGGAAGGCGTGTCAATCACAGCGATTCTAGGGCGTGGCCTCTGAGTGAAAGGCGGGGCCAAACTTGAAGTATATATAATATGCTACAGTATAGCATATATACAGTATAGCATATATGTGTATATATATATATATATATATATATATATATGTATATATATATATATATATATATATATATATATATATATATATATATATATATGTAATGACTACAACTACACAGGAATATGTGTTAACATGCTTGACAAACTGGACAGCATTTGTAGTTCTTTTATATCTACTGGCATAGCTTCAAAAAATTAATTTTGTATGGTTTTAGCAGATCTTCCAGCCTTGTCAGTGCTGGTTATGGCTGGTTTTAGAGTGGTTTTGACCCCCTCTTTAACTGGTCAGGCTGGGAGACCAGCTGACCAACCAGCTTGGCCAGACTGGGAGACCAGCTTGACCATTTTAGCCAGCTAAAACCAGCTATTTCCATTTTAAACCAGCCAACCAGCTTAGGCTGTGTGTAATTTTTGCTGTAGAACAAAACAAGTAACTAACTGTAATCACAGAGCTTACTACTATAATCTGCTGATCACAAAACCATATTAAAACAAACAAAAAACAGCTAAACCAGCCTAAACTGGTTGGCTAGTCTTAGCTGGTTTAAGCTGGAAGTAGCTGTTTTAAACTGGTCTCCCAGCCTGACCAGCCAAGACCAGCCTGCTAGCTAAAGAATTGGTCAAAACACCTTTAAAACCTCTATGCAAACCAGCAATGATGACTACACTGGAAAACCAGCCAACCAGCTTAGACTTCTTCTTCTTTTTTCAGCAGAATATGGCGAATTAGCTAAACACCAATCCAGGGGCCAGTTGCATAAATTAAAGTCACCATGTTAAGACACCCTAGCAACCAAAATAAGAATGTTACAACCTCTCAGAACACCTTAGAAACCACACAGCAGCTCTCTTGAATTGTGACAGCCAGTTGTGAATGGAAAAAAATGTATAGCTGTTGTTGTGATTATCCAGATGTATTGAACAGCTTATAATGTGTAAAAGCAGTCAGAAACAGGAAGCCGCACTTCAGACAGTGAGTGAGACGGTGAGCCTCAAACAGCACACTTCCTCTCACCTTCCGTTTATGTAAGCAGTGCGATTTATAAACACCTCCTCCTTCCCCCACACCACCTTCCCCTCACATTCGCCTTAGCAGAAAACATCCTTTCTGACACACTCAGTCTGTCATAACGGCAGTCCCATTCAATGCCATGAGCTCGGCTACATTTCACAGTTGGTTTGGTTAGTTTGAAACTGTGGCAATGAACCATTTACAGTACATGTCTGTTTTTCTGTCTATCCATTTGTCTACCTATATGTCTGTCTATCTACAATAACTATCTGTCTTTCTATTTGTCTGTTTGTCTGTCTATCCATTTGTCTATCTATCCTTTTGTCTATCTATCTATCTGTCTATCTATCTATCTATCTATCTATCTATCTATCTATGAATGAATGACACATTACTGCAGTGAATAGTACTCCATCTAGTGGTGGATGTGTGGAATCATTCAGTCACATATGAAATTTAATAAGGGATATTAATTATTCTGAAGGAATTATGTGCTGGAATGGGGGAGCTCAGAGTTTAAAACAAATTATTCTGCCAGAACAGACGGTCTTCTTAGAGATTATGAAAAATACACACAAATGTGCCTTACAGGAGTCTTGAAATCATACTCTGTGCCTTTTTAAAGCTTTTCCCACAACATCTTGTTGGTAAAAATCCATGTTTCCCCAGAGTGAATCCTTGTCAAGCATTCAGCTAGTGTGAAGCCTCCCTTGCGCAACAGCTTTCATCTTATCAGCACAGACTCTGCTATGTGTGTGCTACATTGCTCTCATTCCTCTCCGCTTTGTGCCACAAGACAGCTTTGTTCCTCAGTGACTTTTGCCTGTAAAAACAGGCCAGTTTTGTGTACTTGAAAACCTGATTGGGTTCCTGATTGGGCTCTATCTGTTGCAACAGCACCATTAGTGTTAACATTGCCTGTGAGAAAATGTTTTGTGCTGACAATGCAGTCACATTGCAGTGGTTTGTGTAATAGCCTCCCTTTATGATAAGATCCTTTGTATTTGTGTGGCTTAGCCTGATCACATTACGTGCCTTCAAACCAGATTTGCTTCCATTCATCATCGTCACTGTTGTTTAGATTTTCTCTGAAGATTTGAGGAAAAGGGCAATTATCTTTCTTCCCCTGTCTAATGGACAGTGAATTAGCTAATAGTGTTAGCAGAACAAAATCATTCACACTAGTACACATATCATTAAAGACTTTGCTATAATGATGCTGCCGTCTGACACGCGTATGTTCTGAGATATTTATTAGGAGTGAAACCCGTGGTTATGCAACACTTTCCCTGTGGATTCCCGTGAAGAATGAAGTAGGTTAATCAGGCCTATTATAATAAATGTGAGGGTCTTGAAACAGCATCATGTGGATGTAATAAAAAAGAGAAAAAAATAGGAAAGTGTATTGAGGAAAAGGAAGTTGAGTTTTAATGTTTTATGGTACTGGTTGTCAGGATATTAATAATTAAAAAATTGAATGAAATTTAAATTAAATGTAGAAACTTTAAATGACCCCAGTGAGGATTTGACTCATACTTGTGGGAAAATATTGTACCACACCCTGTAGGGTTCACAAATAAATATATTTAAACACCTGGTCACATTTTAAACCTGATAAAAGTGATCTCGCTTTTTTTATTGTAACAAAAAGGCTCACAGGCACACATATCTGAGGATTTTCGAAACAATGTTCAGACATGCATGAGCTTGAGCACAGGACAGCATGCTTTTTTAGTATTCCTGACCTTTATCTCCCTCTCATTTCTTTTCAGTCAGACAGAAATGAGACTTTGTGTATGAGCTTGTTCTCTACAATAACAGAGACCTGCTCAAGGCAAACTTTAGGCCAGTTATGAGACCATCATTCTAATAATAGAATATTTATACACTGAAACAGCGCCTAATTTAATATCAATTTGACAGTGAAATGTAATATTTGTATGTGAGATTATTAAAGATTCCAAACTCAACTTATCAGGTTTTATAGCTTTATAATTGCACTGGTGAGTTTCTCCCATGTGACGCCCAATGACGTGATATGTGCACTATGTGAGAGGTAGGTCAAAGGTCAGGAGATTGTATCAGACTGTTGCTCAGCTGTAGCTCACAGACTGCAGTCTGCAGGGAACATGACAGCTGTACATATCCCAGAGAAACACATGTAGACACCACACACCCCCACACAAACCACTGAGATAGTAAGACAGTGTTCACACATTCAGTCATTATCAGACACCCCAGAGACAGACAGACAGACACACACACACACACACACACACACACTCAGTTGTGTGAAAATTATGGTTTAATCATCTGTGTAACATCAATTCACATATTTCATAAACATCCCAACACAGATCATTTGTGTTTCTGATGATACATATTTTGTGCAAAAATGCAATTAATGGGGAAAAGGGGAAAAATAAATGAGGAAAAGAAGATAAAAAAGAGAACAGGAGTTAGTTTCTAAAGTACTACAAAAGTGCAGATACACAGTCAACAGTGCAGACATTTGAGTGCTTGGCTAACAACAGTTACAAGATACTTGCTGCATATTCAGAATGCAGGACACACATGCTGCAGTCTTTACAGTGACATGGAAAGACTGAACAGTTTATTTAAACCGTAGCAGTTGTAGATGATTCAGTACTTTTAAATGGAATGTGATGAGCAATGATTTCATTAATTCAAGAACGGATAGTAAACTTCATTAAAGCTCCAGGCATGTTTTTACAGTATACTGTACAATATGGACAAGTAATGGGGATAAGTCTAAATACTGGTCTTATGAAAACAACTTGGTTTGGTCATAATAGACAAATGCTTTGGTGGGTTTTAGTTCAAAACCAGCATTAAGAACACAGTAAACAAATAAGGCCACCAAAACATGGCAATTTGTACCATAGGAAAGCAACATTTAAATGGACCATGTCCACTATCACACAGCCATAAATTACCTTGAGATATAATACACAAGGAATGTTTGCACTTCATATAGAGAAAAGATAAAAGTTACACATACATAGTTGGCACTTAAATGCAGAGAATAATACCTATTCAGTGCATGTTACAGGGCACAAAACCGTTCAATAATAATGAACAAGAAACCAATATACAGCATCCAATCAGGACACCAAAGTCTTCACAAAAGCATCCATATCACCATGTTATAGGATTTAGGAGAATAGTTCATAAAAATTAATATTAGTTGCATAGTGTTAGAATATATAAACAATCAAGCTTCAAACAGGGATGAAACAAACCAGTCTGGTGTCCAGGTGGGTAAACAACTTATGGCATTTTCTGTCTCAGAAGTGTTTGTTATATAATAAGAAAGCTTAGGTCGTTCCTGGTACATCTGCTTGATTTGCAGTTTATTATTTTATTCATGTGATGTGGGCAGGTCTCTCACGTCCACACGTCCATGGGCACCATGGCTTCTTTTGATCCGATGGGTGGCAGAAGGTTCTGCTCGCTGAGGAACTGGAGAGGGAACTGCACCAGGAAGCCTCGAATCTTCTTCAGCTCCTCTTGAGCACGTGCAGTGTCCTCCTTCTCCAAACCAGGCTTAGAGAGGAAGCCTTCCAACTCTAAAATTGACCGAACATCACTGGACGGCAAGCAGCGGAACACCTGGAGGAGAGGGAGAAGTTTCAGTCAGGTTATATGAAAATAAACTTATAGATAGATAAATATTTTGTGTGGAAAAATTTAAGCTGACCTTCTGGTAAATAGTTGCATTGCGGGCAGCGGTGGACATCCACACCTCCTTGTAAAACTGGTCACTTATAGGGTCCGACACATCAATGCTGGGGTCAGTGTTGGCGCCAAGAATCATCCTATTGATTTCAAAGGAAGCAGAAAACATCTTTAAACCTTATTTGCATGTTTCTAAAAATGCTAAATGCAAGAACAGACTTGAATGAGTCCTGAACCTGAAACACTCCAGCCGCAGACTCAATCCAAAGCGTCCGGCCTGATACTCCTGACCGTCCATCACTGACTTCACAGTGTGGATATCCTCAAAGATGACGGCCACCTCACTGTCTCTCTTACCCAGCATGCTCCGGTCATTGATATTAGCAGAACCTGGCAGATACAATGTACATTTATGATGAAAGTACTGAAAATGCATTGAAAATGTCAAAAATCGACTACAATACTACATCTTAACAGCAGGAGGAGGCATTTCATCTCTGTCATTCTCTGATATTAACAGTTTACTTCACATTACCACAGCAGCAGTTTCATGATTGCCACATCAGTTCTATTAGCACATGTGTGTAGATGAAATTATGTGTTTTTCCTGTCTGCAAATTTCTATTTTTACTGACCAATGATGACGGTGTTGTCGTCGGCAATAAGCATCTTGCTGTGCACATATATCAGTTCAGTCACCAGCTTTCCCTCCAGCTCAGCATGGGTCCTCAGACCCCCTAATGAGATGTAATTCATCCACTGATCACCCACTGCAGACACAGAGAGAGAGACAGCAAATTATGTTTTTAGGGTTTTTATACATTCATGTTCTGGTTTCATTTGATATTTACAAGGAATCGTTTACAAAAATAGTTCAGCCAAAAATAAACATTGTGTCATTTACCTATATAACTTATTCATCTATGCAACATAAAAAATGTTTTGGGAAATGTTGAACTTGATATAATAAAATAACAAAAACTAAAACAAATAAAAATGAATAAAAACTGTATTAAAAGAACTAGGGCTGTCAAAGTTTTTGTTTACATAATATCTGTGTGTGTACTGTGTATATTTATTATGTATATATAAATACACACACACACACACACACACAAATGCATGTATATATTTAAGAAAAATATGTTAAGTTTATATATTAAATATATTTATATATATATAATATAAATGATATGAATATAAATATAAATTTATACTGTACATGTAAATATTTTCAAACTATATACTGTATATGTCTGTATTTATATATACATAATAAATGTACACAGTACACGCACATATATTATGTAAACAAAAACTTTTATTTTGGAGGCGATTAATCGCGATTAATCGTTTGACAGCACTAAAAAGAACAAACAAAAAAAAAAGACAAAAACACAACAATGCAACAACAACATCCATTTTATTTTTTCTATATGCCTGTATTGAGAAATACTGATTTACATTGGTTAAAACAGTCCAATAAAATTCTCTCTAACTTTTACGCCTTTGTCAAACTATTTCATAGTTTTTGAAGCGGCAACTACAATAATAATAAACTTTTCAACACTGCCATTGTCATTGAACTGAACTGAATCAACATTAAACTTAACTGAGCTGAATAATGAAAACTATTTTTCTTCTATAGAGCTGCTTTATAGCTAAAAATGGAAATGATTTCATAATTGATGCATTTTGCAACATTAAGACCATTATTTTCCATTGTATTACTGTGAAGCTGCTTTGAAACAATCTGTATTGTATAAAGCGCTATATAAATAAACCTGATTTACTACAATAATTTATTTTCAATAAGTACCTAAAAAGTAAAGACAAGAAAAGTAAGATAAAAGTGTGTGCCAAATGCATAAAATTTAAATAATTATTAGAAGTCAACTATATTTTGGAGCATAAATCATCAAATATCAAAAACCTAATCACAGGTACAGAAGTTAGACTTAAATGATATTCAGATTCCATTTAGTTAAATTAGAAGTCATTTAATTTCAACTGGGATGTAACCAGTGAACATGGTGATGTCTGAGTAGTTTGCTCTGTAATTATTCAGTACATTTCCACAAGTTTAACCCATTTGATCTTTGAGAACTTGGACTTTTTTCGCATGTATTTCCACACCCCTCACATTCACACCACAAGAGGAGCTCAATAGAGGCAAGAGACGTTTCCTTCCTCTGATACTTCATCCACTGGTGTTACAGTTGTACAGTGTCACTTTAAAAATTAGTGTCTTACATACAGCTTAATCTCATATTTCCAAATATTTCTTTTAAATATAACTAAATTTCTTTTATATTTTTGCATTGTTTATTATTTGATTTGAGCAGAAGGCTATGCAGTTCCAAAGTACAACTCTAGCTATTTTTATAACCACACCAGACCAACGATACACCACAATCAAGCTCCTGCATTTTCAGAAAACAGCGATATGTATCTGTATTCGGGACACTGTGGGAACGTTCCAGTGAAGCTGCAACAGAACACCAACAACGTGCTGGATAATTCAAAAAGAGAAACTTCACTCCTTACTTTCTCATAGCAGGGTTAATGGGTACAGGTTGACCGCTCTTCACCACATCGTGATGCTGCAGCAGTGTGTTTGACTGCAAGTAGATGGTGCACGATACAAAACACACACACACACACACACACACACACTGCGTACTTCTCCACAAGGTCTTTCACAACTAACCACTATGATTTTGTCTTTTACTATAAATTAAAAACCACAAGAGGGCACTGTTGTGTTTTAAAGTACTGAAGGCTACTTTAAGATCTAGTACTTTGCATTAAGAGATGTAAGATCAGAATAAGTCACTTCATGGGTTAGTACAGTTGACGCTTATTTAAGCTACAACTGCAGCAAACCTGTTTGAGAATATAAGACGTAATGATCTATTATTGTCCATTACTGTGTAGTTTTTGGGATGGGAAGACTAAAGGCTTTATAGGTAAAAGGTTAGCACTTCAGGAAATACTTGTTTTCTTGTTCTTGTCTGTTTGAGCATCTCCTTTGACACTGAAACCCATCAAATAAAATCAACCAAGCCATTAATTTTTCAAAACGGTGGATACAGAAAACCACATAGGTCTTTTGAGTGCCTGGACTGCATGGGTCAACCACAGGAACCCCATGAAGAACATCTGGTTAGTGTACCAGCAAGATCTTCTGAAGAATTACAGACACACCCTACACAGATTAAACATTTATGGGTATTTATTTATATAACTCTGTACTCACTTTCTTTCTTCAACTGAGAGATAATGGAGCAGTCTCCTCTAATCATGGTCCTGCATTAAAAAGGCCACAATAAATTTAGAAAAAACATTAGCAAACAAACCATATGATAAATGATAAATCTTTAATGCAGCAGAATAATATTTTAACTTTGATAGGTACATGTAAGTAATGTGCTGTATTCAATACAAGCGACGCTCTATCAACACATTTCCAGCATTCTGTGGTCAATTACCACAAATAAAAAATAACTGCTTCAGTAAAGCACTTACAGAACAGTGGAGGTCAAACACATTCTTTAAACAACGGAAGATTAAAACACTATTTATAGTCACAAGTACAGTACACATGTAGTATAGTTCCAAAATAAAAACTATAAGACATGTTATTAGACATGAGGTGTTATACAGTCACTTACTAATCTTGTCTGTATATTATATTCAGTATTTCACTTAATAGCACTGTCAATGTATTTTCTGTGGTAACTGGCTTTATGCAAAAAAAATGGACTAACTGAAGACGGAATATTCCTTTAAATTATCAGATAATTTACATCTATAATATTTCGTAATTTATAACTGTGTTGGCATAGCTTAATTTTCAGAAGCCACTATTCTTCAGTGTCACATAATCCATCAGAAATCATTCTAATTGCTGATTTGGTACTCAAGAAAAACCCTTCTTATTACTAGCAATGTTGTAAACAGTTGTTCTGCTTAAAGGGATAGTTCACCCAAAAATTAGAATTCTGTCATTAATTACTCACCTTCATGTCATTCCAAACCTATAAGACCTTCGTTCATCACAAATTAAGATATTTTTGATGAAATCCGAGAGCGTTCTGACCCTGCATAGACAGCAACGCAACTGACACGTTCAAGGCCCAGAAAGGTAGTAAGAACATCATTAAAATAGTCCATGTAACATCAGTGGTTCAACCTTAATTTTATAAAGCTACGAGAATACTTTTTGCATGCAAAGAAAACAAAAATAACGATTTTATTCAACAATTTCTTCTTCTTTAACAATGTCCTTACTACCTTTCTGGGCCTTGAACGTGTCAGTTGCGTTGCTGTCTATGCAGGGTCAGAAAGCTCTCGGATTTCACCAAAAATATTTTCATTTGTGTTCCGAATATGAAGGTAGGTCTTATAGGTTTGGAACGACATGAAGGTGAGCAATTAATGACAGAATTTCCATTTTTGGGTGAACTATCCCTTTAATTTTGCTTTTCTTTTTTGGAAACCATGATCTTTTTTTCATGATTCTTGATGAATATAAAGTTCAAAATCTTTTGTGACAAATTTCTTTACTGTCACTTTAGATAAATTTATGCATCCTTTACAGAATGAAGTTTAAACAGTAGTATATATTTACATTTACATTTAGTCATTTTGCAGACGCTTTTATCCAAAGCGACTTCCAATTGGGGAATACATAAAGCGATTCATCTTAAAGAGGCAAACAGACCGAGGAAGAGCTTGTAATACCAAGTCCCAGGCATTGTTCAAATAAGTACAAGCTAGAAAGGGACTATATACTAAGGAAATTTCTTTTCTCAATACTCGGATCCTATTTTTTAGTGTTACCTGTAATTGAAGTGCATGACTGCCTGTATGGCACTGCCTCCTCCAGTGTTGATGTTCCCCTCAAACCCAGGAAGCAGTGGTGTGACCACATACACACGGTACTTTTTACCATCCCTGTGAACCACACAGAAAGGACATGACATTACTTGGTACTTTTAGAGCAAGAGAGATTAATATCAAAGACAGTTTGTGGAAGTATGGCCTTACATAGTCTATCTATTCATGGCTTGCTATTGTTTTACCAATAAAGAATACCTTTTTGTCTTTAGACTCTATGTCTTATTGATTTACAAGTGTTTCATTAAAGAAGTTGTGTGCCTTTGTGTGTCAGAGATTTGTTTAATAGGTTGGAGACTGGACAAAAGATGCAACTTATTGAACGCAGCTCACCGATATGCTTTTATGATTCTCTTGGCAATGGCATCTCCGATTTTATTGTGGACGACTCTGTTGTCTGCGCAGCTTATGAAGAACTGGTTCTGAAAGAGGAAACGCAACACATTAGCCCACTGAAAGGCTAATATAGGACATTCTGTGTATTCTATAGCCATAAAAGCCACAGTCTCTGTGGTTAGCAACCAATACATCAACACTGAGGCTTTAAGATAGGGATAATATGAACACATTTAGAGAACTGAGTATGTCCTTTGTGCCACACACCTCTATGTAAATATAGTGTTCGCTGTTTTCAATTGCATTGACGTAAGCCGTATGAATCGACTCCTCGTGGTATTTTATACCCGCTGACCAATCCGAGGCAGATCGTAACACCTAATTAAAGAGAGAATTTGTATTATGAAAGCTGTATTTGGTATTTGTCTGTAGAAGATCTGATGGGAATATTGAGGTTTATATAAAATTGTACCTGGACATTAGTCTGGGTGCAGCCAGGGACCTGATACTTGATCTCATTCGCAGTAGTGTGAGATTTAGGAAGGAGGTATGGGTATGACAGGGATCTGTATTTGGGCTTCATGATCTGAAGCAAGGTGGCAATGCAAGTACAAACATATATTCAAAGCCATGTTTATGATATTAGTCAACAACAAAAGGGGGGGGGGGGGGGGGGGGGGGGGTTTGACATGAAATACTTTTGGGAAGTTGAAACGTCTTGTGGCGTGACATGTTATACATTATTCAAAACTATTCAAACTAATTCCATTTCAATTAAGGCCTGCAAGGTTTAGCAAATATTATTAAAAAGACTATGTGGGATATTTGTACTTTTAAAATTAATTTCTTACACTGCAGGACCATTGGAAATGACATAAGAGGTAAAAAGAAATGCTGACCAGTTAATTTTCTTTGACATTCATATTAATTTTAACATAAAATCTTGATGTAGATTAAAAAAAAACATCAATGGACATATTATGTGTCCACATAAAAACAGAAAATATTGAGAGACATTATGAAGACATATTACGCTAAATGATGCCAGTGTTGGCTTTCTCACCTTGGTGAAATTCCAGCGCTGAATGAAGTGCCTTGCAACATCTCTGGCTGCTTTCCCATGAACCACTGAGGCAATGTCATGCCAAGGCATTCTGGGAGTTATGTGCCTGTCAATGAAATCTGCAAAAAGAATAGAACACAGAAAAAAAAATCTTAATTTAAATGTAAATAATTTGAATCTAAAAAAAACATTCTACACAATTTTAAATTTCAAATTGGATTTTAAAGCATGTCAAAATGCTAAAACTGTAACATTTGAATATTGATTTTTTTTTTTTATAAATGTACATAATATGAATACATATAATAAAGCTTTTATATTTATTAATTTTATGTATTGTATTGTATTATATTTCTATGAACAAAAATTATTTTAAAACCATTAAATGCTGTTATCTAAAAAAAAACTTTAAATGCAATAATTCACCATCAAAAGGTTTATCCAATTGGACCCAGTCCTTATGAACAAAGTTACAGTAATCTTTGCCATGCCAGAACCGTGTATTTCCCATCAGGCCAATCACGTCCGCTTGCAGATCCTGTGCCGCTTCAGTCTCTGATAAGAGTGACAGAAAAAATAAAGAAATTCAA
The DNA here is from genome assembly GCA_039654775.1 of Spinibarbus caldwelli. NCBI lineage: Eukaryota > Metazoa > Chordata > Actinopteri > Cypriniformes > Cyprinidae > Spinibarbus > Spinibarbus caldwelli. Next base: position 9,700,195 of record CM077262.1, on the reverse strand, counting down.
CAACAAATAAAGGCAAAAATTAACAAAAAATGCAACCAAAACCATGCATCAATCCAAAAAACACCCAAAAGATTTTTTTTTCAGCAATCCATGCTTTCACACTAAGTTACTGCCACGTCAGTCCAAACTAACACACATGCATGGAATCTGCAAGCCTTGAATACTCTGCATCTTAGGTCATTTTTGCAGACTCCTCCAGATGAATGTTGAAACACAGCAAACCTCACAGTGCTTTGAAAGGTTGCTCTATTGGCCCATAAAATAGCTTTTTACAACAAAACCTTTCAGGATCAGAATTAGGGGCAACCTCTGACAGTCCACACCTGAAACGTCTCACCCAAGCCTGATTCTTACTCACCACTTGGGCACAAGCAGGAGGGCATGGACACCCTCAGCTCAATCCATTTAAGAGGGATCAAATTTTGGTGGCTGCAAATACTGTTAGAATAACCTAAAGAAAAGGGGCATCTTTACAACCAAGACAACCCTCTTAAAAATGTGGTATGGAAAACGTGAGTGAAAAAGAGAGAGTATTTGAACATGAATATAGATTTTTAGACTTAAATATTCATGAGCGTATTTTATAACAACACATTTTAATATCACAAGCCTCGACTAAAACCTTAATGATTCATGTTTTTCTGCACTTATGGTGAACACTGTAAATCACTGCATAAGCTGGTCAGTTATATGAAAGCGCTGCCAGCGGGCATTAGAGAATCAGCTGTGCTGTGTGATAACAGCTGAATGTGGGAGTTTAGGTCAGTAACATGTCACTAGTCTGCATTCGCCAGCGCTCCAGAGACGGAGGCGTACTCACTTTCTTCAGAGCTCTCGACGCTGCTCACGCTGTCTGCAGGAGCCAGGCCGTGTTTCTGCAGGTGCCTGCGGATGCTGAAGCGGGTCTTCTTGGTCTTGCCCAGTCCTTTTAGTTTCGGCTGGTCCACTGTGTCAACAGGCAAACTTTTGCCATTAGTGTGCACCGTGCTGGGCCCATTTGTTTGAGAGGCTATAGCAGGAGAGCCTTCAGAAGTGTTCTGTGACACATAGTAGGACATCAGATAAGTACCTTATTTACCACGCACCTGCGTCGTGGTATTCTTGATAATGGCGGCGGACGGTGATGTGGAAGAGAAAAATTGTTGAATAAATTTGTTATTTTTGTTTTGTGTACTTTGAAAAAGTATTCTCGTAGCTTCATCAAATTAAGGTTGAGCCACTGATATCACATGGACAATTTCAACAATGTCCTTACTACCTTTCTGAACATTTCAGTTGCATTGCTGTCTATGGAGGGACAGAAAGCTCTCAGATTTCATCAAAAATATCTTAATCTGTGTTCCGGAAATGAACGAAGGTCTTACCGGTTTGGAACGACACGAGAATGAGCAATTAATGACAGAATTTTAATTTTTGGGTGAACTATCCCTTTAATAAATACTATGATAGAATATTAATCATACAAAACACTGCCAGTATAAAATACGAGATTTCCCAAACCTCTGCAGACACAGGAAGAGTCCTGGTAACACTTCCTATGTCAGTTAGCCTATGCTCCACATCATCCCAGCGTCCATACGCCAAGTCAATGCCTCCCACGAAAGCCACCGATTGGTCAATCACTATAATCTTCTCATGATGCGCCCACAGGTACACGGAAGAGGAGACGTGGTCAGGATGCCTCATTACCTGAGAAAAGAAATTTGTTAACACTCTTTGATGTAGCACAGTGGTTAAAGATGGATCGCAATTGTGCAAAACAAAAACAAAAGTCAACATAGTTGGCCACAGTCAAGAAAACTTTGAGTCCATTTGCAGTTCAGTCAGACTTAAACTTGTTAGAGTATGTGCCAGATGTCCGATTTGTGAACAAATGACTCTTACGAAGAAGTACTTTTTAATGAGTCAGTTAATAGAATTTATTACACAGCTTTGAATCAGTCAGTGACTCATTCATATTTATTACTGACCTCCCAAATGATACCCTCACTGAAATGAGAGTCATTTTCGTCTGATTCAAAACAAACTTGGAACCATTACTGTGATGGTTACTTTAGGTTTGACTTAAATTAGTTGTAGACAGTGTTGGGCAGTAACTACTTACTAGTAACTAGTTACAGCAATAATATTACTTTTAGCAGTAACTACTAGTAGTGTAACTAATAACGAATAAGATTCGGTTACACTTTATTTTAAGGTGTCCTTGTTACAGTGTAATTATACATTTAGGTACTCACTAATATTAATTAATTGCATGTTCTTACTATATGGTTAGGGTTAGGATTAGGGTTTGGCTTAGGGTTACTTGCATGTAATTATGCATAATTAATTGTTATTATAATAGTAAGCACATGTAACGTGTAACAAGGACACCTTAAAATAAAGTGTTACCCAAGATTTCAGTAATAATATTACAGTTACCATCCATAAAACAGCTCATTACTTAGTTACTTATGATGCATCAACCCCTACTGATTTGAAATCCAAATTCCAATAATTCCTAGATTTATAAATTAATAAATTACTTTTTTGGAGTAATGAGCCCAACACTGGTTGTAGATATGACAATGTGTAAAATACATGTTCACAACAGAGATTTGTGATAAATTATTAATGGCATTCTAAAAAAAAATATGCAAATATTTTACTTACATATTATTGATAATTATTGGCATTTGAGGTCCAATTGTACTTTTTTTTTTTTTTCAAACAGGAAGTATTCTTACAGAATTATAGTTACAGAGCAATAGCGTCAGATTGGAGCTAATTTTGTATGAAAACAAAAACTATTTTTCTTATATAACTTTAAAATCTTTGTGGTTACATTTTCAAACAATTCTGTAATTTGTCAACTAAAAAAATGGCTCCTAAAGGTTTTATTTCTGTAGGTATTAGCTCTGCATTCATTGATGACTTGTTCATATTCACAGCTTCACGTGGGCCGTGAACTGACTACTTTCATCTCACCTTGATATTTGGGTGAAGTTGTAGTAGTGTCCGTTTGCTGTATTCACTGTTTATACCGAGAGCCAATTCCACCTCCTTGTACAACATCACAAAGATCCGCACACCTTTTTGCTGCAAGAACAAACAGTTCTTGATAATCAGTACAGCAAATCCGCCAATCAATATTAATATATTACCATGAAAACAGAAAACACCCTGGAGTGTAAATTATTACATGAGAACACTGAATGGGAAGGTTTTATTGCTGGTGCAGTAAAGTCACAGATGGATAGCAGTTTCATCACAGCTATGTGTTGGATTAACTCACTGCTTGCCGTTTCAAAATGGAATCAAGTCTCCAGCGGTTGCCCTCGACCACAGGCCTCTTGAGGAAGATCTCAGGGCTCAGCCTGCCGTGACACACAGAGGTGACCTCATCAGCAGGAGAAGCATTTGTAACATCAAATATGCATCAACGTCTAGTCTCACATCTCACTATCGTCTACATAAATCCAAATGTATTAAGCTAGGGAAAAAAAGTGCACACACACACACTCGAATCTCACACTTGCAGGATGTCTGCTGTGATGACTGAGTGATGTTGTAACACAGCACCAGGCATCTGTCTGATGAAGGTAACGGATCCGTTTGGCCATTGCTCCCAGCTGGAGGTGCCCTCTGAGAGGGTGCGTACAAAGTATACAACTATCTTTCTTTCCCTCTCTTTCTTTCTACTATCTTCCTTTGGGCTTTTCTCTCAGTTCATGAGTTAATTGTTATGACAGGACAAAGCAATAAGCAATACATCTCTTCCATCCGAGTTTTTGTGAACGTGACAAGCAACAGCATACTGTGAAAGTAATAAGAGAACAATAGACTTTTGCAGTCATACATTGTTACTGGATAAATATATGTTTAAAATAAAATAAAATAACAAAAAAATTAAAAAATTTAATTAAATTATATATTTTTTTAAAAATCAATATAAAATAAATTATATTAATTAATACAAAATAAAAATATTATAAATTAAAACAAATTAATAAATTCAATAACTTTAATTTGTTTATTATTTTAATTATATTTTGATACAATTGTATTTTAATTATATCAACAATTACAAATAAATAAAAAATACATTAAAAATCAATAAATTAATAATAATTATTAAAATAAGTAAATAAGTAAGTAAGTAAATAAATAAATAGTAAAAGGTGTTGGGCATAAATTGAATATTACATTATATTATATTATATTATTTCAGTGTAGAAATGGCTTTTTAAGATGTAATGATTTTTCAATGATTTTTCCATAGCACTGTATGTAGCTCATCATTTTTATTTTTTAAATTGAACTCCACATGCACATAGTTCTGAATACACATTATTTTCTATTTGGAACCAAAACACATCTGTTGTGTGAGGACTGGTTAGGACATTGATATCCTTAAGTCAGTATATCCAGTATGGTCTCTGTTCTGTTTCCAAGAAACCCTTTAAGAAATGAACTCAATATCCTGTCGCATTCCTAGAACTGAGCAAGGATATTGATTTTCTCAGAGTTTAGGGGAAGTTTTATTGTGGATATATTAACCGATGCAGTTCATCTAAACTGTGCATTACTTCAATAGCACCCAAAGGAAAGCTGAATGTACGGGAGTGGTTTTATCTCAACATACCACCAGTCGGTGATGAAGATCTCCTCCTCTGCCTCCTCCAGCGCATTCGCCACGTCCTCCATGTACTGCTTCCCATTCACATACCTGAAACACACACCCAGCCAGTCAAATCAATGGGTAAGGCTGATAGTCTCAGGCTCACACTCTCGCTGTTTCTCAAACTTAATTACATAATTTTCATTATTCAGAGAACAAGTACACTAATAGGGCTTAATGCTGCAACAATGAACAACAAATCATCTGCCCAGACCAGCAGTGAAGCTGCACCCTAGATACTATCTCACTCCTCCACGGGGTCAAAAGAGGATGGAGTCTATGGTTACACTTTCCCTCTCTTTCTCTCAAGTTACTCCTGCGAAACAGGCTTCACCCGAAGACACAGCGGCAGACGGCTGAAGCTTTCACATGTTTATCTATTCTGGGAAACCTTTGAGACCTGCTTCTGCTAGATGCGTTATTGATTTTCTCTGCATGGTTTTGAAACATATTACTGTTGCTGAAAACAAATAATAACATAATCAGTACAATAATATAATACAATACACCAGCTCAGCAGTTCTGAACCTGGACCCCCAGGGGGTCGCAAAGAGGTAGCAGGGGGGTCGCGGGAAGACTTTTATTTTTAAAAGTTTTATACTATAAAGCTGCTTAGACACAATCTGTATTGTAAAAAGCGCTATATAAATAACAGTGACTTGACAACTAAACACACTGCAGCCAAAACCGCTGGAGTTTTTCCAGCAAAAACTACTGGAGCTAACTTACGTTACGTGATCAAAAATCACTGCTACACAAAGCTGCTATGGTGAATGAGAGAGCTCTTCGCGCTTCGTTCATTATCTCTCACTGGATTGCCAAAACTGGGAAACCACGCAATTCAGGTGAGACTTTTTTTTTTTATACCCTGCGCTAAAGAGGCTGTTTCTGTTATGTGTGGACAAAGAGCTGCTGATCAATTAGCATTGATTCCAGTGTCAAATGATACGGTGACGGTGACCAATCGTATTGGGTGAATGGCAATGGATGTGAAAAGAGCAGATAATCATGAAAATTAAATCGAGCTCATTTTTTTTCTCTCCAACTTGACGAGAGCACTGATACTGCTGGAGAAGCCGCAAAACGTTGTCGTTCGTGAAAGGGGGGTCGCATTTGAAAAAAGGTTAAGAACTGCTGCACTAGCTGATACATATATATAAAACAAAAGCTAAATGCTAGCTAGTATTTGACATTTTCTGAAGAAAATGTGAGTGGTTCCTGCCCATGTAAAAGGTTTAGTGGGATGTTGCAAGGGTGTTGCTAGGTGGTTGCTTATTGGCCCAAGTCAAAAGTACCCACCCCAAAGCATCTATGGTATGAACTTTTTAGTGACTGGATAAATGTAAAAAACTATTTTACCATTTAGATGGGATATTCTTCTGTTCATTGGCGAAGGATCCAAAGCGGTGATCCTTAAGGAAATTGCTGCCATACTTGCGCACAAATTCATCGACGGTTTGCCCCCACCAGCGGGCGTGACGGTAACTCGTGAACTTCAGCACCAGAGCCCTTTAAAAAGGAAAAAGCTCTTTCACTTTATCAAAAAAAAGTCAACATTCTGCCTCAATGACCATGTGTGTTCACACACCTGGACAGACTGTCTATGCGGACACCATGCTTTGTCTCAGTATCTTTAGTGTCCATTTTGATGCCGAACACCTTATCCACTAGCAGGACGAATGAGATGGCACCTGAGTCTGGCTTCATGAGGACTAGGAAAGAGTCCTTCACCACCATCCACCTGTAATGACCAACAGTAAGAAAAAAAGGTCTTGAAAATCATCTTGCTGTGTTTTAAAGAAGGGTAAGGTGCATGGTGATTGTTTTGTATAATTTGAATATGAATGACACCAAACTGACCGTTTAGACCAGCGGTAGCACATTTTGCTGTGGCCACAGCAGTTCAGTCCAGGAATACGGTGACCCCCTGACCTTTTGAGAACCATGCCCTCTCTAGGAAGGAAACAGGGTCACAAAATGTCACAAAATGCAATTATATATCTATAAATGATTATTAGCCAATAAACGAAGAGTTCTTACAAGCCTTTTGGTCCCAAATCATGAATGAAGGACAGCTGACTCACATCAATGAATTCCATCTATGGCACAAAACAGAACAGGTTGTTAATGCATGTAATTCAAGAAACAACATACGAACTGAAATATTGTACATAATCTAAATATACACATACTGTTGCATGGTAGTTTCTATACATTGGCATTTTTAGCAGCTTATTCAAGTAGTCTTCAAGTTGTCTCTGTAAAAGAAATCACACTAGTCAGACACCAGTCATATGATATTGTCAGCAGTGTATCAGTGAAACAGGAAACTGACTTTTCGACTAGACACTTGCTCTTCTCTGGCCAGTTCTTCACCTCCTCCCCGGGGTAGACTTGGTATGTTCCGTTCAAGGTTCCTGTTTATAGTGTGCCTCCGCTCCGCGTGACTATTGACCGAATGAAAAAAAAGATGGCAAAGACAGAGGAAGAGATCTTAAGATTGCCACAAGACAGCAAACACAGCAAGGATGCTTTAAATTGATTAAAAGTGACAGTAAAGACATTTATAAAGTTACAACATACTTCTATATCCAATAAATGCTGCTGAACATTGTTAATAATAAGCAATGTGTCTTGAGCACGAAATCAGCTTATTAGAATGATTTCTGAAGGCTCATGTGAGACTGAAGACTGGAGTAATTGCTGCTGAAAATTCAGCTTTGCCGTCACAGGAATCAATTACAGTTTAAAAAAAAAAAAAAATGAAAATATTTATTTTAAATCGTAATAATGTTTTACAATATCACTGTTTTTATTAAAAAAAAGCAGCGTTTGTGATCATAAGAGACTGAAAAATAAAAATAAGGTTACGCTTTATTTTAAGGTATCCTTGTTACAGTGTAGTTATACAGTATATTTAAGTACTGAGTAATATTAATTAACTACATGTACTTACTATATGGTTAGAGTTAGGACTAGGTTTAGGGCTTAGGGTTACTTGCATGTTATTATGCATAATTTATTGTCAATATAAAAGTAAGTACATGTAAAATGTGTAACAAGGACACCTTAAAATAAAGTGTTACCAAAAATAAATAAAATATAATATAATATAATAAATTTACATAATTTAAATTAATATTAGTCACCTGCGGGACGGCAGTGGAATTCTGAGGAAGGTCTTGTAGGTGCGTAGTTCCCTGTGAAGCTCCATAAAATGTTTCTCCTTCCTTTTTATCAACCAGGTGAAGTTTCCGTGTCTCATCTCTATCTTAAACACTGCAGGAAGCACCTGGATACATGAACACCCAATAGAAAAAGGGATAAATAAAATCAACTCTCTTATGATTTACTCACCCTCATGTTGTTCAAAACTGTATGCTGTTTTCTGAACAACACAAAAGTAGAATTGGACAATAAAACAACAACAAACATGTAAAACTGATGGTGATTTTATTGTGTCTTTTTGGAGCTTGACAGATGGTCACAATGGTCATTGTACAGTAAAGTATAGTACAAGTAAAAGCAAAGCAAAGCAAAGCAAAGCAAAGTGCAGTAAAGTTAAAATAAAATAAAATAAAAATAACAGCAGTTGGGTTTGGAATGACATGACTGAGGGGACATAATTAACTATTTCCTAAATATTTCAACTATTTAAACATTTAAAGGGGTGGTTGATTGTGATTTCACTTTTTAAACGTTAGTTAGTGTGTAATGTTGCTGTTTGAGCATAAACAATATCTGCAAAGTTACGAAGCTGAAAATTCAATGCAAACGGAGAAATCGTCTTTTAAAATTCTGGCAGTTTAATGCCTACAAAAATGAGTGGTAAGGGACTACAACGAGTTACTTCCCGGGTCCGTTACGTCAAGAACCCAGAATTTTACATAAACTCCGCCCCCGGGAACAAACAGCAAAGATATAAAAAAACAACAAAACAGATATAATCGATTCTCCGATGCATCGCGATTGTCTCTTCAACAATTCTGAATCAGAATCGTTCTGATCTGATTCTGAGCTTGGTTTTTTTCCCGCATATGGCACATGTGTGCGCTAGAGACGCGGCGGGCTTCATTGCACAGAATTTGCGCTGAGACGTGCACATTGCTTGACAGTGTGTGCTTCCACCCGCCGTGTTTTACTTTAGATATGCTTTCATTTATACCGTTTGGAATGCAGTACTATTAGATGCACGAAACTCGCGCACTGACAGACTTTCACGTGCGCTTTGTGTTTGTTTGGCCTGAAGCTCGATTGCAGCTGCGGTTAAATGCACTCGCATTTTCGAATTCTTTTATACAAAATTGATGTAGGCTACACACAGTCAGTTATGTTTTCAGAGCAGGACAAAACATCTGATATAATCGAAATAGATCTGTGCATTAGTGTGAATGCAGCCTGTTAAAGCTGCCACTCTCTATGATCTCATCAGTAATAATCAAACGGCAATAATGCTGAGGAAAAAAGAAAAACCCATAACTATTGTCTTAAAGAACATTTTAAATAAGTATTTTTAAAGTACCCTGCTTATATAATAAAAATAATAAATATAATAAAAAAATAAAGTAAATTTTGCACAAAATAAATGTGATATAAAATTTATATGAAAATGTAGCCATGTGCAGTAATATTGAAAACTGAGAATGTGACGCATTGTGATATTAAGTTGATAATGATAATCGTAATTGAATTGAATCGTGAAACCAGTGAAGATTCACACCCCTATTTTTAAGATGGCAGTACTGACATACAGAGATTCCAACTATAAACAAAAAGCATAGAAACTGCAATTTTGGGTAAAATGTAAAGTTGTAAAGATGTATTTGCACAGCAGAAGAATTAATTGGGGAAAAAATGTAGATCAAGAATCGTTTTGGAATCGGATCGTGACTCCCAGAATCGGATCGGATCGTGAAGTGCCTGAAGATTCCCACCCCTGTTGTATATAGTGTCCAAATCTCCAGGGCAACATGTAAATTGCCTTGGCAACCTCTAAATCTCCCGGGCAACAAATATACCTCCTCAGCCCACATACTAACACTTCATGAAGGGGAACGGGCGTGGGAGATCTCACCTTAGAGACGCTTCTCTGGGCGGTGATGTTGAAGCGATCCTGTGCAGAAGTAAAGCGTTCCACCTCCAGGATTTTGGCGGTGATTGGAAACGCAGTAAGAAATACACGTGCCTCTGTCTCTTTAAAGCCTATTGTTTTATACACAGCTGAGAAGGGGATGCGGTTTTCTGTGGAAAAAAAATATTTCAAATTAATTTCTGACAGTTATATGTACACTGCTATTCAAAAGTTTGGGGTTGGTAAGACTTTTTTTGTTTTTAAAAGCGGCCTCTTATGCCCATAAGGGCTGTGTTTGTGTTTTAATCAAAACTACAATGAAAACAGTAATATTGTAAAATATTATTAAAATTAAAAATATATATATTTGAAAATACAGTATATTAAATTGTAATTTATTCCTGTGATGCAAAGTTGAATTTTCTGCAGCCAATACTGTGTCTTTAGTGTCACAAAATCCTTCAGAAATCATTCAAATATACTGATTTCTTGCTCAAGAAACATTTATATTATTATTACTGTTGAAAACAGTTGTGCTGCTTAATATTTTTCTGGAAACCATGATTTTCAGGATTCTTTAATATATAAAAAGTTCAAAAGAACAGCGTTTATTTGAAATGTAATGTTTTATATAAAATTCACTGTTACTCATTTAATGCACTCTTCCTGAATAAAAGTATTAATTTCTTTAAAAACCCAAATGGTAGCATATATCAATATAATTTCAACATTAGTTTCAATATTAGTATATATATATATATATATATATACACACTGTATTTATTAGGGCTGCCCTAGACTAAGGATTTTTCTGGTCGACTAGTAGTAATTCATTTGAAGCATTAGTTGACTAATCGCACGTTTATTAAAAACTATTTAAATCATTATAATGAGCCTTTAATTGCCTACGTAGCATAATAGGTGCTCAAGCACATGCATAAAGCTTGCCACAGTGCAACGGCAGAAGTAATGATTATGAATGTATCAGGAAAAAACAGTAAGGAGACTGCATTAATATTTTAATAATTTGATAAACCAGTGCTTTCTTTGTTCTCGGTGTAAGAGATGAAGTCAGCTAAACTGACTGGTCATCTCCGCAGTAGTGATGTCTGCATGTTTCATATGGATTACATAATCTGAGAATTTGTTTTCCATTTGAATTGGTTCATTTCAAAGTAGACATTTCACTCTATATAGATATATATTTTAATGTCTGTAAGGCAAAGAAAAGCACATCCTGAGACAGCAGAAAGAGACAACATCCTGTTGCTTTCATTATTTTACAAAAGCGTGGTATTGTGAGTGCATACAAATAAACGTAGAGTGAGTCTTTACAGATTCGAAAGGTGTATTACTCTTATCTGTATGACCAAAAATGAGGGAGTATTTTAAGAGCAAGTGAGTGCACCGGCGCCTCGATCTGTCCTACAGTGAGCGTGCTAACTATTCCACACTCCGCACAGACACTTGAACAGCGCACATTCCTCTAGGTTAACATTAGATTGCGAGGCCATGTAAAGTTGCTAATACTTACATATTTCAGATGATAAGCCATATTTGAGGTTGATGAATGATATAAGCAAGCGTTTGGATGTTCTGCCCGATGTACTACCACACAGACCAGCCGTTGATGATCCATTAGTCATGGACTGCGTGACTTAGTCTATGGATTTGCGACTAAAACCGGGCGTACACGGTGCTAATTCTGACGATTGGAAGATCGTATGTCCATGCACATGACACGAGTGAGTTTATCTGAAAATCGTACGGACGCAGTGATATACGACACGATTTTAAGACCTGCCGAATTCCGAAGCAATCGCGTGAAGTTCCCTGATGTAATGACATCATGTAACGCTCGCTGTTCCTGCCAAAGTTCGGCGAGTCCAGACCTCTCTCTTTTGTTTTCATGAAAGAATTTGAGCAATACTTTTCATTGATCCAATTGTCTAAGAACAAAAAAAGCTTTAAAATTTTTATCTGTTTGTCTTTTCCTAGCTTTAATGATATGCAAGTCTCAAATTGTTTTTTTTTTTCAGTTTGTAGCCTAATGTATTAAACACCCCTTTTCTTTTATTTATTTATTTTCCTTTTATTTCGTTGTCATTGTCTATAATTTTTATGTGTTGATGGTTGTATTACTGTTTGTATACTGCTTGTGAGCACTAATAAAAAAATTTAAAAAAGTTCAGCAAATTTCTATCTTCCTTTTTGTCTTCTGTAGTTTTATATTAATATTGATTCATTTATAAAGAATATTTAATTATTTTATGCCATTGTTTCTTTTACCTGCACTATTGGGGTCCCGGCCGTCAAATTCCTCTTCCCCATCACCAATGTCGAGTTCTCGTGTGTCCAAGTTCTCCATGATATCTGTCATATCATTGGCCACCAGATGCAGGGTGCTGACTGTGGGTTCTTGCTGTCGCAGCATGGCTAACAATCGGCCAGCCAGCCAGGGCACTCCTTTAAGACACACAACACTTTGTTTAACAGGAGAAATGAGGAAGTATTAAAACTGTTTGCTTTATAGAAAAAGACATAAATCCTTCAAACATTCATGGAATGGTATGAGATATGATAGTTTGAATATTGTCTCCACAATAGGCAATGTCAAACAAAAGTGTGTGTGACTGAGCATGTGTGGTGTGACTTGTTTTTGGAAGAGGTGAAATGAGGATTAGAGTAACTCATTCAGACCTAAAAGGAGACAAGTCTCTGCTGACCATAAAAAGTTGAGAACTAAATTAGGGACAACAGATGGCAGTTTGCAACCTCCATCCTGTTCCTCTTTCCTTCTAACAGCTCACAAAAAGGTTTGAGATGCATGAAGACATCACATACAAAACAAAAAATCCCCCCTTTGTCCAGATAAGCTGCATGTCCCACAGCAACATTCATTAATGTGAAAACAAACCTCACCTTTGGCCTGTGCACATTTGCTTTGCACCGTCCAATAAAAGAGACAAAAATGAGTGTTTTTTTTTCGTTTGAAGATAACTTATTGCCTATTTAAAATCACTGAAAAGGCATTTTTGTCCATAACGGTGTCGTAGTACACCATCATTCAAAAGTCTGGGGTCAGTAAAAAAATTTTTTTTTTTAAAAATTAATACTTTTATTCAAAGCCAAATGAATTTTTATGCAAAAGCCAGTGAGAAGTGAGTGGGGATGTGGCATGGTAGCTACTTCACATTCCCACTTAATGCATCCTAATAACAGAGCAGAGAGAAGATGGAAACAGTCCACAGATGTAGCACAGTTTTCACAAAAATATTAAGCAGCACAATTGTTTTTGACATTGATAATAAGAAATGTTTCTTGAGCTCCAAATCAGCATTTTAGAATGATTTCAGAAGGCCCATTTGACACTGAAGACTGGAGTAATGGCTGCTCAAAAATTCAGCTTTTCCATCACAGAAATAAATTACATTTTAAAAATGTATAAATTGTAATATTATTTAACAATATTACTGTTTTACTGCATTTCTGATCAAATAACTGCAGCCTTTAGGAGCATAAAAGACTTTTTTCCCTCGCTGACCCCACACTTTTCAAGAGTAGTGTATATTGTAATCATGGTAATTTCATATTGAGCATATCTTCCATTTTCACATTCTCATATCATGTGTGATTTATAAGAAATTCATCAGGAAACTCTGGTGGAGATGCTACATTTGTCTTACAAGGAAATGGCACGTTACATCTCTGTAAAATGAAAGAATATGTCAGCATTAAATTAAAATCATTCACTCTTCCTATCAGTGGCAGAACTAAATAAAATAAGGAGGATGAATAATTCGCAATGATCACTTAAGACTATTGTTTAATCTAGACCTCATATTGGACAACATTATGATTCCTTTAACACTTGACATGCTGTGTTATATGTCATGTGAGCGGGTCTGTGGCGTCCAGGTGAGTGTTTCGCTTGTCTATGATTCAGGCTTGTTAGACACTCTCAGAGTGAAGTTCTGTTGAAGCACAAATCTTGTTTCCATGGATGTAACCTGGAGCCATCAAAGTCCATTATAATATCACATCTTCAGTAATAGTTCAGACACTTCTCTGCTGAATGAGCTGTTAGCTTACCTAAAGTGTGATTACGAAATAGTGTATTTTCGTACCCACAAAAAAAGCAGGATGAAAATAGATCTGCCCTTACTTCTTCAATTCTCACTCTGATGCAAAGGCTGTTGAAGAGAAGCTCATTTTAAAGAACATAATACTGCAGCATCACATCAACCTGGGCTAAGGTGTCAAGGTATAAAAGAATCAGTCTGACACTAGCAATCTCTAGTCAACATGTGATATTTCTCTCTTAGACAAATTATTTTTGGAAAACTGATATGCTTCTTGTGATAGGACTTGCTATTGCCTTGCTTTAAATGAAGCAGAGACTCATGCCAAAATTCGGGATTAGAAAATCAAACAGACTTAAGTACACTTAAGTATAATCGTTTTTATAACCATTTTCATGCTATGGCCAATAAATGGTTGATTTAAAAATTCTGATTTCAAAAATAAAACACTATAAACTTTATGCAATCCTTTTAAATACTTCAATATGTATCACATTATAAAAAGGATATTAATTTAGAGATTTGCTAAAGGTTACATTTATTAATGTGACATTAAAATATTATTTAATGTCTTTTTAATTGTCTTTTTTTAAACTAAGCATTAGAGGACAGCGAAGATGATCTAATTGTAAGAATAGGGGAAATGAGCATGCACAATTAAATATCAAATATCAACCCAAACTGTATAGATCGATCAATATGATCTGTAATATTGGTTGATATTGTGCACTCATTCTAAATCTCAAATTCTGAAAAGCACAAGTGTATCTGCATCTGTGGACTAAATGTGTTTCAAGGAGGCTTTGAAGAGACAGATCAGAGGCTTTCAGCTGTTTGAGAGATCTTGCAGCATTATCGCTGAATTGGCTCTCGTCCACCAATTCACATGCTGGTATGCAAAAAGGAAAGCTCAATTTGGTAAATGTAGGCTCATATTACAGCGATGAATGGAAACCTACTATAAACAGTCATTAACAGGTTGCTGTGGGTAACAAGAGTTAAAAAAGCACGTTTGCCAAGGTAACAAATCACACAGGATCAGCGCCATGAATAATGTTCTACAGCGGTGAGAGGACAAACATTAGACAAAGTTTTCCCTAAAAATCCTCGTAAAAGCCACAGACACTCGGATATGAGAAGGTCAAAGACTTTATTCAAATATTCCTCGTTTTATGTAAATCAGACAGTCAAATAACCTCGAGTTTCAGTGCACAAATATACATTTCTCATGTTTGAGGAACAAAGGACAGCTTCAATAGTCAGCAAAACACTAATTCACACTTCTCGTACTGCCACTCACTTTCGCTGAGAAAGTTTCACCTCCATCAGAATGTGGAAACAGTTCAGTTCTGATAAGATGAGGAATGCAAACACGCATTCCAACAGCTGTGGAAACCTCCTGTATTTTTTCACCGATGCACCTGTACGTGTGAAGGCGGACGGTGATAGATCGGCTCAATAAACTACTATTAAAAAAAGGAGCTCGACCGCAGAGAAGCTTCAAAGGCACATTCCCACCACCACTACAACATAAACACCCTCAAGCTCTCAACGCCCAACCTCATGCTGCTTCAGGTGTCAAAATGAAGCACACTGAAGACTGTTTATCTAGTTTATCTAGTCCAGAAGTTATATCACACATTCAGTGGCCTGCGCCCATTTCAAAGGTGTTTGAAATGTCTTGGGAAAGAATGATTGCACAGTACTCAGGAGTTTGTTGAAAATCATGCATGTGCTCGATAACTAAATCATGTGGCTTGATTTGGAAGGCTGTACTATTCATTCTCCAAGCAAGCAGGGTTATGATTTTCTACCTGTGAGACAATAAATCGAATGCTAAAATCAAATAGATAAGGGATCCCAAATAGGGTTGTGCCATAGATGATATAACAATGATTATTAGGGCTGCACGATAAATCGCATGCAATTGTCATGCGCATCTCGTCAGTAAAGCCGGTTCTGTGATTAGTAGTAAATCTCCATCACGTGCTTTCAGATGGAGCGGCAGCTACACAATAACAAGCTACACAATATCACGTTCATAATCGCAGGTGAAACGCTTCGATTATGAACGCGATATTGCGTAGCTTGTCAGTGAACTACGGCTCTGTGTATTAAATGCCAATCCATCTGAAAGCACATGATGGAGATTTACTACTAATCACAGAACCGGCTTTACTGAAGAGATGCACATGACAATCGCATGCGATTTATCGTGCAGCCCTAATGATTATTATTATTATCAGGCTAGTATTATTATCTAATTAATATTAGGGCTTATTTGTTCCATCGTATTTCTTTTTACATGTTTTTTTTTTTTTTTACAGTGTTGTGCGTTATAACCAATCACACATGATTCTACTGAGTTTATGAATACAATGACCAATCAAAGGGCGTTCAGATTTTTTCTTGTTCAGTGCGTGCTCTCGCTGACTGAATTCCGCTCTTTCGTGAATTCTCTCATGATAAACAACCGAGTGCAGATGTACGTGCGATGTAAGAGATTTATTCATCATACAGTGTATATAGCTTCACTGATTATAACGCGAGTGCTTTTTAAAGCACATAAACTCGCACTACACTGAAGTCAGTAATGATGTACTTTGATAATGCAAATGTTCTTCGCAAGTTTTCTGTAGATGCTGTTTGAATAACCAAGGAAATGTAAGCACTATAATTAGTAACTTACAACGCTTCTATTGAATTGTTATCATGAAGTACAAATTCAGTCATATTAAAATATTTTATGACATCCTTATGCTACTTGACTAAAAAGATATAATGTGTTGTTAATAGATTAAACTAACATTTGGCTGTTTTTAGCCTTACCCTGGAGTTGGTTCACTTCCCAGCTATGAAACTAAATAAATAATTAAATAATGATAATATCTCACAGGCTGACGAAAGAATGATACGTCTATGGAGCATATCACCCAACACTAATCCAAAACATATTTAGGGACCAGAATATCATAGATTTAACAACCAAATAATATCTTGACAACCACTTAGAGACCTCAGCAACCATATTTTGTCAGGAACCACCTAGAAATGCCCTGCAACCATCTAGGGCCATAAACACTCACATTCTCTTGTAAAAAATAAAATGCTTTGCCAAACTAGATTATGTTGTTTTTACTTTTTCCCCCCTGCTTTTTCTGCTTTTAAAGTGGCAGGTTGCACTTTAATCATTTGTAATCTGGCTTTTAGTAAAAAAGAAAAAAAGGCTGCATGCTCAATAGTTAAAGGCAATCCAGGAACTGGCGAGTTACTGACCCATGCATTGTTCCGCAGGTTGCTCCAATGGGACTATCCCTGTAATTAATGCACAGCCAATAGTGCTCATTGAAAGGTATCTGTTTAACTGGCAAGTGACTGAGTCTTTTCAAACATAGAAGCAGGAAAAGGGGCCACTGTGTCCTTGTGTGTGGAGCAACCTGATGAAGCATGTCCCTCTATAACAGTAAATATCCAGAACAGTGCTACTGTGCAGAGAGGTGACGTTGTTGTGGTAATACCGGTTTGATTACATATTCAAACAGAAACTACGAGAGACTACACCTACCCTGATACAATCACACTTCCATAAAGGTTCAAATAACATGAAACAGAGAAAGTAAGAATGAATGAAAGAGACCTGAAAATACAATATTCTATTCATATTTGGG
This sequence comes from Spinibarbus caldwelli, assembly GCA_039654775.1. NCBI lineage: Eukaryota > Metazoa > Chordata > Actinopteri > Cypriniformes > Cyprinidae > Spinibarbus > Spinibarbus caldwelli. The sequence continues at coordinate 9,682,714 of CM077262.1, read as the reverse complement.
TCAGGATATGATTATATTGAGATTCTTTAGGTGTATTTGTGTATTGTAATTCCAAACCTGATCCTTGTATATTACGATCTCTCTCATTCAGCACCACTTATTCCCAAAAAATATGAACATGAAAAAACTGAGGTAAACATATAGATATTTGCAGTGAGAATATTTGTATAGCATTGTTAGATAAAATACTACAATATTATGATATGCTGATATTTGTCCTTTATAACATGCTTACTGTATCACCTTTAAAAATATTGAGTCAGGTGTCCAAACTTTTCGCTGCCATTGTACCTTACATGAAGCCATTTTCCCAAACATTACTGGTGCGTGGAACCTTATTTTGATAATTAGTCAAATACGAACCATGTTCCGCACTGAAAAAAAATGCTCCAGCAAACCACATTCGAACCAAATGCAAATCCAAGGCAATGTTTTCTATGTATATTGCAAGTGTTGGTGTGAAGCACGAACCACAAGACACAAATCAGGTAGGTGGACAGCACGCACTGTAGGAGGAATACGCTGCTCTCTATAAAGAGAGCCGTTTTAATTTCAATTAAATTAAAAATATTTTTTATTAAATATAATGTCTATTTTACACAGTGACATTCCGCAGTGACTCACGCTCTCTCACATACATGTGCACAAACATCTCGAAAATCACACCCTCTGTGCAAACGCAGATCTTTCTGATGGCTCAGTGTGCACGCATTTTTAGACTAGCAGTCACACATGTTGTAAAAATCACAAGTGACCCAGAGCAGAAGAGTTCCTTGCTTATTTCTGCCTGCTTGAAATGCATCTCTCTCTTTTAAAGAGATCAGAAAATATAATTTCAACTATTTAAAAAGAAAATTAAATGTCTATTTAAAAATATGCAGAGTTGGTATGACAATAAACTGAATTAATGTTAAAGAATGTTCACTAACCTGCCCGCACACAGGCAGAGATGACCCCATCATTTCTGTTATCCTCAGCTTCTTGTTCTCTCCAGAAAAGTCAAACTGAGCAGAAGCGTGTAATACAGTCAAACACACTGATACGGCACTCACAAGCAAACAGCAGTGTGTGTCGGAGTATATGTTCAAGAATAATGGGGGCTGAAACAGTAGTCACATGCCAAGAGGAGGAGGAGCCTTACTAGCCTTACAAGAGATGCACCAACATGCCTCTTATGCCATATGTTTTGTGTGGGATGTGCTTTTTTATCTCTCCTCTTGGAGACTGACATTTCATGCTCAAAAGTGCCATTTAAGTTAATATTTGCCAGATGATTCAGGGCCAACATCTTATATAACACTTATCTCCCTCTCGTATCGCCGAGTGGATTGAGTCTATACACAAACATCACATTCATCACAGCCTTCATTTGTTTTTATTCACATTTTAACCCATAAATCTAATGGATGCACACCAGCTTCCGGACTCCTATAGCATTTAAAACAAAGCAGCAAAGCAGCGTTTGAACCCACAGTGCTTGTTGTTCTCTGGGAGAAAGCTGTTATTAAATGTTCATCTCCTGGTAGGACTGCATGGCAGATGACATGACAGTCCATACACACCCACACGCCACACAGTCACAAATAAAGAGAGTGTGCCGCCCGTGTTTGAAATGGAACACTTGTGGCTCTTTCAGCGGTGATGGAAACCTGAGATACTGTAGAAAGTAACAAAAATGAAAACGTAACGAAGTAACGGAAACTCATTTTACATTGGATGAGATAACACAACCCTTATTTACATCCCTAACCAAGTGTTATATTTAGTCATCAACAACAAAGGGTCTTTACCTTTTTTTCAAGCCACATTTTAGGGACACATTGTTATATATTGTATAAAATGTCGTAAAATTTATTTTTGGTCCTGACCTATAATAATAATAATAATAATATTACCGTACTAGTACCGTATTATTGTATTTACATGCTTTTTGTGATTTGTGATGCCTACATTCCAAAAAAAAAAAAAAAGTATTAAAATTAAATAATATAAATACATTATCATTCAATGTTTTGAGGTTAAAAAGATTTTTTATATTACATGATTTCTATTTCAAATAAGTGCTTTTTTTACTTTCTGTTCATTAAAGAATCTTGAAAAGTATTCCAGTTTCCATAAAAACATTAAGCAGTACATTATGCAGTACATTATGCTGTTTCAACATTAATAATAATAAGAAATGCTACTTGAATATGAAATCAGCATACTGAAATTGTTCAAATTTTGCTGTTGCAGTAATACATTTTCCCATCACAGGAATAAATGACATTTTAAAACATTAAAACATTATTGTAAATTGTACAAATATTTTAGAATGTAACTTTTTATTGTATTTATGATATGCAAAAAATAAATAAAATAACAAATAAAATATTACTGTCCAAATGTTTAAATGGTAATGTACACCGCTGTAAATTAATGTGTTAATTTGACAACTAATATCATTAATTTAATTACTATTTTTAAATTATTAAAGGAATAGTTCAACTCAAAAATGAAACTTGTCATCATTTACTCACCCTCATGTTGTTCCAAACCTGTATAAGTTTCTTTCTATTGTTGAACATAAAAGAAGATATTTTGAAGAATGCTGGTAATCAATCAGTTGATGGTCCCCCATTGACTTCCATAGTATTTCTTTCCCTACTATTGTAAGTCAATGGAGACCAACAACTGTTTGGTTCTTCAAAATATCTTCTTTTGTGTTCAACAAAAATTTAAAATTTTTTATAGGTTTGGAATGACATGAGGGTGAGTAAACGATGACAAAATTTTCATTTTTGAGGTGAACTATTCCTTTAATAAAATCATTTTGTTAAAATAAAAAATATAATGTAATTGATCAATTCCCTTGATCTGCATATAAATTCTAGTAAATTTGTTTAAAATCAAACATTAATTCAAATGCAAACCTGTAAATCATTTACTGTATGCATCATGCACAGATCAGAAATGAATCTTCAGTTTAGAATCTAAAACAAGCTTTGTTCTGTAGTCATTCCCACCCTTGAACAACATTAGATGGAGTCTTTATCCAGGCACTGTGTGCTGGTGATATATTAACTGCATGTCCAATAGAACGCATCCTGCCTACTGTTTTTCTAATGGGCTTATATAAAGAATTACAGAGGAGGGCTAACACACCACTGCCAGGAATTTCTTTCCTTATTTATTTATTTTTGTATTGAACATCAATGCTCAATGAAGGCATGTTACCAGCTAATGCTCAGAGAGCAGATAAATATGAAACTGCTGAGTACATCCGCAAACAAGCACTGAATCCACACTGAACTATTACTATTCTGTTTATGGCTGCAGCTAAATTATTCAAATGAGCATCTCCATGTTGTTTGGATCATCATTGCATTCCACTGGTTCCCTGATGAGATGTATTATTCTATACAAAACACTGTAGAGCAGACATGATCATGGGTAAATCTTTGGAATAAGCGCCCTCTAGTTGTGACTGACATGTATTGCATTCTTAATTTCCTCTGCCTACAAGCAAGTGACATTAATATTGTTAAACTCACTGTGATTTGATTAAACGCTGCTTGTGATTTAATTTAACACCAGTTTTGCTAATTGCAATTCTGTCATTCATAATAAACACTGTTATGCTGCTCAGTATCTGTCTGCTGTTGCTGTTGTGTCTAACTAATCTTCTCCTTTTGGGGATTAATAAACAGATTAAGAGAAATATAGCATTACATCACTTACTCACCGAAGGATCCTCTGCAGTAAATGGGTGCCATCAGAATGAGAGTCCAAACAGCTGATAAAAACATCACAATAAACCACAAGTAATCCACATAACTCCAGACCATCAGTTAATGTATTGTTTATTGGAAACACACATGGATTACTTGTGAATTATTGTGATGTTTTTATTAGCTGTTTGGACTCTCATTCTGACGGCACCCATCCACTCCTTTGGTGAGCAAGTGATGTAATGCTACATTTCTCCAAAATCTGTTCCGATCTACATCTTGACTGGATGGCCTGAGGGTGAGAAAATATTCAGCAAATTTTAATTTTTGGGTGAACTATTCCTTTAAATGACTATTCCGGTTTACTTGTGATGCACGACAGCATCTGTTTATTATGTTAAACTGAAGACAGAGCGACTGAGTGTGTGTCTGGTCACAGGACTTTCATTAAACTGGCAGTCATTCCTGTCTTATTGAAACTGGCTCACAAATGCATATCAATAAACACTTGGGTACAACTACAAATCTAAAACTGCTAACAAAACCACACGAGCTCTTCAGCTCTGTAAAGTCAGTGCACTGAATCACATCCTCATCCATATTTTGTACATTCGTAATAAATGATTCTAAATGAAACATAAACACTGTGTATCTTAGGATCTATTGCTCATCCTCACTTGAACTCAACTTCCCGTCCCTCGAGAAAAAAAATTACAATTACACATAGACCACAAACTCCATTTCCTCTTTCCTCAAGCCCAACGCACATGCTTGGTCATATCACTATTTTACTTAAAAAATAGTAAAAACAGAACCACCTCTGTAAGGAGAGGTGAAAAAAGGTACTCAGATATACAACTAGGGGCCTAATGGTTTCATGCAAAGAGGATCCAAAGCATGATGATGCACATGAACCACAATGAGAGCACACGACACCACCAGTGCCACCCAAAGATAGTTTTCTCTGAACTTGCTCATATGGCCAACATGCAAATGTGGTTACTCATCTCGTACAGCCCCCTGTGTTTAATAAATGAGGAGAAAGGGTGATGTTGCTACAGGGGAAAAGGCAGTTTAGCAACTTTTGTAGCTTGGCAACACTTTTATCGATGTAACATACAGCAGATATGACATGTAGATTAGGCGTCACCTCCTGTATAATAACATCAGCATTATCATCTGACAGCTCTGCTGTAAACCTGTCATATCTCATGATCCCTGGCTTGTAGTACTCAGAAACCACACCCGTGGGTCAAGGAATGTGTAATAGTACACAATTATGGTCTCTACTCAATACATACACACTATCTAAATGTGTGTTGTTGTCAGAAGTGGAAGTTAGCCTCATTAGGGTACAAAGTGTAAAATGCGAAATACACGTCAAACACCTTCCCACTAAGTCAACCGGACACTCCCATTCTGTCCCGAGATCCTTGAGGGGATCCTACTGATATGACAAGAAACAAAATGGACCACACATACACTTTACAGGACTATGCAATACAAAATAATTATAATAAAATCCAGGTTTATGTAAAGGTTCATTTGCCAATCCTAAACTAGATTTTTAGCATATTAATCTAGGAAATGAAGCATAGGCTACTCATCACACATTTTTTGGATAAATCTCACAAAATCAACCAGGAATTGTCCAGACCACAATCCAGTCAAATCAAATGGGAAAAATAAATAAATTAAAATTGTCTTTCCCCATCAGTGATGAATGTAAAATAAAACGAAAAAAGAAGACTGTTCTCATGGGATGCAGATCATGATCTCCTATAAAAATAAATATATATATATATATATATATATATATATATATATACACACACACACACACACAAAAAAGGCATTCTATATTGGCATCAATGTAGTTCAATGAAGAACCTTTAACATCCACAGAACTTTTCAATTGTACAAATTGTTCTTTTTATTAAATTATTGTAATTAGATTATTAAAATTTCTCCACACTAATAAAAAAGGTTATTTTATTTTTAAGAACTGTTCCCTGGAAGCTTATTTGGGGAAATAAAAATGGTTATTTTGTGGCATCACTGTGAAAACTCTCTTTCTGATCCTTTATTTTTAAGAGCCTCTTTATGAGAAAAGGTCCAAAGGATGTAGGTCCCAGAAATGAGGTTCCCAAGAAAATATTAACATACAATGAAGCACACACAGCTTTCTCTTTTGTTTGTTAGCATTTATCTTAAACCCGTCAGTCAGTTGTAGCAGCTATTGTAACTAAGAATCAGTTCTAGTTTCCGAAGTTGCCCTGCAGGTACAGCAGGTTGTTAGCCTTGCAAAATCAGTGGGTGTGGGCAATCGAAACATAACTGCATTATTTCAAAAGTGTCACACTCATGTTCTTACTGTATCTAATCTACACACATTAAATCCCAATGTGTCTCTTTCGTACATTCATCTGATGTGAAGCAGTCCAGAAGCAATATATGGCTGCCACCTTCTGTAGACATGCGTTTCAAACCTGTCCCTCTACAGTACACTGAATAGTCTAGCCTTGTACTCAGCCAAGATGTCATTACTTTTCCGCGTGCTAAAACTTACTCAGATCATTTCTACCCTCAGAACAGAGCCTTCTTTAGTCATATAAAGTAACGTTAACATACCTGCTAAAGAACTGAATGCACGTCCGCGCTGTTGTGAATCTCAAGTATAAAGTCAGCGCTAGAGGAGACGAACGCGGATCATCTGGCTCGCGCTTCCTCTTCTGCACTGATGGACCCGCCCATTTAAATTATGCATAGACGTCCACACCCGCAGAGATGTCTCAAAAATAACAATTAGAATGTTCACACGCTTATACTTGTTTTAATCTGGTTTTGAAATATATTTAGGAAGTAAAAAGTGCATCACGTTTATTCAATAGTTTATGGGATGTAAAGGTCCCCAAATTTGATTAGCCAAGAAGCCTTCCAAAAGTGTTGATAAATGTTTATATCACTCGGATTGTTTTTGTGCATGGCGATTTATGTGACCGGAAGTGTTCAGGGAGCACTTTCCGTTCTTCGAGTTTGCGTGGCTTTCTCTCGCTCGCTCGAAGTGGGTTTCTCTCAGTATTCAACCCATTAAAACAGTAGGTAGTACAATTCGACAACGAAAAATGCTACCTGTCAAATTATGATTTATTAATGTCTACACCTACCACAACCCTAAATCTATCCTTACAGTAATGCAAATACAGTAATTATGTGTTACATTCGCGGTTGTGGCTAGAAGGGATACAGCTACCGGAAACCAACAATATATAGTTTTTTCTACCTATTGTGTTTTATTAACATCTACACCTACCCCAGCCCTACCTATACAGTAATGCAGATATATTAAATACTGTTGTTCAGCGTGAGAAAAAGGACGCAGTATTGATGTGCGCATGCGCAATAAGCCCTGGTAGGAAAATGTGACGGGTAGGATAAAATGTCAGGACACCGGGATGGATCTGGAGCCGAGTGATGACTGAACGCGTTGAGCTGGAATTCTGTCAATCTGCAAAATATATTTAAAACGCTACAGAACGGCTTTTAAAAGGTTAAGGCTAGAAGGATACTGGGCATGCGCACATCAATATAGAGTATTTTTTGTCACACTACATGTACAACGATAATTACTGTTTTTGCATTATGGTAAGGGGTAGGTTTAGGATTGGAGTAACGTTAGGTGTAGACGTTAATAAAACACAATCTAATAGAAAATTTTATTTATCCCTTCTAGCCACAACACTTTTAGAAGAACCAAACAAACTAGTCAATTTTTGTCTGAAAAATACGTTCAATCATACATAATGAATATGTTACAACTTAAAAGAATCACCACAGCTAAACACTCCATAAATGTTTTCAGTTTTAGGCATAGGGTTTTGGTTAGGGTTAATCGGTAGTGACTAATTATCTTGATATGGGCCTAAAAACATCCTTATTTAGAAGAGCGAAGTAATGCGCGTGCTTGTGCGTGCGTCATGTCGCGCGCGTCTCCTCTGTTGCCGCATCTGAATCGTTCACTACTAGCTTATCAATCAAACTATTCCTGTTACATTTGTCAGTCCAAATACCGGACACAAACGTGAAATCAATGCTTTTAAGGCTACAGAATCAGCCAGCGACAGACCCAATCTCTAATCTCCAGACCGACTGCAGAAGCAGCGGAAACCGCCGGCTGTTTCTCAAAGCCCTGCGAGCTGCCTGCCCACCCTGCGCTCACATACACGCCCTGATAACAAATAAGAATTGCTCCGTAGATAATTAGGTTTTAATCCAAATATTTGTTTTACCATCAATAAACAAATCAGTTAATTTACTTCACAGAAATTAGAGGTTCACCTCTGCACTCTTTTTAAGATTTTCTGATAATGCTTTTAAATGATGGGTATCAGTTCACACGGTTTCGACGTTTATCTCTTTATCTCAACTAATCTCGTTTTTTTTTTTTTCTTTTTAAAGCACAAATTGCATAACAGGCTTCTTATCCAGGCATCGATCTACGGCCCCTTCATGCATGAAAAGCCAAACATTCCTACAATGACAGTACATCACTTCTTTTAATCACACATGAAGTATTTTAACTTTTTTTATCATTTTTTTGCGTTTTAGCATAACTTCAAGGTTTCCAAGACGTCTAATGAACAGAAGAGACTTCTTATAGGCTACAGAGCAGGGATAATTGAAACATATCTTGCCACACTATCAGATAGAGAGAGAGAGAGAGAGAGAGAGAGAGAGAGAGAGAGAGCGAGAGAGAAAAAAAGGTACCACTGGGACAATATAAAGTATAGGCCTACTAGTACAGTAGGCCTAGTACACTTTATGTAGGCTACTAAAGTGTAGGCCTACCTTTAAGGTACTAATATGCATTACAGACTATGGACAGATCTAAATGAGAAAGACTATCTATAATAACAATTAAAAGCAGAGTAAAAATAAAAAAGAATCTAAATAAAAAATAAATAAAAACAGGCTACAAATTATCCCATTTTACTCAATGTGTTAGCTTTTACTACAACAAAATTTGTATTTTAAAACAATTCTGTATTTATTTTGAGTATGGTCATTCTTTAGAGGTCTTTTTTTCTTTCTTTTTTTAGTGTCTGGCTTCAAGGATTATAATGGTTAAATCATGTTTCAAGTATTGTGTGTGTGTGTGTGTGTGTGTGTGTGTGTGTGTGTGTGTGTGTGTGTGTGTGTGTGCAAATGAAATGTAAAGAATATCTATACACCAAACCGGATGCAACTTTCTGTTTGTCAGGGTTGTTCTTACAATCCTCACATTGAAACCCAATATACTGGAAAAGCAGGAAAAGGGCTTTAAAATGTAATATTTAATCACATTGAAACACAATGTTGTTCTCTAAATTGGTATAATTAATTATTAAATCTTAAGGTTCTAAAAATACAACAATTTTCAACAATTTTGACATATTTTGTGCTAGCAATTTGTGATAGATTCAGACGCCAAAACTGATGTCTTCTAAGTGACAATGCTGCCATCGTGTGGTAAAAATCCTTATCCACTTAAAAAATTATAGAAGACATGTAATACAATTACCCTAATATACTTTATGATAAAAAAAACATGGTTTCAGATTTATTTTTCAAAAATGCCTATATCTAAAACAGACACTTTTGAAAAGCAGACCTTCTAAAAAATAGTAAAATAAAGTCTTTGATAGCAGAAGCAAAATTTTGGAAGAAATAGTACAGCACCTTAAATCATCAAACTGCCATCTTGACACACTTCCCACACCTTTTTTCAAAAGTGTGCTTAACTGTTTAGAAGCAGATCTCTTAGAAGTGGTGAACGCCTCACTTCTTTCTGGGACATTTCCAAACTTCCTGAAAACTGCAGTTGTTAAGCCCCTTCTGAAAAAGAGCAATCTTGACAACACCATATTGAGCAACTATAGACCAATATCAAATCTTCCTTTTATAGGCAAGATTATTGAAAAGGTAGTCTTTAATCAGCTGAACAACTACTTAAACTCAAATGGATACCTGGACAATTTTCAATCTGGTTTCCGACCGCACTCATAAAAGATAATAAATTGTATTCGCCTAAATTCTGATTCTGGCAAAATATCAGTGCTGGTACTACTAGATCTCAGTGCTGCGTTTGACACTGTCGATCATAACATACTTCTAGAGAGACTGGAAAACTGGGTCGGACTTTCTGGGATGGTACTCAAATGGTTCAAGTCATACTTAGAAGGGAGAGGTTATTATGTGAGTACAGGTGAGCATAAGCCTAAGTGGATGTCCATGACATGCGGAGTCCCACAAGGGTCAATTCTTGCATCGCTCTTGTTTAGCCTGTATATGCTCCCACTAAGTCAAATAATGAGAAAGAACCAAATTGCCTATCACAGCTATGCTGATGATACCCAGATTTACCTAGCCTTATCTCCAAATGACTACAGCCCCATTGACTCCCTCTGCCAATGCATTGATGAAATTAACAGCTGGATGTGCCAAAACTTTCTTCGGTTAAACAAGGAGAAAACTGAAATCATTGCATTTTGAAACAAAGATGAAGTTCTCTATGTTTATGCATACCTTGACTCTAAGGGTCTAACAACTAAAAATCAAGTCAAGAATCTTGGTGTGATTCTGGAGACAGACCTTAGTTTCAGTAGTCATGTCAAAGCAGTAACTAAATCAGCATACTATCATCTCAAAAACATTGCGAGAATTAGATGTTTTGTTTCCAGTCAAGACTTGGAGAAACTTGTTCATGCCTTTATCACCAGTAGGGTGGACTATTGTAATGGTCTCCTCACCGGCCTTCCCAAGAAGACCATTAGACAGCTGCAGCTCATCCAGAACGCTGCTGCCAGGATTCTGACTAGAACCAGAAAATCTGAGCATATCACACCAATCCTCAGGTCCTTACACTGGCTTCCAGTTACATTTAGGATTGATTTTAAAGTATTTTTACTCCTTTATAAATCACTCAATGGCCTAGGACCTAAATACATTGTAGATATGCTCACTGAATATAAACCTAACAGACCACTCAGATCATTAGGATCGAGTCAGTTAGAAATACCAAGGGTTCTCTCAAAACAAGGGGAGTCCGCTTTTAGCTATTATGCCGCCTGCAGTTGGAATCAGCTGCCAGAAGAGATCAGATGTGCTAAAACATTAGCCACATTTAAATCTAGACTCAAAACTCATCTGTTTAACTGTGCATTTATTGAATGAGCACTGTGCTACGTCCAAACTGATTGCACTGTATTTTATGTATAATCATTTTCTATTCTTAACTGTTTTAAATTAATTTTAAATCAATTTTTAAAACATTTTAAAAGTTTTTAAAATCCTTGTTTTATTGTTGTGATTTTTTTAATGATTATTTTACTTCCTTTTATGTAAAGCACTTTGAATTACATTGTGTATGAAATGTGCTATATAAATAAACTTGCCTTGCCTTGCCTTTGTAAAATATGGCTTACACTCTTAAGAGAAATGGTTCTAAACAGTGCCAAACAGTTCTTTGGCTTGTAAGAAAAGCTTTTTGGTGCTAAATAGATTTTTTTTTTTTTATAAGATTCCAGTAAAAACCATTCTTTGAAAGTGCTATATAGGACCTTATGCTGTTATAAATGACCTTTTTTAATTAATAATAGTTTATTATCATTAATATTAGTATATTTATTATTATTAATTGTATTTATGAATATTTATAGTACTATTATTAATATTATTGTTATGTATTATTTAATTAATATTTTTTACTATTCTATCTGCTTGGTCTTATATGTATGCCATTATGGTTTTTGGTCTTATATGTATGCCATTATGGTTTTACATTAAAAAAAGGTGTCATTTAGGTACTTTTATTTTTTGTTGACGCGAAATTGTAGCAAAAATGACAATGTTCTAACAACAGTTATTAGCTGAATACATCAAAAATGATAATTCACATTGAACATGATGTTGTTGGATATGAAAGCATCTGAAATACACAAATGAGTTTAGAGTTACAGTGAGCCTCTTCTATTTGTTTATGCAAAAACAGTTATGAAGGCCAAAATTACTAAAAAATGGTAAATGTAATATAAAGTCAGGGGATAGCTTTAATGTTTTTTTTTTTTTTTTTGGTGATTGAGCGTGTTTACGAATAAACCCAAGTAATAATTTAAAAACATCTAACAATATGGATCATAAATTTAATATCTCTGTTACTTAGTGAAGAAGAGGAGAGAAGTATCCTAGAACATAGCAGGTCACACTTACATGTTCCGTTAAATTAACAAGAACACAAGGATGATATGGTTCTAAATAGAATTGTTACAACGTGTAAAGAACTTTTTGTGTGAGTGATAAAAACAGCTAAAAGTTTGAAATCCAGCAATTTTACTTAAAAAACAAAATATGGCCAATCAAACAGCAGCTGTCAAACAGCTTTCAGCACCCTGGACAGCAGCAGCTCACTATTTATTCAAGCAAAGCACGAGGATTTATTATTTCGGCTACATATTCGTTTGTATAAGATGGTCTGATCACACCACCAGATGGCATAAAACGAACAAAAATGCCCTTCACCTTATAAATCAACTTTCAGGGCTCTAAAAGCGTTCTCTCTTATTTGTTAGAAATGCTCTAAACGCTAAGAAAAGTTGCAAGCCCACAAAATACATCGGACACGAAAAGACAGTTTGCACTAAATCTGCATTTAACAGTACAATTAGTCCGGGCATCCAGTGCGCATGCGTGGAGTGGATCGTGTACCCCTTGCGCGCAGCTCTGGGCGCATCATTGACAGGTTACTCGCGTGCACTTCTCATACTGTGCATTGAACACCTGTAAGATGTGCATGGAAACAACAGCTGGGTGGAAATCACGAGGTGCCATTAAGCCCATGCAAACCCTCTAAAATCTCATCACAATGACTAATTGGACAAACGTGTCCAGCTGCCCGTTCAGCAACACTTTATGCGCTGAGGACATTATGGATAGTAATGCAACTGCTGAGGACTTTGAATACCCGGTCCATCTCTTCCCAGTCCCTATCCTGACTGGCATCACAGTGACATGCTCTTTGCTGTTCCTCGTCGGAATTGCTGGGAACCTGTTGACCATCCTGGTGGTCACCAAATACAAAGACATGCGAACCACCACCAACCTTTACCTCTGCAGCATGGCACTCTCAGACCTGCTGATTTTCCTCTGCATGCCCCTAGACCTGTACCGGGTCTGGCGGTACCGACCGTGGAACTTTGGCGACGAGCTGTGCAAACTCTTTCAGTTTGTGAGCGAGAGCTGCACGTACTCCACCATCCTCAACATCACCGCGCTCAGCGTGGAGAGATACTTCGCCATCTGTTTTCCCTTCAGGGCAAAAGTCATCGTCACGCGGGGTCGGGTTAAAGGGGTGATTTTACTCCTCTGGACTGTAGCTCTGTGCAGCGCCGGACCCATATTCATTCTGGTTGGGGTCGAGCACGAGAACGGCACCAACCCCTGGGAGACCAATGAGTGTAAAGCCACCGAGTACGCCATCCGCTCCGGACTGCTCACTATGATGGTGTGGGTCTCCAGCGTGTTCTTCTTCCTCCCGGTCCTCTGTTTGACCGTGTTGTACAGCCTCATAGGCAGAAGACTGTGGAGAAGAAAGGAGAATCCTGTCGGACCCATTTCTAGTCGGGAAAAGAACAATAAACAAACGGTCAAAATGCTGGGTGAGCTCAACGATGCCCTGAAAAGTCTGACAAATAATATTTGTATATTTCAGAATCAGTGAATAGATTAACTTTACAGTGGGTAGCCTACGTACAATTGTTTAATAAAAATTTGTATATTATTGAATAATTTAATAAACATTTATTTACATTTAACAGGACACACCTGCTAATTAAATTACATGTGCAAAATAAAGTGAGTTAAATATTCATAAATTAAATTATTGTTAGAAATATAAATTTATTTTACATTAAAATTTACATTTATTGTGGACACTAATCAGAAGTAACATTTCGCTGTTGGCTGTTTACAGTTGCTAAGGAACGCAGCAACTTGAATGTTTCAATCTCGGATCATCCAATCAGAAATAGCAGGAACTATCTGTCTTCATCATTATTTTGATAGTCTAAAATTCAAATAAAATACATTCTACTATGCATAATTCTTTTTGGATATTCGACATAATAGCCTAACTTTATGGACCATTAACCAGGCTATTAGTGGGACTCAAGCTCTGCAAATCCCAGCCTACTTTCATTTATAAAATTCCATTTTTTTTTTAAATAATCTAGAATCGAATTATTTTATTTAAATGAGTAGCATCATTCCAGAACGAATGTTCTACGTGTATTTAGTTTCCCGAACGAGTCAGTCTTATTAGGCGGTTCTTTTGAGTGAATCAAAACCATACAGTGACAAGTGTATTGTAATTCCCGAACCATTGAATCTTATGAGTCGGTTGTTAGTGAATCAGAAACACTTCAGTCAGATCGATTACTGCGACTCGAAATAATTGTTACTAAATAGCTAACGATTTATTTTTCTAAACGAATATCGTATTAAATGTACTAAAACTTGAATCCTTTTTAAAACGTTACAGACTAAGACATGAACTCTCTTTCTCTCTCTTTATCAGCTGTGGTGGTTTTAGCGTTTGTTCTCTGCTGGCTGCCGTTCCACGTGGGTCGGTATCTCTTCTCCAAATCATCCGAGGCCAATTCTCCTCTCATCTCCCAAATCAGCGAATACTGCAACCTGGTCTCATTCGTGCTGTTTTACCTCAGCGCCGCGATCAACCCCATCCTCTACAACCTCATGTCAAAGAAGTACAGGAGCGCGGCGTGCAAACTGTTCAGAGTGAAGCGCGCTCCTGGACGATCGGTGCAGAGCATCGTGAACGCGGAGAGTTTTTCGGTGTGGAATGAATACAGCTGGAGCACGTGACAGAGGAAAAGCCTCGATTAATAAATGTGCAGTTTTTTTTTTTTTTTAACAGACTAAAGAAATCTTCACGAGAACGAAAAGGACAGTCAACATTAACCTCATCATTTTTAATTTCAAACATATAAAAGCCAGTGCTTATTTTCAGTTTAGCCTGTATATAGTAGTAAAAATAACTTTATTCAACTGCTGAGCCCTGAAAATTACATTATTAAATTATACTGAAATTTTTTTTGATGGTGGAATTTAAGGCACAACATACCTAGTGCACACACCAAATATTATTGTATTTTATGAAAATGTTTACGCACAGGTATTGCCATCAGCAGCAGACACCAGCAGTGTAATGATTCCCTTTACCCTGGTATTCATGCAAACTGTATATATGCACACTAACCCAAAAATGCCTTAAACTGTGTGAAGTACTGGATGACAGAGCACTGTAGATGTAAGCACTCTAACATTGTACCCTATATGGGAGAGATACAATGGTGCTGAATGATAAAATCCCATGCCATAAAAAGCTCTCACCTACCTTGTGTTACCAGATTGTGTTACATGAATGTGTAGCATTCATAAAAAGTGCACTTATTGCAGGTTTGTGAACACTGCTGTCACAGTAGTTTTGTGTAAGCTTTGTGTTTGAATTCAGCCTGTGTTGCTTGTTGGCAATGACATTCTAATTAAAATGTAAAACTATTTCTTGACACGCTTGTAAAACACTGAGAATATTTGAGTGAAGACGCGTTTTAATATTTATGAAAGATATTTGATATATTGTGTCTATTTGCCTTTAAAGCACACTGTGATACATTTTCTGGAATGTGTTATTGTGTAATATATATATATATAAAGTTTTTGATGTCATGCAGTATTACTTAATTTTAAAATTAAAATGTTTTTGTGTTATTGGCTATACAACTTGTTTTGTATTTGTATCTGAAAATACATTTGAAAAAATGTAGAGAAACTGGGTCTGTCCTTTTACAACAAGGACCATCACATAGACTCCTTAGAACAGGAATATATATATATATATATATATATATATATATAAAAGATAGATAGATACATACATACATAGATACACAGATAGATGTAAATGAAATGCAAACACCTTGTTTCAGAAATTTTAAAAAATTTATTGTGTATAAATATATTACATATATACTACAGATACATAATCATCTTAAATACAAAGGGTAGTATTTTCAATATCTATACATTTCAATTGATATGGTAGTTTTTTAAATATATTGTCTACGATTATAATTTACATCAATAAATGTGACAGTTATGTTTTAAAAAATGGTAATATGGAATGATTTTGATGAAACGATTTGCAAGCATGGAAATCTCTGTCTATGCCCTTATTACCTGATATCCAGCTAAATGCAACTAAAAAATTCAAAAACAAACAACAAAAAAAGTATTTCTGTTTTCCACTTAAAAAGATTCTGGGTCTGGAGTTCTTAAAAAGTGTTCTTCAAGTGTTTCCACTTCAAGTTTTCTAGTGTCAAGTCATTTCAACTTCTTTTAATCAGAAAACAATGGAACATGTCGTCTAAAAACTTCAGCAATACATATATAGTCCACTACATGAAGAGTAGATGGTTAAGACAAGCAGAAAGAAAAAATCTATTTTTTAAAAATATAAAATAAAAAACTTAAACTTGCTGTTTGTGCAGGTGGGAAATCACAAAATTGATCAGATATCAACATTTTCTGAATTAAAGCAATTAAAAAAAAAAAAATCTGAATTAAAATAAAGCGATTAAAAACAGAATATAAACAATACAATTATATCTGAAATAAGACCGGTTAATGATGTTAAAATGCTGTTCTATATTTGGAAAAAAATAATAAAGATTTATCATAACCCCTTTATAAAAAGACATGCTACATGAAGAAAATATTGAATATGACAGTTCTGATTCTTGTAATAAATAAATGTAGATTGCACTGTGATTTGCATTATAAAGTACAAGAATATAGCATAAATAAATCTAACAAAACTGTTATATCTTGAATGCTCATTAACTTTGGTTAAGGGCTGACTGAGCTAGTAAACACGATCATGTACTGTATAATGCGACCAGGGTAAAGTGTTAATGAAATACTGTAAGCAGCAGATCTGAAATGATTTGTCACGAAAGTTTGGATCTGTGGATTTCAAGGCACAGGTTCACAAGGCCCTCCCAAGTCCCTGAGGTACAAACACTCCAGACTTCACAACACTATACATTGATGATTGATTGCAAAAACTGTCATTTGACTCTCTTTGGACTGACAGTTGCAGGTGTTTTTTGACTTTTTCTTGTTTTTGTTTTTTTGTACAGGCGGCCCAAGGACACCTTTTTTTTAAGACAAACGAAAGAGGAGAGAACAAATAAAGCTTTTAAGAAGCTTTTAGACAGACTTTCCTGGGCACAGATAAGGGAACGAGAGCACTGATGCCGTTTAGCTGTCTAGACACTGATTTTAAAGATAAATAGGACTGACCATTACACACACAAAAAAAAAACAAGTCCAACTTGAGATCTGGAAGGCCAATTGTTAGTGTTAAAATCTCCTAAATACTAAATATAAAAATATGCACAGCATCTTCAACTTAAAAAACAGGCACAGACGCCCAAATAGTACATTTCATCATTACTGATTTGTTAAAGCTGTAACTCATCTTATAGAAAAACCTGTAAAAAAATACATGAAATTTTAAAAATGTAAAAGGTGTATTTTGGTCAATGACCAAAAACAGTACTTGCATTAACGGTTATGCGAGCTGTAGTTTAAAAATTGAAGAAGCAGACGAGAACGGCTCTAAATCAGAAGCTGAAGCAGGAAGGCCATTAGGACAGAGAGAGAGGCCACCCCAAATACCATGAGGCCGGCAAACTGTTCATCAGTGAGGGTGTTGCCCATGGGCACCCTGGTGATGTCCGCTTCCACAGCCAGTGTGGCATCAGACCGCCGCAGGTTGAAGTAAGCGGA
Source organism: Spinibarbus caldwelli (assembly GCA_039654775.1). Taxonomy (NCBI): domain Eukaryota; kingdom Metazoa; phylum Chordata; class Actinopteri; order Cypriniformes; family Cyprinidae; genus Spinibarbus; species Spinibarbus caldwelli. Next base: position 9,665,099 of record CM077262.1, on the reverse strand, counting down.
TGGACTGAAGGACCCGCACAGCTCCTGGAGGGTGTCTGCGCAGCGCCTGCATGCAAACACTCGCACGCGGTAGTCTGTGTTCCACTGCAGCCCAGAGAGCTGGAAGGACGTCTCATCTCCCTTATACACCTGAAGGACAGAAAGTAATGCATTAGCCCAGACAGTTATAGTTTCTCCTTCACTGTGCATACTTTTAGATAATTATAAATGTACTGTTAATAACAATAATAATAATAATAATAATAATAATAGATACTATAGACAGGGACTGGGATGGAATAAAAATGTATTTATAAAAAAATAAATACAAATATGTAATTATTATTATTATTATTATTATTATTATATAAAATGATAATATATACAGAATATTATATACATATAAAACGTAACTTTTTTTTTTTTTTACAAAAATACATGAAGTAGTAGTAGTAGTAGTAGTAGTAGTAGTAGTAGTAGTAGAAGACGTACTAGTAGTAGTATATTATATTATTTATTATACGTATTTCGGTTTAGTTGTAATAATTTTTGTATATATTATATCTGTATATTTATTATATATTAGCATTTTATATAACAACAATAATACTAATAACTATTTATATTTTGTATACATACATTTTTTATACTTAATCCCAGTCAATATGTATATTATTATTATTATTATTATTATTATTATTATTATGATTATTATTACTATTATTATTATTATAACAGCATGACTGAAATGGAATATAAAAAATAATTTATACAAAAAAATAAATATAAATATAAATACAATAAAAACTATACATTACAAATTAAATGCAAACATATAGATGTGATTAAATCTATTCTAAATAAACAAATTAATTACAAAAAGGAAGGAAGGAATGACAGAGTAAGAAAGGGAGCAAGGAAATAAATAATACAAATAAAAATGCTCTATCCCTAATTATGTAAAAAAAAAAAAACAACTATAAATATATTGATTTAGGTAGCTACAGTACTGTGAATGAACAATTAAAAAAAAACAAAAATAAAAAAAACAACAACACAGGACACTACTAGATTTTAGGTTCACTGGTCATCAATGAAAAAACATCGAAGATGAAAAAAAGAAGGCCAAACAATCTTTTGCACTCCGTCTCTGACCCATATATTACAAAACATGAATCTTCAGACCTTGACTAATAAAGGACTTCAGTCTCCTCAAAGAGAATCTCAACTAGCCACCGTAATCCTTTCATCTGGAGTGCGGCAACACTGTCAGGATCAATATAAAATATAAGAATGCCACTGTAGTAGTCATAACACACTGATGATGACAGAGTTACATAAATGTTCTTACTCGCTTGAAATACAAACCTGTTTACTCTGTATAAAAAAAAAAAAAAAAACACGATGATGGTAGACTCTTTCAAGCTCAAGAAAAATGAAGTGAAAAATGAAAGAATCCGGAAGATAAAAAGAAAAAATAATTATTGGGAATTCATGTGCCTTTTGCAAGGATGTCTGCATGAAACAGGACAGAGCATTAATAACCATAAAAACATGACCTAATATTTAGTACATGCCACAAGTGCAGTACAGAAAAGATATATACAAAACAAAGCTCAATTCACAGCAGTAATGACCAGTGCTTCACAAATCAAACGAAATGAATTATTCTGTCTTTAACTGTCAGAACTAAGTAAATATGACAATGGCAGCTGACCCAAAAGCATAAGCCATTTTTGGGAACATGCAGAGAAAAACAAGACCCCTGAGCAAATGGAAAATAAAAACAGGAACAAAAGAGAGCTTATTTATATGGGCTTTTATAGCCAGTAAACATTGTTGAAGATAAACATATTTAGGCGACTTTGTTCCACCTGTCACATGCAGCTCTCAAAAGGACCACAGTTTATGTCTCCATGGCAACACAAGAGGTTTTAAGGTTTTATTATTGCCATGACAAACCAATTATGTGTGTATAATTAGTCTTTGTATTAATTCCAATTAAAGACAATGAAAATATTGACAATCTTGAATACTGCTACTCGAGCACTAATAACAGAAAAAAGAATAAATAATGGAAGTGAATTCTAATCACCTTCTAGTGGTATTTGCATAAACAGGGAAATGGCTGCAGAGTAAAATTGTTAATTAGGCTAATATAGAGCCCTGGGGAACTCCACTCCTTCATTAACAGGGATTTTTTTGTTTTTCAATTAATATAGCACCTGCAAGGAATTAGTGAGGCTGATATAATGAATGACTGTAAGGGTGAATTAAAAGAAATATCCAGGTCACATTTACTTCAAATAAACCGCTGTTCTGTGTGACAAAATTATAACCAGTCAGAGCATATTTAATATTTAAGGCACAGTTAAATGGAGCGAAAATTTGGACCAATGAGATTTTACGATAGGGCGGAGCTAGCCAGTGTATAAACACAGAAATATTGTAGAAATCAAGAGAATAACCTAGTGCTTGAAATAGAAATATTAAGTTTACGTCTTCATGTAATCCTCATCTAATATTTCATTTTAACATTTTTTTCGAGAACAAAGGTTATTTATTTATTTTTTTACATTATTATTTATTGGTGTTTATACATACATTATTTAAACAGAAAAATATTTGGTAGTATTCTATGAACTGTAATTTATATTTAATTTTAATTAAAAATATCACTTTTTCTCATTTGGTGGCAAAATGCCCTTAAATAGTCACAATTATCACAAAATAATGTAAAAATACTTTAAAATACATAATTTCTTGTTTTTCATTTGATTTTGGGATGGAATATAACTTGTATGTTTCTTTGTGAGAGTCACCCAATGATATTCATGAAAAAAGGGATGGGTGATGTGATAGGGAAAGGAGCGTTTTCTCATTTTGATGAATAAATAAATTCACACATAATTTCAAATTTTGTGAACTTCCATTCAATTTATCGCACCATGGAAGTGGCGTACCAGAAATGATTTCAAAACAATAAGCGATTGCACACCTGAATGGACCCTAATCGTGATAATCACGTCCCCCTCTTTCTGTGTCTCTTTCCAAGCCCACAGCACAATTTAATGAATCCTGTGGGACTGTGTGTTCGGAAGCACTCAATTTCAGTTAAAATGGAACGAAGAGCAAATGTTGCAAATAGCTTGAGCCCGTTTTCCATTTCCTGTTCAGAATGAATTCTATTCATCTGCTGTGACTGTGGCCATGTGTGAATCTAACATGGAAAAAGATGGTACTTCTTCTGTGAAACAAAGTAAAAATACCACGATATTCTTAAACATTTCCAACAAGTCAAAGTCCTTGGAAACAATTTGAGGGGAACAGTCATTTCAAAGGAAGTAAAAGTCAAAGGAGGTTTAGTGAGGAGTTTGGATCTTACCTGTTTATAATCAGAATCTCTGCCTCCCAGCACCTGTAGCACATAGCGGATTCTGTCTCCTCTCATTGGTGGAATACTCTCCCATGTGACCTCACAGGCATTTCCCTCTAGCTGAACAACTCTTGGGGCTGAGAGGACAAAAAAAAAATAATTTTTTTTTTTTTTTTACATTTTCATCTTTACACTATTTTTTTTGCATTTATTGATTAAAAAATACATTAAAACAGTATTATTGTGAATTATTATTACAATATAAAGTAACGGTTCAATATATTTTAAAAAGTTATTTATTCCTTTCATGGCAACACTGAATTTTCAGCATCATTACCTCAGTCTTCAGTGTCGCATGATCTTTCAGAAATCATTCTAATATGCTAATTTGCTGCTCAAGAAGCATTTCTTATCATTATCAAAGTTTGCTGCTTAATATTTTTTGTGGACATCATGATACTTTTAAGATTATTTGATTAATTTATTTAAAATATAAATCCTTCTTAACATTATAAATGTCTTTACTGTTACTTCTGATCAAATTAAAGCAAACTTGTTGAATAAAAAATATCAAAAAAAAGAAAAAAAGAAGGAAAAAGGAATCATAGCAGTCCCAAACTTTTGTTGCTGTACAAGTTTGAGTATAAATAAATGCTGTACCTTTCAGTGTTTGTGGCAGAGATTTGGTGGTGCAGAATGTGTACGTCTCAGAAAACGGCCCCTCGCCTGCTTCGCTCACCGCCTGGATCCGGAAACAGTACCGGCTTGATTCGCTCAGTCTTTGCAGCTTAAAAGTGTGGCTCGGACCTCGGTAAACCACCACAAACCTAACAAGATGGTGAAAGCTAGTTACAAACATGCACACAAATTAAGTAAGTATAATTTAATGACTATTTTTTTCAATCATTTACAGCCTAGTAGTTCTTTTTAAAGCCTTGAGTGCAAAGGAAAATTTTTTTTGGATAATTGTGGATGATTGCTTGAGATCATTGTTCCCTTCACGTCATTTTATTAAATAGCATGAAGGCAGGAAAGAATGTGAGGTAGAGGCAAGCCTTCATTAACTCCATTCAAGAGTCCAGATTACTGTTTATATTAGGGTTGGGCCAATAGACGATATCATCGTCCATCGCCGATGGCTGATAGACATCACGATGTTGAGCCGGCATCTTGATTTGAAGCCCCCCCCATACCCCCCCGCAATCTGTTGCATCCCAGTACCATGCTCGGAAACAAAAATTACGTGAACTATGGGACCCCAAAAGAGAATAAATACGAGATGGGAGGAAAATATATATTTCAGTAGCCTACTTTCTCTCGCAGTTATATCATTGGGTAATTACACTGTATACAACCTAAATTGCGGGCATCAGGGAGCTGCTATTATGCCTGGGACTGAAACTGCTTTTTGCGCAATCGCTTTTTAGTTTCACTTTCACTTTCGAGATTCGTGATCGCATATACTCTGTTTATACTATGGAGTGGCAGTACTTACCACACATTTCACAAGATTAGATGTTTGTCAGTTGTGCTCGGGATCTGCAAATCATTCGCCATCGTCTCAAGCTGGTCGCACACTGGACGAGAAGCTCAGCGCCACGTTGTATTGAATCGTTGCGAGGTGCTGCGGGCAGATGCCGAATGACGCCGCCGGTGTGCATACGCTCATAGAAAACGGTGTTTGAATTCTAAAGATGTGACGCGACGCGGCGCTGCTCTTCTCGTCCTGTGTGCCACCAGCTTCAGTCATCTCTCCTCCTTACTCTGTCTGTTCATGTGGTAAGTGAAATGTTATGTACTGTAATGTAACAGGCAACTGTTGACAATTGTTATTAGTTTTCCTTGCCATTCTGAATACAGATTTACGCTTCGGGCACACCCCCTAACTCCACCCCCCATCCCCCGATGTCATCGTCCATCGCGATGTTTCACTGCAGACATCGTCCGATGGCAATTTTGTAGACATCGCCCAACCCTAGTTTATGGTTAAAATTTTTCAGACGTGGAACTGAGGCTGAAAGCTCAAACCCGGGGAGAACAAGGGCCTTCATTTGCTTCTAAATGAGCCATCGGTGGGTCAGTGACGAGTGACTCTGAGAAAGCATTAAGGCAGGTGGTCTTGATAACCCTGAGTCTCCTAATCTAATTCCCTACAGCGCTTTGAGATCGAGTCTTCTCATTAGTTGACTCCACCTTAATGGACCCACAAACACAAAATGTGCTTTTCAGATGATCTGCTTACATCAGAGAGAAGAACCTGCCTTACGGGTGCATGAGGGACAAATTAAAGCGAGGAAGTACATGCATACACACACACACAGAGAGATGCTTCACTACGAATAAAATTAATATACCAAGAAGACAAGAAGAACACTTACACCATTTGAGTCCTTTTACCAATCTTTTACCAAGTAGACTATTGTTTTTAATTATGAACCAGGGTTATTAAAACTAAAACAACAACAATAATAATATTAAAAATAATAATAATAATATTTGAAATTAACAATGTATATGAGAAAGACTGTCTTGGCAAATTTCTGAAATAAAATAAGTTTAAGTTCTTTATATTTTATTTTATTTTAGTTAATGTTTAGGTTAAAGTAACAAAACAAAAAAACAAAAACTAAAACTTAAAAACTATACAGACATTAAAAAAGGATGTAGTTCTGTAAATAATGCAATTTTTTTTTTAATTCTTCTCCATATATAACCTCTGCTACTGCCACCAAAGCAGCACTTTTCTATCATTTTAAGGACTATGATATTTTTGTGCAATAAAAAGTTATAGAGATTTAGTCCATATTAGGGATTTTTAAAGTATTTTAATGCCAAGGACCCTCAAGTATGATCCTATGGATCACCTTAAGAAAATTAAACAATAAAAAATAAATTAGCAATAGGCCTGTATTACCATGTAGACTCATTTATAGTGTGCAAAAAATAGTATAATTTAATAAATAAAAAATTGTTTGCAAAGTAAAATTATTAGCTTGAATGCTTGAATGCTTGAATGCTGTCATTGAATTAATGTCAAAGTAATTTATTAAAATAATTATTAAAATAATATTTGGAAATTAAGACATTTTTCGAACCATTATTATTAAAATAATATAAACTATTTTTAGTATTTATTTTTATAGTATTTTCAAAGGAAATATCAATGCAAAGCAGTTTTTATTTGGAAATAAACCTTTTTTAAAACATTTTTACACATTTAGGTTTTTTTTTTTTTTTTTTAGTACACGTTTTAAAAATAGTTCATTTTCTAAAAGTACATCTAAATTAGCCTAACTATACAAAACATCTTTTTAAAAAAAATGAGTCATTCCAACAACCTCCCGACAAGTTGATTATGAAAATATGTAGTTTTTCACATCTCTCCATCACTGCTAACCTCTGATTCTTGTCCTCCATCTGCAGGACGTAGGTCGTGTCGTCTGTGAGCTGACTTCGGCTGCTGAAACCCCAGCGTAGTTTCAGACTCTGAGGTCCGACCGCTGCACATTCCAGCCGTGGAGGAGACGGTGGAAGGGGTCTGGTCCTTACCGTCAGGGTCTGACTGAAGGGCCCGGGGCCCATTTCATTTTCTGCTCGAATCTGCAGGCTGAGAGAAGGAGAAAGAGAGGAAATAGAGTGTTTTAACAAACTGTTAGTCTTGTTCAGTCATTAGTAACTTCAACTCTTGATTCTCTTCAAATGATCTCTCTTCACCTGAATGTCTCTACAAACTATTCTACGGAAAATCGTTGTTAGTAATTCATTATTGCACTCTTCAAGGGAACAGTTTACACAAAAATGAAGCTCCATCCATCAACATCATGTGACTACAGCTGAAGCAGACTGATCAGCGAACTAGTTCCTGCAGCTTTGCCCAAAGTGGCCTTCATTTGTTCTCTTTCTGCCTTATTTGCTTCATCTGTCAATCCCAGTTAAAGCTTGCAGGTATCTTCAGCCTCAAGCTGCTCCGTGACCTTTCCACTCAGTTTGATGGCACAGGGGAAAATGATCTCTGGCTGAAGGGGTGGTCTTGCATTCGAATGAGGATTTCTGTGAAGTTATCAATAGATATCCAAGAATCCAATTATTTTAAGTGCACAGAAAAACATTTCTAAATTGTGTTACCGGAAGAGCTCTGAAAGGAGGGAAAGTTATTGCAATACCTTTGATATATACCAACAACATTAATCCAAATAGACGTTCTGTCATTTAATCACCCTCATGTTGTTTCAAACATAATTTGCACTTATTCAAATGTATAAAAACCAGTTGTGTTTAGTGCCATTTATTCAGTGAACAGAAAAAAAAAGCAATGCGTGTGTTCTTTAAAATGTGTCTTTTTAGGTTTCATGGAAAGAAGAACAGGTCATACAGGTTTGGAGCAACATGAATGTCTTTTTTGAGTGAATTATCCCTAAAAAAAGTAGTTTTGCACTAGTACATCCTTGCATACTACATTGTGGGACTAATGGAAACAGAAAATCTAACGTGTAGACGTGTAAATAACCTCACGAGACCATGAGGACTACTTATGGTCTCAATGGAATTTCTATAAAAGCTTATTTACAAAACCTGAAGCCTTTTGTTTCTATTAAAAAGTCTCATACAATGTTGAAAGCATTTAATGACTAAAATAACAGTATGGGAACAAATTGATTCTCTGGAAATATTGAATGAATTCAGAAAAACATGGAACACAGAAGTATCTGAACTCTACACCACCCTTAAAAATCAGGGGGAAATATAGAGGTAAGATGATGTCTCTTATGTTCACTAAGGCTGCGTTTATTTGATCAAAAATATAGTAAAAAAAATAATATTGTGAAATATTATTAAAATGCAAAATAACTGTTTCTATTTTTAAATGTAGTTAATTTATTTCTGTGATTCAAAGCTGAATTTTCAGCAGCCATAACTCCAGTCTCCAGTGTCACATGATCTTTCAGAAATCATTCTAAAATGCTGAAACATTTCTTATTATTATATATGTTGAAAATTGTTTTTTTTTTTTTTTTTTAGAATTTTTTGATAAATAAAAAGTTGAATAGCACAGCATTTTTCTTTAAAGAAATAGAGCCTAAGCCTCACTTATCAAGAAAAACACATTCCACAAAAAGAAGTTTGTTAGTATTTAGAATTACAAATAAATAGATATAGATATACTGTTTACAATTAAGACAAAATTATTAGAACACTTTGTGCTTGTCAAACATTAGTGATCATGTTTATAACTAATGTGATACTGCTAGGACACCATGTGTGAACTTGAGGACAACTGAATTCATGCATCCATTAAAAATCACCTTGACACTGGTAATAACAAAAAAAAAAAAAAAGGTTGAGCATAATTTATTTCCAGAGGCCACAGGGTTTGATATTTAGTTGTTTAATGCTTTAATATTGACATAATTTAGGTGTCCAAATAGATTTTGGTAACATTGGGTCACTAGGTTGAGCTGGAACCTGTTATTTTTTGGACTGCTCGAGAAAGATATCGAAACCTCTAGTTCCATTAGAGACATTATGCGTTCATATGATAATTATGAGTGCATTTGCATTTGGCATATTAATTGGGGATATGTTTTATTGTCCATTAGCTCAATGGAGAGGTCCATTTAATGTTGTCATTCATCCCAAATTAAAGCCTTTACATAACATTTAACAGACTTGTTTCCAGAAACCCAGCAGGCAGACCAAATAAGAGTCCCTCCCTCGTGCAAATGTTTTAATAAGCTCCTCCTTTTAATATATATCCATATTTACATAAAGAGGATTGCACTTTAGTACAATATGTAAATATGGATATACCATGGTTTTTGGACACATACTACTGTAATAATGTTTTTTTTTTTTTTTTTTTTTTTTTACATAATACTACAGTATTTTTTGAGGTTTATTACAGTTTTATGATGGTAAGTTTAAGACTTCAAGACAATTTTAGGAACAGTTAAATAAGATAAAAAAAGACATTTCTAAGACTCACAGATATGGTTATCAAACGATTAATCGCGATTAATCGCATCCAAAATAAAAGTTTGTTTACACAATACATGTGTGTACTGTGAAAATTTATTATGTGTATATACACACACATACACATTTAAATTTTATGTCATAATTTTATATCATACATAAAATTTATTTAATATATAAATCTAAATATTTTACATAATATAAATAACAAATAAAATAAATATAACATTTTTCTTAAATATATACATGCATGTGTGTGTATTTATTTATATATACATAATAAATTTACATTTACATTTACATTTACATTTACATTTAGTCATTTTGCAGACGGTTTTATCCAAAGCGACTTACAATTGGGGAATATATATATACAAATATATATATAAATATACACAGTACACACACATATATTATGTAAACATGTAAAAATAGATGCGATCAGTCATGATTAATTGTTTGACAGCCCTACTCACAGAAACCCTGCATGGTACCATGGTGCCACAGTATACCTTGTTTTAAAAAGAATACCCTGCTAACAGCAAAGTTACATAAATACTCCTGAATCTACCCAGAAAGCACCATTTTGCTGAAAACATCTTGAGCCAGATGTAAGTGGAGTCCATTTGTAGAGCTAATAGCACTGACATACTCACTCAGGGCCCTGCTCGAGATTCACCAGCACTCATCTGTATATTACAGGAACCATGGGAAAATAAGTCCCCGGTCATCACTAATGCACAAACACTGACCTCCACCGAAGAGCTAATGATGCACGGTGGTAGAAAAAGAGATACAGAGTGTTAAACAACATCTCGGCTCACCTGTACTCGCTGTCCGGCAGCAGGTCCCTGATAATGTGACAGGTTACGTTTCCGGCGGTGATGATGTTGTCGCCCATTGAGATGCTGTAGGATGTGATTTCTGCTCCATTACAGTGAGGCTCATCCCAGGTGAGAGCCAGACACGTGGAGTGGGAGAAGGGTTCACTTTCTGTTGGGTTCAGAGGGTGGTCAACAAGGCGAAATCCAGATACAACATCAGGGGCCGCTGCTGGGGTCCGACACGTAACCAGATCACTGTAGGGGCCCGCCCCTGCCTGGTTCACTGCCTATGAACCAGATACAAACAAAAGAATAAAAATGTCACTTTTAAAATACAGAAATAAATAAGTAAAAATTTGAAGGTAGCCATTGACTTCCATAGTATTCTTTTCCTTTTTTGGAAGTCATCGGCTACTGTAAACTGTTTGGTTACCAACATTCTTCAAAATATCTTTTTTGTGCTCAAAAGGTGAGTAAACGATGACAGATTTTTCACTTTTGGGTCATTTTTTCCTTTAATAATAAGTAATAATACGTTTTTCAAAAGATTGGGAAGGACACTGAATACTTTGAGTACAATGAGAAATGACTTCTCTTCATTCTGATGCTGATAGATTGTTTTTGCCTTTAGTTCACAACAGACACAGCGAATCAAAGCCAATTAAATGTGAAGAGTAGCTTCCAAAGGTCAGAACATTTCCAGATATAACTCTGCTACAGTCTAACGTTTGAGCTCTATTAATGCTTATAATGTCCCATCAGCACAATGTGCAGGTTTATTTTTGGTGCATTAAAACCAGTTTGCATAGAGACAATAATAATATACACACCAATGCATGTAAGGATGTGTTTCATATACTACTTTATTCTTATAAACTCATTGTAAACATAAACAAGTGTTGATACTGTGTGATTAAAGTTTTACACTCTTCTTGTTTGTTTAATTAAAATGCAAGCTGCCAGTAATGCATGCATTTCAATGTGATTATGCTCAAAGTAATTATATGAGCTAAATTACTTTCAGGAACTATTAGAATAATGTGTTTTCTTGACTTGGAAATTAGAAAGATGATTTATTCACAACTCATTTTACTGTAAATTACTGATTCATCAAAAACTAAACTGTTAAAGTAAATGCTCAGTGGTAACCTGAAGTATGTTGTTTATATATAATTTACTGACTTTTTTGAAAATAGAAAAATTTACTTTGGGGGAAAAATAAATTAAATGTTTTTTTAAAAATGCTCTTTAAACTTGAGTTAAAAATGTAATGTTTGTGTGGTTGTGACTGATGCATAATAATGAAAATCAATAAAAATATTTGAAAAATAAGATGTTCTTCAAACTAAATAATTCTGCAATTCATTTAAATTCACCAATTTTGTGAATATTGCACGTGTTAACATTAAATATATAAAATTAACATTATAATTATAATCTTTAAAAATTAATCTGATCATTTAATTTAACATATTAAAAAAATTCAATCACTATAAATTATAGCTACAAGACAAAGCTTATTTAATAGCTCTGTTTCATTAAATATCTTGAAGTGGAAAATAAATAAACAAAACAATAAAAATAACCAATAACTTAAAAATAAAAACATCTAAAAAAAATGAATAAAAATAAAATACAATGAAAATTAACTATAATAAACTAGGCTATTGTCTTGGTAAAATGTCAATTTGTAGAAAAATAAATAAAATCAATTTGTTCATTTATAATTCATTTATAACAACTGGATATTTGAAATGTGTCATGTTGGACATATCATGAATTACCTGTAGCCTGCAGCAGTAGTCCGTTGATGCCTCCAGGTTGGAAATTTGGAAGTAGGTTTCCGTTCCACTGTAGACCAGTTCAAGAGAGTCCAAATCACGTCCCCAGTCCAGCCGGTACTCAGAAATGTCTATCCCAGAGCTCTCTTTGTTCTGGGGATTGAGATCAGAGAAGGCGTTAAGCTCCAGGAAACAAGAGCAAAAAATGCATATTCCCAGCAGTACGTGACTAATTACCTGCCTGACACGGTTTCATCAGGACAAACACAAGAGACCTAATGCATCATACGCACCGCCAATAAATGAAACAACCTCTCAAAACAGAATGCAAACCATTGACATCTTGATATCTGACATTCAGGAGACAGCAAGGATTAAAATCACATTCATTTTCATTGTGAATGAAACACAGGAGGCCCTTTGTCACAAAAAGCCTATTGAGAAGAAGGGATTGAAAGCACAATTGGTGAAGAAAAGGTTTTGCGTAGACACAATCTGCCACCTTCACTGCAGAGAATCGGTCTTTGGCATTTTCTAGATGATCGATGAAAGAAATATCCTGTATTTTTGATAATGCAGTTTCTGTAGCTGTGTTGAGAGTCTATTCTAGTAATTTGTCTTTCTACGAGTCCCAAAGCTAGTGTTTGCTTCTGAAAACTGATTACTCTCCCAATGCAGCAGAAAATCACTGACAATTTCATCAGATGACAGTATGATTCATTATTTACTGCTTGTATACTGGGGAAATGCCTCTCGCCGACTCACCTCCCAGGTCACATCTGCACAGGTGTGTGACGTCACATTGATGGCAGGTGGACTACATTGTCCTGGGGGGCCGGCGGCAGTGCTTATTTCCACAGATTCAGAGTACGGTCCATACTGGAAAAAAGGAGCGAGAGAAACCGGCTGAGATTTAGGGCTTTTTGAGCTGTCTCAAAGGTAATAAATGGCCCGGGTTTGACCATCAGGAGGGAAATCTGTTATTTCTGTGGCAGGTAAACCCAAAGTGCTACACTGTGTTAGGCATCCATCTCCGGTGATGGCTGAATTAGCTTCTTAATATCCTTGCCGAGGCAGACAGCAGGTCTCTTTATCGCCCTGAGGCAATGTAGAGGGTTTGTTATAAAATGTGGATTTCATGTAAGAGAGGGAAAAACAACTGGAGTGCTGTATTTCTATCTGAGTGGGACAAAATTATAGCTGTTTGAGACACAGTTGCCGTGACTCACTGCTTATGAAAGGGAATAAAAGCCAAAATGTCTAAAATACCTGCCTAGCTACCTTCACTAAAATATATTCTATTTATATTGTGGCACTTGGGAACAAAAAATATTATTGGTGAAATTAAACCAACTGAATGGACTGAATGTTTTTTGCTTTTGGATTGGTATAATAGATTAGCATTTAATTTAGAGTCCATTTAAAACAAAAAAACTGTGCGCCAAAATAATTTTGCATTATTTCAAAAGCAAAAATTAAACCTTTTGTGTTATTTTATTATTATTTATATACTTTTATAATATTTATAAATATTCTACATTAGCTTTTATTTTGTTTTCATGTGCTTCTGTCATTTTTCATAGTTTTTTATATTTCCATAAAACTGTATTTTTATTTCCGTTTTAGTAATTTAGTACTTTAACATACACATTTTATTTCACTAAGTAAATATTTACATTTAAAAAAAGCTTAAGTTTTAGATTTAAAATTTATATTTTAATTTTAAATTAACTATTAACAATTTGAATAGATTTTGTTAATGATAATGACACTGATCTGTCAGTTTGTTGTTGTATGAACAGGATAAAACAAAACAAATCAAAAACAATACATGATGTTTGTTAACAATGCAATCCAAAGAAAATCCATTCGGTTTGAAAACCTTTTTTTTTTATTAATTGGATTTCAAGTAGTTTGTTCTGTGTTTCATATATTAAAGAGCCAGATCATTCTTAAAGGGCCAGATCATGCATAAATAGCTGGATCATGCATGCAGGATGACTTACCCCGGCACTGTTGGATGCACGAACTTGGAACCTGTAGGTTGTGCCAGGGAGCAAATTACCCACAGTGCACTCTGCTTTGGATCCACAGTACACCTCCGTTGGCTCCAAACCCTCCTCCATTGCACACATTTCTAAGCTAAACTCCACATTTTCACTCTCTTCACCACACAAAGGACCATCTGGAGAAACAAAGAATGATGGGTACATGGGAGAAACAGACAAAGATGGAACAATAAGCAATCATTTAAAAGTGGAAAAGTCAAAGCATAATCCATCACTCCAGTCCAGAATACATGATAATACCATTAGGACTGTTTCACACATCCTGAGAGGCAATTTTAACTTTTTTCCTCTGAATTCTGAGTTTACATCTCGCAATTCTGGTTCTTGTTTCCAACTCAGAATAAACGTAACTGCAACTTCTTTATCTAATTTTTAGGATTTATTTATTTATTTTTATTTTTTTTAACAATTGTGAGATATAAACTTGGAACTGAGGGATATAAGCATGCAATTCAGAGATATAAAAAAAGTCTAAATTGTGAGAAACAAGGTTCCATAGGAAGGTGAGTTAAGGAAGAGGTAGGCCAAGTGTGATAAGAACAACAATAACAATAATTATTATTATTATTGTTGTTATTATTATTCATTCAAACAATTGTGATCTAGAAGGCGAGTTAGCAAGAGGATAATTATAATTTGATGAATCATTATTATGATCAATTGCTAAAATTTTATAGTGCAATAATAATAATAACAATAATAATTATTATTATTTTTATTATTAGTAGTAATTAATTAAATTGTATTACAATATATTAATATGAAAATGGCTCATAATAATACTTTTTAAAAAATTGACATGGGAGGTGAGCTGAAAAGAAGCATTTTATTACTTATTTCAAAAAAAGCCTATTTTGCAAAACAGAGCCACTCTTTTGTTGCAACAATGCTGTCGGTGTGAATCCACCACGCACTCCTCCTGTTGCAGTTACGCTCACGTGCCCCAGACACAGATTTTATGATGACCTCAGAAGACATCCATCTGCCACCAACCTCTCCAATCCAAAACACATTCTCTGTCCTCTCTACAACCCTGCGGCTAACTGGCTACAGGAAGGAACCGATCAATTGCAATGATGGAGAACATGCAGGGAAGCTCACGCCTGTTGTCCGAGCGGCGCGGAGCTCTGAGAGTCAGCGTGGATGGCTGAAATCAGCACTGATATTTCACAGTTATTTATAGACAGTGTTCAGCCTCTTAAATGAGCCCACCTTCACTCAAAAACAGTGAGTCAGGAGTATAATCGCTAACAAACAAGTGCATTTTATCTCTGGTTCCCTCAAACACGTGCACACAACAAACCCACACAGTAAATAGGGTGATGTTATGCATGGACGGCACAAAAAAAAGTAGGTGCAAAGTTTTCAGTTGGTCCAGGTGCATTCTGAGTAAATTGAACTTTAGACTTCAATAGAATTCCATAACTATAAATCCTCTGAATACTTCACCTGTTGACCTGGTAACAAACATAATTAATCTAAAAGCAGACAAATGTCCTTCAGCTTCCTTTGAACTGCACTTCGAATTGAGTGATTTGTTGAACAGGATTCATTAATGTCAGTCCATAAGGAAAAAAACCTCTTGTGCCACAAATACAAAGCCATTTTTAGACAACCAGTTCTTTCTAAGAGGCAAAAGGGAATAAAAGGTTATACAGAAAAATAACAGTCTCACCCCACTGCAGGGTCATCTCTTTGTGTTTGACATTACCCACGATACTTGGGGGTTGACAACGGCCAGGGGGCGGGATATGAGTGCGCACCGTCAAGTCATCTGTGCACTGCACAACCAATACATTGAGTAAACACAATAAGTACACCGAGACTTTATTACATGAATCAGTTTGGGAATCAGTAAATGAACTTGGAAATGTTCTTATACCTGGCTTTGGCCGCTCACATTCACACAGCTGAGTCTCAGGGAGTAGCTTGTTGCTGGTTTTCGATCCTCACACAAATGTTTCCTCTCTGGTCCTCTATAGACAGTCGCCCACTGCCTCTCTGAACACAGACACAGATTAATTAAATACCTCAAATATCTCAGTAGACCTGTCAGGAACATACAGTATTAGAGGCATACTTCACATCAAAATAAAAAAATATATATATAAATAAAATACTAACTATACCTTTGAAAGAAAATCAATACTTTTAGTAAGGATGCATTAAATCAAAACTGACATTAAAGACATTAATATTGTCACATAAAATTCTAATTAAAAAAATGCTGTTTTTGGATTTCTACCAGTTTCCACAAAAATATTAAACAGTACAACCTTTTATAAAATTAATAATAAATGTTTCTTGAGCAGAAAATCAGTATATCAGAATGACTTCTGAAAGATCATGTGACACTAAAGACTGGAGTATTAGCTGCTGAAAATTCAGCTTTGCATCACAGGAATAAATTACACTTTCCAACATTAAAATAGAAAATAGATATTTTAAACTGTAATAATATTACACAATATTGTTGTTTTTGATTAAATAAATGCAGCCTTGCTGAGTATAAGAGATTCTTACTAAATGTAGCTAATTTATGCATTATTTCATGATAATTAAGCAAATTTTCCCCTTAATTTTGCCATAACCATAAAGAAAATATTAAAAAAGAAAATAAAAAATATAAAAGTTATTTTTTTTTTTTTTTTTACAAACTATTTATACATCATCATGTTCTGGTTTGGTATGTGACAATACAAAAAATAATAATGATAAATAATAATGGTCCTAAAATATAAAATAATAAAATAAATAATAATGGTTCTAAAATATTATTTCTACAAAATACTTTTTCCCGCCACATTTATTTTTCGGGGTGAAATGTGATGTGGACATGTTCTAGTCAGATTCACCCATTTGTAAATCAAATAAAGGCAAATATTTGAGGAGTTTTCATACTGTTAAAACTTGAATTAAATTATGATACCTTCGGAATTCCCTTCTGATATCTCCAGGACATACGTTAAGTCTCCAGACCCACCATCATCTAGTGGAGGTTCTGATTTCATTGTAAAAAAAACAGTAAAGATTAGAATGTGATGATAAACGGACAATAATGAAACTTTTTGAAATGTAAAATGCTGACTTAAAGATTTTCCTACCCCACGTCACACAGAAGCTGTGATATGTGACAGTGTTTACTGCAGGATTCACAGGGGGTCCGGGTCTGTCTGGGGTCGTCTTACACACAAGCAGTGAGCTTGGTGCACTGCGCCACTCGCCAATACAAGTGATGAGCTGTAGGGGGCGACAGTTAAGAGATGTTTGAAGACCACACAAGGTGAAGCATACAACCATACAACTACTTCTGCAGTATATATATATATATATATATATATATATATATATATATATATATATATATATATATATATATATATATATATATATAATAAATAAATAAATAAATATATAAATATATATATATATATATATATATATATATATATATATATATATATATATATATATATATATATATTTTTTTTTTTTTTTTTTTTTTTTTTATTTATATATACAAAAATTTAGGGTCAGTAAGATTTGTTTTTAAAGAAATTAATTCATTCAACTAGGACACATCAAACTGACCAAAAGTGACAGAAAAGACAATTACAGAAGAGTTATATTTCAAATAAATGCTGCTTTTTTGAACTTTATATTCATTAAGGAATCCTGAAAAAATAAATGCATTATGATTTTCACAAATGCATTAAGCAAAACAACTGTTTTCAACATTTATAATAATAAGACGACTGAAGACTGGCGTAATGATGCTGAAAATTCAGCTTTGCCACTGCAGGAATAAATTACATTTTGAAATATATTCAAACAGAAAACAGTTATTTTAAATTGTAATACAATTTTACAATATCACCGTACTCTTGAACAAATAAATACAGCCTTAGTGAGCACAAGAGACTTCTTTCAAAAACATTAAAAAAAATCTTACCAACCCCAAATTTTGTATTACTGCATGCAATACTGTATCCCACAATAAAATGTTCTTTTCTTTTCTTTTTCCTTTTCTAGTGTGATTTATTAACTGGAAGTAAAAAATGGTGCTTTTTGACTTATGATTTGATTGGACTGCCAAATGTATTAATTATTAATGATTAGAAATGCAGAAGAACTACATTATTTTTATACTGCGCAATATTCAAGATTCTAGTGTTCCATTCCAAGCACCTCTGAGAAGCCAGAGTGACCTCAGACGATATAAATGAAAAGCAGATAACCAAGGTGGCGTTTGAAGACTTCAGGACACACTTTTGTGTACTAGACAAAATGACTTTTCCATCCCAATCACCCGCAGCATCGCAGGGAGAGACATTTAAATCCTCTCAGAAGTGTCTTTCTCCCCTGATAATGCCAACGCAGTGTTCCCGGTCTTCTCAGAGATTAGACTAAAAGCCTTTAACACACACCACTACGCGAAATCAATTCACCTTCCCCCAACAACTGCTGGATCTGAGAAACAGCTCCAGGTTAGCGGAGAAACTGACGTTCATTAGATTATCACTAATTGCCTTATTAGCGAAGAAGGAAATGAGGAAGCAAAGGTGCTTTGCGAACATGTGCTTTTCTAGAGCTCTAGTTAAACACTAGTATGGATGGTTTATGGATGTGTATGGTTTATGGATGTGTATGAGAACAAAAGGAAGCAGCACCTGTAAATCAAAATAATGCATAAATATAATAAATAAAAGCCTTGGGCTTATTGGCTTTGGGCTGCCATATCATTAACATCCTGAATCTGAGCTTCACTCACCCTGAATTTGTACTGCGTGTTCCTTCTTAGGGACTCCACCTTACGGTTCAGCTCCAAACCGCTGTAAACTGTCTGGAAGTCCAGTCCCTGCCAAAAACAAATTGTCCATTAGGTGTCAGGAAGTGAAGTATGGAACACTTATTCCCAGTTTTGCTCTAGAGGCAGTCTAAATCATTGTCTTGCACTTGTAAATACTTCACTGAGGCTGACAAACAGATAGAAATGAGGAATTGTGTCAGTTCTGTGCCACAAGTGAAAATCAAAAAGAATAATGTGCAGTTGTTTGAACAAATGCTAGTACCGTCCTGTCCTAAACTTGAATTTTCTCCGCCTTTGAAACAACCTTTTTTGTTGGATGACATCACCAATGCCTCTTATTTTTCAATACCTTCGCTATTATCTGGCAATCTGGCAATTATCTGGCAAAAACACTGTTTTTAATGATCCAACCAACTGCTGATGAATGAAATTAAGCTGCGTCCTATTTTTTTCTTATTAATATCCTGTTTCACTCAGTAATGTGCTCCATTACAGATGCAAAACAGGAAGTGGACATTGTTGCATGACTTTAAAGTGGGAAAATGTATAAAAATTTATATTACATAATTACAAAAATCTGCTATATAAAATATATTAAAATAAACAATATAATATGGACATGTATACATATATTTACATATACATACACATACATTCATGATTATATATACATATATACAGTATATATACAGTGTATACATATATATATATATATATACATATATATATATATATATATATATATATATATATATATATATATATATATATATATATATATATATATATATATATATATATATATTTAGAGCTGTCAAACGATTAATCGCAATTAATTTCATCCAAAATAAAAGTTTGTTTACATAATATATGTGTGTACTGTATATATTTATTATGTATATATAAATACACACACATGCATGTATATATTTCAGAAAAATATATTATGTTTATATATTAAATATAGTTATATATAATATAAACTATATGAATATAAATATAGACATGTAAATATATATATATATATATATATATATATATATATATATATATATATATATATATATATATATATATATATATATATATATATACACACACATACACACACACACACACACACACACACACACACATATACATGGATACATGGAGAGAGAGAGAAATATTACATGTAATGTATATAAAATATAATATAAAATATAAATATAATTTTAAATGACAAAAGCATATTTCCTATCAGATTTGTGGTTTATTTTTTGATTTTGTGGTTTATTAATTTATTAAAAATGGGAAGATTATACAATTACTCAATGAGCAAGATGAAAAATAATGTGGATGACATATCTTCAATATATTTGGATGGCGCATCAGCCTGAGGTGTGAAACACGACAGGCATTAGTCATGGATCCTGAAGGGCCCATTTACTCTGACAACTGTGGGCAAGGGCAATTAACTAACCAGTAACAACAGCAAGAGATATGACATCCAGTGTATAACACTGAAAAAAAAAAATCTATTTTTGGTAAATATTATGACAACAGAAAGCCATAATAACTCTTGCACAAGGGCTCAGGGGAATTATGGGATGGGGGCGGTAGGGGTGAGTTCAATACCTTGGTCTCATCCTGCATCTCCAGGGTGTATGTGACAACCTCCTCAGCGCTGCTGTTTGGTCGCATCCACTCCAGTGTAACCCAGGACGGACCTGCCTGTACCAGCCGCGGAGGTAAGGATGTCTGCGGGAGACTTCCAGTGGTGTTGAAGATGACTTCTGCACTGAATCCACTCCAGAAAAAAAACATATTTGTCAACAGTAATAAATCCCATCCTTTCCCTTCCTATTAAGATTATACGACATATCTGTGTATCATCAAATCGTGTGAGAAGCACAAAGTTATAAATTGTTTGGACTTTCTAACCCCCAGCACTGCCGCCACTCACAGTGAGTAGTGAGGAGAATTTTCTCATTTACCGCACCATTAAACACTAAGATACCACAGGGCCAAAAGTCTATTAAATTGCGTACAACTAAAAGCACATAGGCTCCTGGGTTATATTTATAAATATTGACTTTCTGAAGTAAATCATAAAACAATTTAAAACACAATATTTCACCTACACCTCAAAAATAAGTACTATGGCAGTACCATAATAAAATGGTATAACTAAAATAAATAATAGGCCTATATTCATTTACAGTGATGTTTTGACGGTAATCCAAGGTACTTCAAAAATAATCAAATTATCTTGCTAAAATATATAAAATAAAATAATGTTACATTTTTTGTTGACATTGTTACAGTGTAATAACACAAATAAGTACTATGTAATATTGATTAACCACATGTATTTTCTGTAGGGTTACGGTTTGGTTTTAGGGTTAGTTACTTATGCATACTTTACTGTCATTACTATAGTAAGCACATGTAACATAACTATGTCACCTGAAAACAAAGAGTTAAAATAAATAATAAAATTAAATTAAAAAATTACATTAAATTAAAGCAACATATGGTATTACCAGTGTTGCGGAGTAACTAGTTACATGTAACGGCTTTATGTAAACAAAATAAATCTGACTGTAATTCGTTAACAGCTACTGTGAAAAAAATTGTGTAATTAAATTACAGTTACTTATGAATGATTACAAAGGGGGTCAACATCTGAATATTTTCTGTAAAAAGCTAGGATATGTTGAATAATATAAATTTGTTGCTTTGCCTGTTTTTTGTGCATGATGCCTCCTGCAACTTAAAGCCCTTTTAGTAAAGCGATGCTATTCGGATGCTTTTGTTTGGTTCTCTTGTTTGAATTTGCAGCGTGCCACATCTGCCTATTACATCAATCCACATTGCTGCTGAAAGCTTTAAACTACAAGCTGTCTGAGCGTTAATTAACTGATTAACAGCTGAAAACATCAGTTAGAAATGTAGAAAAGTAATCAAATGTAATCCGTTACATTACTTTAATAAAGTAATTGAAATAGTTACACTACTTATTACATTTTAAATAGGGTAACTTGTAATCTGTAACCTATTACATTTCCAAAGTAACCTTCCCAACACTGGGTATTACTGGTTATAATTTAATTAAATTTAACTTTTTTTTTTTAAATCTGTTTTTTGTAGGAGACAGACAAATAAACAAACCTGGTGCCAATATCATTTAGTGCTGCCACTCGAAACGTGTACCCGACAGCAGGGCACAACCTCATTACTTTGCAGTGTCGCTGGTGTCCAACATAATATTCACGGAAAATGCTGTTTTTCTTCCCCTGGAAAAGAAACAAGAATAAAGCGACACAGTCAGGAATGACAAATAGGATGACAAGAACAACACAAACATCTAAAAACATGGAGAAAAGGACATTGACAGACTCATGCTGTGTCAGAACAGAACACTCTTTAAATGAAAAGAACAACAACAAGAACAAAATTGCTGCTTGAAGCTGTGCTAATTGTCACAACAACAGGAGCCAGTATTAAATTAAGGTTAAATGCAGAGGTATTCTGAATGGATTCTGTGGGGAAGAATGGCTGCCAACATCTTCAGACACTTCTGGAGCCGCACAGCCACAGATGAGGAGTTTTAATGAACTCTTAATGAGTCAGAAAAGCTTTGGGTAAATGAAAATAACTGAAGTAGACAGACTATGGCGTAAAGCGGAACAGTCGGTTAAAGCCTCAGTCGCCACAGGACCAACATCTCATGCCATGGGGACGGCATGAAAAGGAAGGCAAATAATAGAGGAAATGAGAGAAAAAGAAAAAAACCATTGAATAGTCTGAGTACATGGCACACACAGGATATAACCAAATTAATTTAGAGAGGTGATACATACCTCATCCCATTCTAGAACGTAATTGGTGATTTTTGAGCCGTTGTCCGCAGGGGGCTGAAATAAAAAATAAAAATTACAAAAAAATCATATATACACTTCCAATCAAAAGATTGTTGTTATTAAGTTTTTTTTTTAATGTTTTAATCTTTTATGCTCACTAATGCTGCATTTATTTTATTAAAAAACATAGTATAAACAGTAATATTGTGAAATATTGTTACAATTCAAAACAACTGTTTTCTATTTGAATATATTTTAAAAGGCAACATCAAAAATGAAAATTTTATGCATCCTTGCTAAATTAAAGTATTAATTTCTTCTTCTTTTTTTTTTTTAATCCCTCAGACTTTTATATAAAAATATGTAAATCAATCATTACTAAGGACATTAAGCAAAAAGAAATATTTTTATTATGAATTATTACACAATGTGTGACTACTGCCAAGAGGTGATGCATTACAATGATTTTACTACAGTTAAGGGTTTTTTTCTTGGCATGAAGCAATGTGAATGTTCAATTAATAATTGCATTACTTATTAATAAATCACCATTAACTAACTAAACTATATTACTAAATAATAGTTTGACCCTAAGATATTTAAATGGTTGTAGAAACTCTGCACAGTAATACAAAATCCAATGCAATTAAGTCATACATACCTTCCACTGTAATGTGAGGGAGCTCTTGGTGCGATGGGACAGTCTGGGGGGTAGAGGGGTATCAGGAGGGGCACTGTGGGTAGTGAAGGCCCTCGCATCCGAACTAGGACCCTTTACTGAATTACACACTGTGCTTACTCTGTAAAATACACATGGTGAGAATTTCCCAATGAGTAGTTCAAGAGTATTTCAGAAAATCTGCTATTGTCATTTGAAATGAATCATTTAGCAATAACAATGTATTTGAATACCATATCCACTGTAGTTACAAGCACAAGAACACACTGTGCCAGTACTGTGCTGTTTAATGTAAGTGTTCAGATGTAGAAAATTCTCATATTTAAGTACAAATCTATTTTTTTAGCATATATTATCTTTGATTTAGTCGTGCTGATCGGATATCAGGGCATTCATCTCTCTTCAGCACTCAGATGAAATTCAAAGTGGTCAGCTAATGGAGCACTTCACCTCATTTGTGAGTTGCTTTGATAAAAGTGTGCGCTAAATGAATAAATGCAAATGTGAAACACTACTCTTACCTGATGTGATAGTCTGTGGCTGGTCTGAGGTCAGTGAGGGTGTACTGGAGCTCCTCACCACTGAAACAGAGTCAGACTGAGAGTGAAAGTCTGTTTGTGGGAGTAGATGGGTGAAGCATTCTTTAAAACCTCCTTCAGCTTTCCAGTCAATTCATAATAGCCTGTATGCTTTGTTCCAGGGACCAAAAAAGTCAAAGCTGCAGACTTACACAAGGATTTTTTCCTAACCGCATGGGGAAGAATGTTATGTAACTATACTAATGAGTGAAAACAAATAACTTTAGTGATTTGGAACACATACATCAATAAAATTATTAATCTAAACAGAGGCCCTTACCTATACACAACCTTGTATTTCCCGTCTCGGCCCTTGTCCGTGAGCTGGAGCTCATAACTACAGGAAGGGACCCGTCCAGATGATCCCAATACAGAAACAGACGTCCATGACACAAGCGCAGAGCGGGACTGTATGTTAGACACCTGAGGGCCCAAAATAAAGACAGATTCAAGTTTTATTATAAAACATAAGTGCCTGAAATTTAACCTCCAAATCTAAAAGTAAATATTTAAAAAATATATATATTACAAATAAATATTATTATTATTATTATTATTATTATTATTATGTGTGTGTGTGTGTGTATATATATATAAAACTTTTTAATTATATAATATTTTATGTAATATATTTTTTAGAAGTATTCTAAATATTCTTGTAAATTGTATTTGCAATACAATAATGTTTTTTTTAACAATATTGCTGAAAATATTTGAAGATTTAATAATTTATTTTTAATCAGCCTATATAAAAAGGCTGTACAACAAGAGTGACAGTCCAAAACAATTTTCAGAGAAGAGTCTGGGAGAAGATTAAAAGTTCTAAATAAAGTGAGACGACTGAAAGGCAGGCCCATTTGAATTGTAATTTCCAATTATTTATGATGTCTGGTACATCAATAAATCTAGACAGCTGTAAATAGTACTTAATTCGGGTGCCAAGGCTACTGCAGGCTTATCTTCAGTGAATGAAGTATCAGTCAGAGCACCCTGCAGCTCACGTCCTCCACAGTTGCTCAAAGCGGAGAGCGACTGCTCATTCACAAAACAAAAACATCTGTCTGAAGAGGCTTCAGTCACGCCAAACCAGACTATTTATCAGACACTTGCTGTTTTGCATTCAAACCAAGCAATTTTGTATTAGTAAAGAATGAAAGCAAGAGCTATAAGGAGTATCTTCACAAACATCTAAGCATCGGCTGCATCAGTAAAAGGTTACAGGAACTGATCATGACGAAAGACACTGAAAAATGCCTCATTTATGAAATTATGCCACAGCACCAATCAGGGAAGCAGAAACAGCTTCTTGTGTAGAACAGAAATTAGTTTTCCAAGGTGAGAAAGCAGCACAAAAAAAAAAATTGTTATCATCTTGATAATACACACAAAAAAGAGACTTAAATGGTTAAAAAAAGAAAGAAAAAAAAAGTATATTTTCAGTTACTCAATCTACACTAAATATATAATATAAAATGTTAAAATAAATACATATCTAAAAATGCAATAATATATTATCTAAAAAATATACAAAAAATATAATATAATATAATATAATATAATACTCTTAAAAAAGATATACTATATTTAAAAAAAAAAAAAAAAACCATAACATGCCTCAAACATTCTCCATGAAAAACATTACTTACATTTGGGGTCTCAGAGACCTCAAATATAAAACATTTTCTTTTTAACATTACATTCTCTGCTGTAGTCATTATAGTGGCACACTCCTGTCAGTTGTTTACTTCAATTTGCTTTATTATATTTTCTACAGTGCATTTCTGCAGGGGTCAAATTGATCTTGAACAGAAACATTATCATACTGAAGAAACAGTGTGCCTACTTTGTGATAGAACAGAGAGTTAAAAGTTCAAAAGTGTATTTGCTGGTATCTGATTAGGTCAGAGGAACATGACAATTAAAGGCAATTACGACTATTATCTTTACACAAAAAGGGGGTTAAAATAGATGAACAAGAATGTACTGGATAACAAAACATTAACCCATATGGCATCTACACCAACGATGTAAGACCTTATACCAGCATTAACTGCACTTTTCTGAGCCATTTTTGCAATTACGTATAACTAACTGCTCCCAAGGTGGATATATGCCATCAGTTTTCACAATTCATCATAAATATGAACATGTTTCAGTAACATCTGAAAACCAGAACATGTCCAAATGCTTTTTAATCTTCATTTTGAACAGTGCATCTATTGTTTTACAATTTGAAACTTAACAAAACCTTCTTTTTGTGTTCTTTAATTAAATGCCACATCTAAAGCAATCTAATGACAATATATTTTCAATATATATTCTTTAATAATCAATATTCTATATATTCTTTTTTGTTCTCCTGTATATCAATATCACATTTTAAACCTTAAAAGCATATATAACATGCGTTCCCACTCAAAGAAAGAGACGAAGATAATGAAACGGGTAGCAGAGATGAAAAAAACATATTGATGTGACCAATCAATGAACCATTAAGCCATTCATTAACAGCTGCTGCCCCCTCGTGAACGGAAACGGAAATGCTTCATTCTGACCATCTCTAAACAATTACAATTCTCATGTTTCAGGAGTCCTTATGTGGTTGCTAAGTGCAGAGTGGGTTTAACACATTATTATGAGGTTTCTAGGGTGTTCTGGATGGTTGCCAAGTCATCTATGATAATGCACCCTTTTTTTCCAGGCCATATCTTGGTCGGATTTCCAAATCACCTAAAAAGTTTTTCTATATTATACTTTATGTGTGTGTATTTGTATTGCTTTGATCATTCTATGTAGATCCCACCTTCTCGCACACCACGACTGGTCGATTATGTATAATACCTGCACGCTATTGGTCAAACTACTTTTCAGTCATTACCTTTCACAAATATGAAAAAAAGGATGTATAGTCACCCTACTCTATGATATTCCGATACTAATGCAAAAAAAAAAATAAATAAATAAAACTCATGTAATGCTTTCCAAATAATAGAATATTTATAGTGGATAAATCCTGCAATCTTGCAGGACAAATAAAACAATAACTGGCAACATTAGTGGTTTTTGATTCGCTGAACCGTCTGCGGAGAGGAGATTTGTGAGATGACATGATTTAAAATCACTCACCTGTGGCTTGTCCATTCCTGATGGCACAGCCTGAACTCGTCTCGTGTCCACATCGTGATCTGCACAGAAAACACATTAAATGTAGCCATCTGTCTTCTATCAGTCATAAATCAGAGTGTGTGTGTCTGTAACATCTTCATGCTTGTTTGCATAGAGAAAGAAATACAGAGAACATAAATTCAGTATCTCCAGACAGAGACAGATCTGAGGCGATAGAGACGTCCTGATGGATGAAGCTGTCGGATTGGGCCTGAGCCGGGTCGGAAAGTGTCTGTCGGGGAGTTAGGTTCATAGGTCTGGCTCTTATGGGGCCCGAGGGGCTCCTGCAATGAGTCATCACTGTGATGAAGTCATGGCAACATGACCCTACACTGACCTCCATGGTTTTCCCCCAATAAGATGTTGTTGGGATTGAGAGATAGAGGATGTTTTCAGTGCATTCTTTATTTTATTAGAGGAAGGGGGAAAAGAGTGGAAAGATTCCACTCCATGTATGGATTAAAAACAGGTCAAAGTGGTCTTGAATTACTCATTGGATTCAAAGGAGTCACGACAGTGTTGGAAAACAATTTTGAGAAGTAAAGTGATGTTACAAACTACATTTCAGTAGAAAACTGATAAATGTCACTAATTTTTGTAATATAGTACTGCGCATGTTTACCAGTGGAAGCCTGTATATATAAATAACTAAAAAGGTAATTGACAATATTTCTGCTAACTTTTTCTAATAATTGCAACTATTTAAAATTGACATTTTATTTAACAAAATAACATTTTCATCTAAATTGTAATGATATTTTCTCAATATTATTTATTAAAATAGTTTTGGAAAATTATACTCTTGCTAACAGCAATAAATTATAGAGTTGTCTTGTTTCATTGGTGGTATTAAAATGTAAAAAAAAAAAAAAAATCTGTTTAAATTAATTCAGAAAGAAAAATAATTTATTTACCAGGCAGGCATGCATTAAATTGATAAAAAAAAAAAAACCTGACAATAAACATCTATAATGTTACAAAATATAAATTGTCAAATAAAGGCTTTTTCTTCTGAATTTTTGATTAATCCTTTTTTTTGCTGTTTAAAACATTTATAATAAGAAGAAATTGTTCTTAAGCACCAAAACAGCATATATTATATTTCTGCATCATATAGTATGCATACGCCGTTCAAAAGTTTTGGGTCAGTATGATTTGTTTTTAAGGAAATTAATAATTCATTCAGCAAGGACATATTAAATTAATCAAAGGTGACAGTAAAGACATACTGTTACAAAAGATTTATATTTAAAATATATTGAACATTATATTCATTGAGCTCATTCTAGAAAAAAAAAGTATCATGATTTTAACAAAAAAAAAAATCAGTGCAACTATTTTCAACATTGATAATGTTTCTTGAACAGCAAAGCAGTATATTAGAATGATTTCTGAAGGATCATGTGACACTGAAGACTGGAATAACGGCTGCTAAAATCAGCTTTGCTCTCACAGGATTAAAATATATTTAAAATATATTCAAATGGAAAAAGATTTATTTTAAACTAGAATAATATTTCACAATATTACTGTTTTTACTGTATTTTTAAAAAAATAAATGCAGCCTTGGTGAGCATAGAGACTTCTTTCAAAAACATAAAAAACAAATCTCACAGACACCTAATTTTCAAACTGTGCTAACTTTTCAAATGGATAGCTAGACTGTGCTTTAACTAGTTTAAATTAGGAGTAGTTTGTTGACAAGCCACAGCAAAGTCCTGAACACCGCTGGAGACTGAAGACCAAGTCTAAACGTCTGATGTCATGCATTTCATCCAGATCTGAGCATCTTCTCAGACATTCTCCACAGGAACAGCTCGTCTTCTCGTCTCTTGATTTAATTTGCCGTCCCTATTCCCTGTTCATTTTAACACGGACCAGCCTTGTGCTGTCGCTTCAGACAGGCAGAGATCTGTGTCTCATTATGCACTGTGGTTTTGCCACAGACAGATTACAGACACACACACACACACACTCCCTCTCTTTAACACACACAGACACAGAGGCATGGGAACCAAAGGTTCAGAAGAACAAAGACCAGGGTAAGATAAGACATTAAAGAACAAAGAGGAAAACAGCCAGACAGAGTGAGCTGTTTTCAAAGGAATGATGAAAGAAAAGGAAACAATGATACAGAGAATTATAGAATCTAATGCATCTCATGCAACATGTGTTCCACATTCATCTACCATCTGATCCCAGAACAGCTACATCCCGTTTTGGAATCCTTGGCTATGTGGAATTCTTCAAGCTTACTGTATACTATATACTTGAAACAAATACTGTGTAATAAGATTGGTAATCAAGAACTGATTCTTCCTTACAGCTAAATAAATGCTGCAGTGAAGATAAAGACTGAGCAACACAAAATAAAACTATAAAAGACATAAAACCCTATAGAATAACCAGTATAGTACGATTCAACAAATGTCTCAAACTGATTCTTTTTTTTCTTTTTTTTAAATCAGTCAGAAAATTGGGTTTAAGCCTAAACATGAATTGTTATAGTATCATTATCTATTAAACAACAGTTAAAGATAAACATTTAGATTTTTCTTGTAATAAATGACACTAAATAAAAATAAGGAACATTTCAATATTTTACCAAAATATTAAAAATATTTTTTAAAAATGACACATTTTGGAAATAAATTATTTTAATTAATTATTATTGATTAAGTTCTGACCTTTCAGTTTGATCAAATAAGCCAAGAAGGAAATTTATAAATAATTATATAAATAAGGAAATTTTATATTTTTTGGAGAAACACATATGGTAAAATAATTCTAATATTATGATTTGGTGCTCAAGTAACTTTTTTTTATTATTATTATTATTATTATTATCAGTATTGGGAACAGTTGTGCTTCTTAATATTTTTGTGGAAACTGTGATTTTTATTTATTTATTTATTTTTGCAGGATTCATTGATGAATCATTGATTAGTTCAAAAGAACAGCATTTATAAGAAACAGAAATAATACTGACCCCAAACATTTGAACAGTACTGCACAACTATATACTCCAGCAGCAGTAATAGTACTTTTAGTATGCTATTCCCAGCCTATTTCATTCAAGCTGACTGTATTGCACCAGTAGTGGGCACTCTTCTACATTTACACTTGCTTCCAGCACTATCTACTGTTTATCCAATGTGTATGTGTGTCACACTAAAGAGTAAGTGCTGACACTGATATAACAGCTCAAAAACAAAGGCTTAGAGGTAAGGACCCATAAAGCTTCATGGAAATGAGACTTTAAAGTCAACAGATGTGGACAAGATTGTTGACTCATCTCAACATAGTCAGCAGCTCTGACTGCTTTTATTTGAGTCCAGCTGACACTGGAAATATTCTTTCTTTTTTTTTTTGCTCTCAGCTGTTGCCACATGTATGAAAATATGACAGAGACATGAGAACAAAATCAGCAAGATGTGTCTTAAATTAGAGGTGTTTTAAATTCGACTTGGCTCACCCTGTGGCTCAGTGTCTGAGTGTTTGGGGCTTCCTCTGGCTCTTCGATCTGGCCTCTTGTTGCCAGGGCTTCCTCCTCCTCCTCCAGGGCTGCTGTGGCTCTTGCCGTAGCCGTTAGCGGTGGTGGTGCAGGCCGTGGTGTTCTTGTAGCTGTTGGACAGCGGGCTGGTCACCTGACTTAGACTTGTACGCTCCACCGGCTGTTTGAGCTTCTTGGGTGGAGGTTTACAGTACTCCTCATGACCCATGAAAGTGGAGACGTTATACAGCGGGATGATCTCTGAGATAAGACAAAGATCGTAATTACACTATGGAAAGTAGAAAGCAAATGTGCTGCATAAACATGAGCACAAAAATGTTACACAAAGCAACATATTTATGTAAAACATAATACTTTATACTATATTTAAAAATTTAGTTTACAAAATTCAGTATACAATATTCTAGTCTACACAAGTATTTTAAGCAGCGCTGTGTATACATAAGCACAATAATGTTAAATAAAGCTCTTAATATATTACTCAAACTATTTTAGCTTAATTTTCTTAAAATTACGCTAAACTTTCTTAAAATGTTTAAAAAAAAAAACTTAAAATATTTTAAAATATTTAAAATGCAGTTTAATAAAAAAGTAAATGTTATAATATATAAAAAATGTAATATGTAAAAAAGTCTTAAAATGTTATATATAAAATGTAATATATTTTTATATTCACAAAATTTTTATTCGTCTACAAATCTAATTTTGTGCAGCAATGTGCATACATATGAATTAATTTTAGTACAGCCAAGAAATTCATATTTAAAATAATTTAATATAATTATATATTTCATGTTCAGTACATATTCAGTTCATATTCAGTATTCACATGACGACAAAAATGTCAAATAAATCAAATTAGATTTATATAAATAACATTATAAAATACAGTATATATTTAATATTAATAACATTTTATATTCAACATACAATTTATATTTGTCCTCAAAGTAATTTTATTCAGCACTGTATGTGACCACACAAATGAAAATAAATGAAATCTAAACGCAATTCACAGATTTGATATAATATATATACACATACATATATACATACAGACAGATAGATAGATAGATAGATAGATAGATAGATAGATAGATAGATAGA
This sequence comes from Spinibarbus caldwelli, assembly GCA_039654775.1. NCBI lineage: Eukaryota > Metazoa > Chordata > Actinopteri > Cypriniformes > Cyprinidae > Spinibarbus > Spinibarbus caldwelli. The sequence continues at coordinate 9,633,399 of CM077262.1, read as the reverse complement.
TAGATAGATAGATAGATAGATAGATAGATAGATAGATAGATAGATATAGATATAGATATTATGGGTGTAACGGTTCACAAAATCCATGGTTCGGTACGACACAGTGGTGTCACGGTTCGGTACGTTTTCGATACGGGGGGGCGGGGCAATTAGTTATGTCGCGATGTTGGAAATATTTCTGTTTTAAACCATGGAGGCAAGCCAATGGATATCACACAAGCACGCGTTTGCACCAGGGTTTGCACACATGCAAACTTTGCACAAGATTTATGCTGGTGAACGTCTTAATCTCAATTCACGATAAGCAGAAAGTGAAAGTAAAAACGGAATGACAGAGTAATGACGGAGCTTTTGGCATCTGACACCGCATATTCTCTCAGAGACAGAGATGAATCTACTTCAACATGCTGATACCCGTATAGCCTATAGCTGTTTACATTTATTTCCTTAATATTTCTCTTGTGGCCCGTACATAGTGAAAAAAAAAAAAAAAAAAAAAAAAAATTAAAAAAGATAAGAAACGTATTGTGTGTTAAACAGGTTGTTTTTGAAAGTCGGTGCTTGAAATAAAAAGCTTTTTATTTAATTGATTTTTATTGATGACTGCAGTGTTAATATTTTAATTATAGGACTATAATTCATTGTAGGTAGCCGTAGCCTATAGCCTAATAGACCTGTTTTAAAAGACGTTTTTAAAAAAACATTTTAATTGAGGAGTAAATATAGCCTAATCTTATCCTCGCAGCGCGTCAGTTATGTGGTAATTATTGCGGGGCAAATTAATTGTACATTTAATTTAATAATACAAGTAACTTCATAATAATAATAATAGGTCTAATAAAAATAAGAATGTAACAGGCCTACACTAATTGGAAATGCCAAATCCTATTGCCAATAATTGATGTTTTTGACAATATCTCTGGCTATCGTCGATACAAGAGCATCGTCTTTCGACGCACCATAGCAAGAGGAGGTTATCTCGGGGCAGACAGCACGATGCCTGTTGCGTCGTTATGGCTGCGTTGTTGAGAGCAGTGGCACTGATATTTCACACACACTTTAAGCTCTTTTATTTTCCAAACGTAATAGGATTAGTCCAACGAATCGTTCGGTTTGTAATGCGTACCGAACCGAAAGCCTCGTACCGAACGGTTCAATACGAATACGCGTATCATTACACCCCTAATATGTATATGTATATATATATATATGTGTGTGTGTGTGTGTGTGTACACACACACACACACATATTTTATTGTATATATATTTCTATTCTACAAAACTAATTTTGTGTTGCATCGTATACACATGACCACAAGAAACTTAAAAATACAATTATAGTATAAGTTCAATAAAATTATGTTTATTAAAGAAATGCATATGTTATACATTAAAATATTTTACAAATATATATGCAGACCAGTCAAGTTCTTCCACACTGACTAAATCAATCATTTCTTTTTGAACCTTGCCTTATACACAGAGGCATTGTCATGTTAGAATAGAAAAGGGTCCTGTCCAAACTGTTGCTATAAAATTAGAAGCACACAATTCCCTAGAATATCGTTATATGCTTAAACATTAAGATTTGTACTCATGGAAAGTACTAAAATAGTCAAACCTGTTCATTAGAAGGGGGTGACCAAATACTTTTGGCAATATAGTGTATATACACATATATATATATACACATATATATAAACATTTATTATATTTCATATTTAGTTTAAAATGTATATTAGTCTACAAAAACGATTTCAATCATTTAAGAATACGAAAATAGTTCCTTAAAACCACAAGAAATATTCAGTCAAGCATGTCCCAACTTTTCACTGGTAATGAATGTTCAGATTGGTGTTTTCATAGCTTTGTGTGGTATTTCTCTTTCATATTGAGCTTGGTTAGGACAGTGTTATGATTCAGTACAAAGATACGGTTGCCCATCCTCACTGAAGTATGTGTTTAAATAAGACCAGGACCTTTAGTCTACAGTGGACTATGAAGCTTACCTTCCGGGTAGATGGGTGGCAGTCGGTGCTGATAGAACTGGTGTGGAGGCACATCACCAGGGCTGACTGGGGGATAATATGACGTATGTGAAGCCGGAATAAAGTGTGGGTGCGTCAGGTACGGTGGGTGAATGTGGTGGCTCGGGGACAGAGCCGGAGAGTAACTCGGAGGGTAACATTCAGAATGAGGCGTGACCACAACCCTCCGCACGCCCGTGTTGTCCTCCAGAACCTGAAAATACAAACATCCACAGACGTCAAGTCAAACAAATCCCAACCTCACAGGCTCTCTGATGTCAGCCATTAGTGCCCCACCCGACAAACAACACCGGATCTAACGTGCCAGCAGTTACGAGGCAACCACAGACGTTCAGTGCCACTTTAAACTGAGAGCAGGAATGCAAAAGTAAACAAGGCGTTCTAATGGAACGGCTATCAAGTACATTCCACTGGAGGAATGCATGCATGAAGATGCTTACAGGAATAACAGATCTGCTTGTGCAGTTCACATGGGAGAATCAACTCACTGTCCTCAGCTTATAACCCACACTGACCAGCTTGGTCACCCAAGGTTAGAAGGTGAGGTTAGTGACGACAGCAGAAAACTGCTCTTTATCAAAAATGCTTTTACTGCAGGAAAGAACTGTCTGGATCTGCTGGGAAATCTATGTTCTTGGTTCAAGCAGTGAGCTATTAAAACACTTAAACAGCATGTACCTTCAAGCCCCCCTGGGAGGTTCATATTTTCTAGTTCGTAATTGATGTAATGTGATTGAAGATGCAGTGATGAGTGGTGTTTTCTGGCAAACAGTACACAAAACTGTTCACTCAATATTTATAATTACAAATGATGGCCAATACCAATTAGCTTTCCACTTTAAATCAGAGGGAAACCTTTGTCCAGAAATAAATACTGACATGTGGAGACAACAAGCACAAATTTATGTTTGATTTTGCGTATTCTGGCAAGTGCAAAGACAGATTATGTCAAATAATCATTTGTGCTCATAAATTAAGCAAAATAATTTAACATCACAGCGATTTCAGGAGAACCAACAATTGCTCACATTAACAAATTCATTTTTTAAATAATTTTTATCAAGTTTAGTTCTAACTGTTGATGTGAAATTGTTAATATGTTCATTTTAGTATTAAGTAGTATTTTTTTTAATCAAGTATTAATTTTATTAATTAATCTCAGAGCTCTACCAACTCAATTTCTGGATTTATTCAATAACATTAAAAATAAATCTTAAATCATAATATCAAGAGACTTAAGCATATCCGGACAGGTAACGAACTCATAAATAGTATCAAGGTATGACACATTATTATTTATTAGGTAATGTGTTTAAATACCATTTAAAAATTTGGGGTCAGTAAGATTTTTTTATTTTTTTTAAGTAAATAAAGACATTTATGGAGCATGGATGCATTCAATTAATGAAAAGTGACAGTAAAGACTAATAATGTTAAAAAGGTTTAGATTTCAAATAAATGCTGTTCTTTTGAACTTTCTATTCATCAAAAAATCCTGAAAAAAATATTTCAGATTTTTTATTAATTATAATAACTTTTAATTTGTAATAATATTTCACAATATTACTGTATTTACTGTATTTTTTGATCAAATAAATACATTTTTCATTAAAAAAAAAAAAAATCTTACGGACCACAAACTTTTGAACAATATTTTATGTTGACTGTACATTTAGTTCACATGGATTCTGTGTAGAGGTAAATAAAAACTGATGTTTATGAGGGCACATGCTTGTGCAAGTGCAATAAAACAACATTTCCCATCATTTTCTGAGGCAACAAAGCAACAATTACACACAAAATGAGCATTATTATCACTTCATTTTGATGCACTTGTGCTAAAAAGCTTCCATCTTGTTGGGAAGGTAAAAGAGAGAAACTGGTGTGCTGGTCCTGCCCTTCACATTCGGGTGGAATGCGCTAATGAATCATATTTACACGAGAGACCTTTGTGCCATTATAACCCCCCCACTGATTTATTACACCCACAACTCAAACCCTTTTTCCTGCCCTCTCTGCAAGAGTTTTTTGACCTTTCAACTGAAATGTCACTCCCGCCAACCTTTAGCAAACTCTGTCCTGACACCGTTCCGTAAAGATGAACAACTTGGAATTTTGTGGCTGTTCTTCTGTTGTTTGTTTGGCTGCTGCATACTAGAATCACACTTTGTAAACGAGTTTCCAAGAAAGGGATATTCGTCTATGAGGGGTGAAATCACATCCTCATTGTGCGAGAGAGGTTTCGCCACCCCAACGCATGGCCCTGTCCAATTCCTGCCGGTTACCTGGGAGACGTAGCCAGGAGGAACGTGGATTGGTGGAATGGAACCGTTCGGTGACATCATGGGAACTTCAGCAGGCCCTGAGGCAGAAAAAACGAGAAGAAAGCTGTCAATCAAACAGTAACACAATGCTGACTCCGCCCCCTCATTCCATCACGTAATGCAAGGCTAAGCAAAGAAAATTCCAGGGGCTACGAGAAAACAGCAGAAAAACAGGAATGCATTGGTAATAAGACACCTATATGCTTAAGAGATGGCATTACACACGTTAATCGCAAAGCTACCGATTGCATTCTCTTCATTGTATTCTATTCAAGCGACAAATACTATATACCAAATCTCAACTGCGCAATTGTTTATATCAAATATCGTATCTATATTATCACCCAGCAACATATTAAAAGGATATAGTACACCCATTTTTATCTGCATACATACAGTACACTCACTTAAAGATATATATATATATATATATATATATATATATATATATATATATATATATATATATATATATATATATATATACACATACACACAAACACACTATATAGCACATTTCAACTGCTTAATTCTTTAGATCATTACAAAATATATACCATATTATTGTACAGCTTTAAAGTTGGATAAGCACACTGTAAAAAAAAAGACAAATTTAACTGTAATAATGCTACAGTAAAAACTGTTAATTGTTTACTGTGAGTTCCCTTACTATATACAAGGAAAAACTAATAGATCTAACCTTACATTTCATGTAATTTCACACTAAAATACTGTTGAATGTACAGTTTGTGGAAGTGAAAAAGAACAATTCATCTTATTACAATTTACACTGAAAACCCATAAACTGGCATTCCCAGAATTCCCTGTGACCGCTCACATTTAATGGTATTTTGAATAAATAATTGTGCTTCTTAATAATGTCATATCTCCTCAATGTAATAAACATGTGGCTTACTTTTTTCCATCAGTGTTGGTAAAACAGGTAAACACAAAATAGATTTTAGTAACAGCATGGCTTTGCTAATTCAGCAGAAAATGACTGTTAGATTTTACATTTAAAATGTAATTTAATTTTTATAAATTACAGTTTTAAACTGTAAAATTTTACCATTTATTTTGTAAATGTTTACATTTGTGCTGTATTTTTATAGAATTATTCTGACAAATACAACCGCCAGTATTTTTTTGAAAAAAATGACAAGATTTGAATTTTTTAAAACAGTGTACAACTTCACTCGCACTTCCATTCATACATAAAATCACGTAAAGTGATATATATACTATTATACACCAAATCTCAATTGCTTGGTTGTTTATATAGTCACAAAATGTACAGGTGCATCTCAATAAATTAGAATGTCGTGGAAAAGTTCATTTATTTCAGTAAGTCAACTCAAATTGTGAAACTCGTGTATTAAATAAATTCACTGCACACAGACTGAAGTAGTTTAAGTCTTTGGTTCTTTTAATTGTGATGATTTTGGCTCACATTTAACAAAAACCCACCAATTCACTATCTCAACAAATTAGAATATGGTGACATGCCAATCAGCTAATCAACTCAAAACACCTGCAAAGGTTTCCTGAGCCTTCAAAATGGTCTCTCAGTTTGGTTCACTAGGCTACACAATCATGGGGAAGACTGCTGATCTGACAGTTGTCCAGAAGACAATCATTGACACCCTTCACAAGGAGGGTAAGCCACAAACATTCATTGCCAAAGAAGCTGGCTGTTCACAGAGTGCTGTATCCAAGCATGTTAACAGAAAGTTGAGTGGAAGGAAAAAGTGTGGAAGAAAAAGATGCACAACCAACCGAGAGAACCGGTTATAACCAACCGAGAGAACCGGCTAATCTATATATACACACACACACTCACATTTTGTATACACTAATGGCATGAAGATATTAAGATATTATAAACACTGACAGCACAATTTTCTGAAGAGCTTTTTAAAACATTTGAACACACATTTGAAACAATGTATATTGTGAAATGCGCTATACAAATAAAAGCAGCTTGACTTGATTTTTTACCCACCATCCCGCAGGCCTATATTTTGTACCGTGACACTGGGTTAAACAAACAGTTTAAGGCATTGTTTATGGCTTCACCGCAGTCAACGCGGTAGAAATAGAGCCATCAGGTCCAACTGGTGCGCCGCAGGAAGAAAGGGCCACTGCCAGCACACAAACCCTCTCTGTTATGGCTCTCATGAGACGCTAGTGAATGAAACCCCTCCACCCATCACACCAACTGCTTGTTGTCAGAACATAAAGCTCAGAGATGCAACTCAAACAAGGACTCTCATCCGGGGCTCGTGTAGCCGAGGGCCACCAGCTGTTTTAGACATCGGTGTCTCCTCCAGACCCTGCAGGAACCGTGGCGTGACAGCCTCCGGTGCAGTAAATCACCAAGTCATCCTGATGAATTTTACAGTTTCTCCTCGCTTTCTCCCCCATCAGTCAATACCAGGGTCAGTATCTCCAGCTAGCCGTTGCTGGGTTTGAATAAGACCCTGTTTGTGCTTGTATTGAAGGGGCTTCACAAGAGTTTCTTCAGCAGCGAGGACGGGGGAGGGGTGTGTGTACACAGCGATGTGTGTGGGTCGTTTCACCGGGACATGAGTGTATACGCATGGCAGCTTAAAATAACCTTTTCACAGGGCGACGTGTACAGAGCACAACAAAATCCATTGAGATTGTCCCGCGTGTTTGGAAAGGGTCTCGCGCAGGTATGCGGGGCTCTCTCGCCCCCCTCTCTCTCGCTCCTGTGAAAGTGAAGGAGCTGAGTTTGAGGTTTGGGGGGAGCTTTGAGATGACTGAGTGACAGGATTGTATCACAGGCTCTTAATATGAAGGGCCCTTTCATCCTTGACCCACAAAGAGAAAGAGAGAGCATGAGAGAAAAGTATAGAAAGAAGAGAGAGAACTCATCAAACATTCCTCTACCTCGATTGAAGGGATGGATGGTGTGAAGGCTAATGAAAAGAAAAACAGGTTTAAAAAAGACAGAACGGAACAAAGGCAAACTAGATTTTTACTATGGCTATAAAAACTTTCAAAGAATGCAATGAAAGTAATCATAAGATTAGTGTTGTTAATGTTTACTAAAACTAAAACTATAAAATAAGACCGATGTTAGATTAAAATAAAGCTGAAATAAAATAAAGCTAAAATAAAATTAGGGTTGTTCCAATTCCGATACTAGTATCGGAAATTCCACCGATATCACACAAAATTCTGGTATCGGTATCGGCGAGTACTTGAACCCATACCGATCCGATACCATTTTCTTAAACAAGACCTAGTTATGCCCGCTAGCTTTGCTTAACGCTGCAAATCGGAAATCAATTTTTTTTCGCTGCTCAGAATGCAAACACAGGAAGTTGTGCTGTGTTGCCACAAGCAACCACTATTTAGAGCAGCAAAGAAGAAATACAAACGTGCTAGCAGTATGTACGCGGTTTGGCAGTATTTCAGACTGGACCAACAAGCCGGTAAAACGGCGACATGTCTCATATGGCATGCTGCAATTTCGAGGGGTGGCACAAGTATTAACAACTTTAACACAAGTAACAAAGAATTTGAAGACACGTCACCCCGAAGAACACGATGTAGACTAACCATGTTACATACACTTTTCACTATTCATCGCACGCCAGCGAACGCTCCTCCGTTGTTGAGAGACAGACAAGCATGTTTGTGTGATCATTCCCTGGGGGAATACCCATTATACGGTCCACACTTTGACTGCGGTCTTTAGGACCAATAATTTTTTGAGAAAAGCTCCTCTGCCAGTGTACGGAAAATGATAAGGCTTAATGGTGTTCCGTACAGCGCGCATAACTTGATTTCATTGGTGAAAAATGGACATTTACCTGATAAACTGTGAGCCGTTTATTTATTTTATATGAAGAAAACATCATTTAAATTAATAAGAAAGATGAGTACCTTTTTATTTGGTTAAAATGTAAGTTAATTGCTGCTTTAATAAGCTAAAGGATTGATTAATCTCATTCCATATTTTAAAACTAAAATACCTTTTTCAGTTTACAGTGTTAGATTTTTGGCTGCATTTTAAGTTCATTTTCACTTAAAAAAATATAATATTACAGTCAAATGTATGTCAGATAATAAAAATACTTTAGTTCACTGTATGTATTTGTTCATGTTTTAGTAAGGGATAAGTCTGAAGCACACCATAAAATAATTCTATCAATTCATACAGGGCTAGTAGTGCATACAGCTGTATATACAGATACACACCCAGGTATCGGATCAGTACTCTGTATCGGCCGATACCCTGAGCCTAGGTATTGGAATTGGTATCGGGAAGGGAAAGAGGGTATCAGAACATCTCTAAATAAAATAAAGCTAAAACGAAATAAAATAAACTTAAAAGAGAAATGTCGCATTGGCAATTAACTAAAATAAAAACATTTTAACTTTAAGTTTATATATATATATATATATATATACACACATATATATACACATATATATATATATATATATATATATATATATATATATATACACATATATATATATATATATATATATATATATATATATATATACACATATATATATATACACACACATACACACACACATACATACATACATACATATATATATATACACATACAGTGGGGAAAATAATTATTTGATCCCCCGCTGATTTTTTGCCCACTTAAAAAAAAAAAAAAAAAAAGAAAAAAAAAAAAGAAGGGTTTATCATTTTTATGGTAGGTTTATTTTAACTGATAGAGACAGAGTATCAAACAAAAAATCCAGAAAAAAGCAGCATACAAATGTTAAAAAAGATTTGCATTTTAGTAAGTCAAATAAGTGTTTGATCCCCAAGCAAAACATGACTTAGTAATTGGTGCAGAAACCTTTTTTGGCAAGCACAGAGGTAAGACGTTTCTTGTAGCTGGTCACCAGGTTTGCACACATCTCAGGAGGGATTTTGGTCCACTTCTCTTTACAGATCCTTTCTAAATCATTAAGGTTTCTTAGCTGTCTCTTGGAAACTCAAAGTTTCAGCTACCTCCACAGATTTTGTATAGGATTAAGGTCTGGAGACCGGCTAGGCCACTCCATGACCTTAACGTGCTTCTTCTTGAGCCACTCCTTTGTTGCCTTGGCCGTGTGTTTCAGGTCACTGTCATGCTGGAAGACCCATCCACGACCCATCTTCAGTGTTCTGGCTGAGGTTCTCGTCCAAGATTTTACAGTACATGGCCCTGTTCATTTGCCCCTCAATGCAGTGAAGTCGTCCTGTACCCTTAGCAGAAAAACAGCCCCAAAGCATAATGCTTCCTCCAACGTGCTTGACTGTAGGGATGGTGTTCTTGGGGTGATAGTCAGCATTTCTCTTCCTCCAAACACGACGAGTTGATGCCAACCACAGCACATTCTCCCAAGCCTTCTCTGAATCATTCAGATGTTCATTGTCAAACTTCAGACGGGCCTGTACATGTGACTTCTTGAGCAGAGGGACTTTGCGGGCAGTGCAGGATTTCAATCCATAACAGCGTAGTGTGTTACCAATGTTTTGCTTGGTGATTGTGGTCCCAACTGCCTTGAGATCATTAACAAGCTTCTCCCGTGTAGTTCGGGGCTGATCCCTCACCTTTCTCATGATCATCCTTACCCCATGAGGCAAGATCTTGCACGGAGCTCCAGACCGAGGCCGATTGATGGTTGTTTTGTATTTCTTCCATTTCCGAATAATCTCACCAACAGTTGTCTCCTCACCAAGCTTCTTGCTAATGGTCTTGTAGCCCATTCCAGCCTTGTGCAGGTCTACAATCTTGTCCCTGATGTCGTTTAACAGATCTTTGGTCTTGCCCATGGTAGTGGAGAGGTTGGAATGGAAGATACAGATTCTATGGACAGGTGTCTTTTATAAACACAGCGAGCTGAAATTAGGAGTATCTTCTTAAAGTGACAGGACTAATCTGTGTTCCACATGTGCACATAACCAATCTGTGGGAGCCAAAAATTTTTTATTTATTAAATATTTATTTATTAAATATTTATTTGACTTACTAAAATGTAAATCTTTTTAAACATTTGTATGCTGCTTTTTTTCTGGATTTTTTGTTTGATATTCTGTCTCTATCAGTTACACACACACACACACACACACACACACATACATACATATATATATATATATAATATATATATATATATATATATATATATATATATATATTGTGTGTGTGTACATATGTGTGTGTATATATATATGTGTGTGTGTGTGTGTGTGTGTGTGTGTGTGTGTGTATATATATATATATATATATATATATGTAAAAAATAAGCAAAACAAAGATTTTTTTAAAAATAAATCACTAAAATTTAAATAAAAACTTAAAATTAAAAAACTTATACTGTATAATACTGTGATAAGAATACTGTAAATAAGAAATACTGTAAATAATACTGTAAATAAGAATGTGAAAAGAAGCTTTTAATAAATATGCGTGAGGCGATGCTGTAAATATTGCGTGAATAAACCCAACCACCCCTGCAACAGATTTAATTTTCACTTTCCGTGATCCGTGACCGACAGGAGCATCTTGGTGGCAGCAGAGATTTGTGTGATGCTAGGGCAGGGGTGTCCAAACTCGGTCCTGGAGGGCCACCATCCTGAAGAGTTTAGCTCCAACTTGCCTCAACACACCTGCTTGGATGTTTCTAGTTTACCTAGTAAGACCTTAATTAGCTGCTTCAGGTGTGTTTAATTGGGGTTGGAGCAAAACTCTGCAGGACAGTGGCCCTCCAGGAGCAGGATTGGACACCCCTGTGCTAGGGTGTCATGAAAGAGTGCTATAATGCTGCTAGGGTGGATGCTTAATGGCTTTAAGTAAAAAGAGCCAAACCTAAAGTCTCTATGATTCTGGTCTATAAGAATTTTTTCATCCGCTAAGCAGAAGCATGAGCAATAGTAAATGTTTGAAGAGCAGCAAGAGAGATGGACAGAGGTGGATGTAGGAAACGGGGGTAAAACTGCTGGATTGCCAAGCTTCTGAGGAGGCTGTCGAGGCAGAGAGCCTCTTCAGCAGAACAAACCCCTCTTTGTGCTTCAGAGAGAAGCTTTCTCCCCCACTGCAGCGCCTGCTGGGTACTTCATAAAGTCCACTCAGTCCTGCTGGGGGCCGTTGAAACACCACCAAAGTGTGTGCGAATGCACGTCCTCATGCGTGTGTTTTTTTTTTTTTTACTTTTACTCCAGATAAACCCTTGAGGAAAAGCTGCCAAGTGGCGTTTTGGGTTTCGTTCTTTTTAGAGAAGCCGTGATTGACAGCGCATACATGTACATATACATAGATTGCAGAGGAGCAAAACGGAAGTTCAGTCTTACACAAACTATCAGTTCCTAAGTAAGATCCACTAGTTCACTTCGGAGGGCTAGCTTGGCCAGACAGGGAGACGACAAGCAGAAAAGAGCAAAAGAAAGGGATGTTTCTGGAAAGAATGTTTTGCATCAATCTGAGGGCCACTGGGCAAAAAAAAGGAAGTGCTTTTTCTGCAAGGGTTTGCAAATCTGATCTGTGTTTTTGAGCAAGAGAGCGAGTTTGGGAGGGTGTGTGCGTGAAGGACGCTGTAGGAGAGAAAAATCACAGTTGAGATCACTTTAACATCTATGTTTCTCCTAAACAACAATAAAAATACATGGATAGCAGATGGAGTCTTTTAATGAGGTGTTATACTCAAACTGAGAAAACAACCTTGCTGTTCCTCAGAAGAGATTTCAAAACTCTTAAACTACTCAGATTATGACACCTTCAATTAAAAAACCCAAATACAAATCCCTTAAAAAAAAAAATAAAATAAAATTAAAATAATAAAATAATTAATAAATAATAAATAAAATTCTTAATAAATAAAAGCAAAATAAAAATGATAAAACTATAAAAGAGTTGCTGTTAATTAAAATAAAGCTGAAATAAAATATAAATATTGGATGAAAAACGTAAACAAATAAAAATGAGAAATGTTGCTTTGGCAACTAAATAAAATAAAAACTTTTTTTTTTAACTTAAGGTAAAAGTTGAAACGTATAAAATTATATATTATAAGCTAAACAAAGATTTTAAAAAAATCTAAATCTAAACTAAAATTTAAATAAGAACTGAAAATAAAAAACTATTACATAATCTCTTATTTTAGTAATAAAATCTACGATAAAATTCCCCAAATGAAGATAATATTAACAAATATGAATAAGTAAAATAATACAAATCAAATAATTTAAAATAATAAAATAATTAATAAAATTATTAATAAATAAGATAAAGTAAAACAAAATTCAAAAGCAGTATTAAAAAATATAAAACAAAAATCATCTTGGTGCATTAAAAAAAATAATCCATGCTCTCCATGTTTATTTTAATATTTCCGCGGCTGTACTTTGTACTAAAAAAAAAAAAAAATATATATATATATATATATATATATAACAAATGTGAATACATAAATACATTTCAAATGATTAACTAACTAAACTAACAATAATAAACAAACATGAATAAATAATAAAGTAGAAGAAAAAAATCTACATCAAAAAATTTAAAATAATTAATAATAGCTCTGTAGTTGCACTTTGTCAACAATTGCACAAACAATATGAGAAGCAAGGGAGAAAACACTGACATTTCAACAACGTTTTTTTATTTTCTGTAGTGAATGTGTGTAAGGCCAGTGCAAAACTTGGGTGTTGTAGATGGTTGCTAGGGTTGTGGCTCTAGATCACTCTCTATCAAGTCAAAAGAGCCCGACTTTACATTGACAGTCCACCCAAAAATTAAAGTTCCATCATTATTTACTCATCCTCATGCCATTGTAACCTTGAATGACTTTATTTCTTCTGCAGACCACAAAAGAACATATTTTGAAAAAAGTTGGTTTTGGTTCCCATTGACTTGCATATAGACAAAAAAAAAAATACAATGAAAGTCAATGGGGACCAAAACGGTTTGGTTCCCAACATTCTCATAAGATCTAATCGTCACAGAGTTTGGAATGGCAGAGAGTAAATGAGAGAGTAAATGACAGTCTTTATGATATTCTGGGCCTTCCCTCTAAATAAATCTAGCAGATTTTTTTGGCAATTTTTTTTTTTCATCCACCACTACAGGACAAAAATTCTTAGTCTAAACACTTCAAAAAGGTAATTCAGAACAAATCCCAAATTCAAAAAAATAATACCAACAGAGATCTCCTAAGCTATGAAAGAGCAACATTCGAGCACATAAAAAACAACCCATATGAAGAGCACAGCATTCAGCTGCATCGTACCAGATCATCTTCATAAATGACAGAAAAACATCCAAAGGTTGGACAAACATTGAAAGACACACTATAATGTGACCCATCCATCTGAATTTTTTCTGTTTTTCCTTTCAACCAGATGAAACGGCAGAATTCCAGACCTGCAGTCAATCTGATTATGTATATAGGAGATGGTAATTTTCTCTGGAGAGGGTTTGTGTGTGTGAGATGTGAGTGTGTGTGTTTTCATGTTTCTGTGATTGCACGGCCCATTGTTCTTGCTGTAAACACTATCTGTCTCTCTCCATCCAACAAGGAAAATTTGCAGCCCAGGGAGCCGAAGTGTTTATCCAACAGACACGCTGATCAAGGGGACGTATTTGTGTTTCGCAGACCCTGGAGGCAGTCAATTATTTCCCTACACACAATCTATCCTAATTCATGAACCATTATATAGTCCCTCAGCTAAACTCTGATACAGAAAAAAAAGGCATCTTGAGCCATAATCATAACAAAATATAACGCAAAGGTCATTTAGTTGTAACTCACCTCTGGTGAACTCCAAACACTGTTAAATAACAGACAGTAGAGCTATGCTTTCCTCTCTGCATTTACACAGGCTCGAATCACAGGGTGAGCTGTATACCAGTCTCAAATATTTACTATGAAATGTTTGTATTTGCATTAATGAAAGTTATAGCAGTATTCTTGGCGGACTGCCTTGAGACACACTCTTTCGGACAGGCGGACAAACACACTTTATTAAAGGCCCAAATACGAGTCCCACAGGTAGAGATCTCAGTCAGAAATGCTGGTTCGGACCTGTGAAATCCTTTTCACAATTAATTAATAAAATTTATTTATACAAATAGAGACAGTTCGTACGTTCTTAAACATCTGTTTCAAGCTCACACACTCAACTCTATCTTGGTATTCCTTTTTAACTTATGGTGCTCCAGATCTCCTGATGTAAAATTGATTGCACCTGTACAAGTCTGAACTGCATAATTGACTGAATGTTCATAAAACTAAAGAAAAAGCAAAAAATTATGAGTGATCTGCAGCAATTACTGACAGACTGATACATTGGTAAAAGTCAGACTAATTCATTTGCTGACATTCTGCTATCCGGCAACAAAGTGTCATTTTGCTTGTTTAACAGTTAATAATAATAATAATAATAATAATAATAATAATAATAATAATAATAAAAGTTATTATTATTATTATTAAATAAATAATAAAATATACCATATTTAAAAAAAAAAAAAAAGGTTGATTTCAAACGGCATACTGAGTGCTGACAGAATAAATACAAACAAATTTCAAAATTTACAATATATTTTATAATATATAAACAGTTTTAATGTTTTAAAACAGTTTTTAATGTTTTACTGAAATGTGAAAAGAAGTAGAAAATAAAAAATTAAATTCAAAATCGACTTTATTATATATATATATATTTTTTTTTTAAAGCAGACATTAAAAGTTTTACTAAAATGTAACTGCTGCCAGAAAAATAAGCAAAAAATACTTTTTTCTCCACATAAATAATTTGAAATGTTTTACTGAAATGCAAGTACTAGAAAAAAAAATATAAATAAATAAATTCAAAAATGACAATATTTTTTAGAACTTTTTTTATTTTATTTTTTTAAATTGACTAAAATGGTTTACTAAAATGTAACCACTGGCTGAAAAAAATAAATAAAAAAAATAAAAAAAATAAAATCAAATAAAATACTTTTTTCTCCACATAAATAATTTGAAATGTTTTACTGAAATGCAAGTGAAAGAAAGAAAGAAAGAAAGAAAGAAAGAAAGAAAGAAAGAAAGAAAGAAAGAAAGAAAGAAAGAAAGAAAGAAAGAAAGAAAGAAAGAAAGAAAGAAAGAAAGAAAGAAAGAAAGAAAGAAAGAAAGAAAGAAACAAACAAACAAACAAACAAACAAACAAAAAGAAAGTATGGGATTTGGCTGTGAGATGTTGATTCAACTGAATCTAAGACAAAGCCCACCTTTCTAAGCTAAAACAAAATGGCCCAAAAACTGCAATATTCCAAACAGTCTGTCTAGAGATCCACCCTGCCTTAGGAACGGTGAGCCCTGTGGATATGTAGCGCTTGGTTATGAATTCCCAGCATGTTTGGGGTGGGAGGGTGTTGGCTTTCAGGATGTGCAATAAAAATCGTCTGCGGACTCATTCAGCTCTTGCGTGGAGAGCGTTACTCAAACAGCCCTCCAGGAAAACGAGACTACTTCACGGCTACCCTCCAGCCGCTCCCCCTCTCAGCAGCTGATTAGTCCGAGGAATGACCTGAATTACTCCCAGTGTCATTGATAAAAGCCCATTCAGAGAATTAGACCAGGGTGTCGCTATCATGCCAGGCCATCTCTGGTGTTTCAAGGCATTGTTTTCATTTCCATGCTTCCATCCTGAGTTAACAGGGTGAGAACTTTACCCTCTCCCCACCCAACATCCATGAAAAAAAACAAAAGCAACGGAAGCTCGAGTGAATCATGCAATGATAAAGACGCGCCTCTGATTTATAGCTACTGGCCAATGATTTCAGTAGCTGGCTCAGAGCTGGGGCGCTTTGACCTCGTCGGGGCTGAAGGGACTCTTGTGTAGGATGATTCCCTAGTGAATGAGAAAGGAAACTTATGTAGGAGGCAGACCTGTCCTTCTCCAACTCCTCTCCAGCCCTGCACGCCTGATCAGCGTATGCCGCAGCTCTGCCATTCTCAACATGGGGGTTTCTCAGTGAATTTTAACATTAGAGCTTCTGGTACAGATCTGAATCCGTTTGATGATAGAGTTTGGTTGGTTTGGTTGACTCTTGTACATACTAGTGAGTGTTCTAAGATGTAAATACAATTAGTAAACAACATTCACTAATTAAAAATAGTTTTTTTTTCTTTGGCAGTGTTATTTTATTATTATTATTATTATTATTAATAACATACTATTAAAGCATTTATTAATTAGGACTGTCATAATAATCAATATATCGCACAATATATGTACATGACCTCAATATATTTTGGTGACAAAATATATCGCCCGTTATATTTACTTAAAAATTAATGTCACCATGTCTTTTGCAGCTTCTCGTACATAACATGGTGTAGTCATGAGGTGCTAGTTCACATTTAAAATAAGCTTCTACAACAAAATGATATGGCCTTGTTTAGGGATCTGTGCCTTTGTGCATGCGGACATCTGACTGCTAAGTAGTGATTGTGTTTTTCAGCAATAGTGTGCACCCTTAATTTACAGAGAAAAGAAGGTCAGGGGAAAATCTGTAGATGGAAAAATCTCCAGACAAGTTCTTTGTGCATTTTTCTTTTTTTCCCTACTTGTTACTTTGCACTTTTTGTTAGAAAATGTTTATTTACTATTTATTCAAGTTTTTTAAGGTATCTAATATTTTGATACTTAATTTCCATGATCTAAATATTCTTAAAAATTAAAAGTTTGTCGTCATTTGGAAGTGTGTAGGCCTTCTTGCATTATTATGATGTTACATTATGATTATATATATTCAGTGGAATAAAATGGTCTTTAAAATGACAATAATATCACTTATCGCAATTATTTCTGGGGCAATATATCGCACAACAAAAAGTTGTTATCGTGACAGGCCTATTAATATGTTGAATAAGCATTTAGTTTTATATTTTCAATTAGCATTATAAATTTAGTTTTAGTAATTTTGTTATGTGCTTTTGTTTTGTTTTTTTAGTTTTTAAATATTTCTATGTAGCTTTGTTTATTTTTATTTTAGTTTTAATTTCAGTAATTTTAGTATTTTAACTAAACAAATGAACAGAAAAGCCCAAAATTTTTTAGTTTTTTTTTTATATAAATTGGTATTTTATTTCAGCTAACTTTATTTCAATCACGTGCTTTTGTTATTTTTATTATTTTTTGTTTTTTAATATTTCTATTTAGCTCTCTATTTTTATTTCTGTTTTAATTTCAGTAATTGTACTTCAACTTAAATGATTATGAGAAACTTGGCAACTAACTGAAATAAAACAAACTTTTTAATCTAATATTTATATTCTATTTAATTTCAGTTTGATTTTAATTAACTATTTCAATCATGTGCTTTATTTTTATTAGTTTTGTTTTTTTAATATTTCAGTTTAGCTCTCCATTTATTTTTATTTTAGTTTTAATTTAAATAATTTTAGTATTTCAACTTCAATGAAAATCAGAAATGAAAGAAAAATTTAAGTTAAATTTTTTTTACATTTATTTCTATTTCATTTAATTTTATTTCAATCGTGCTTTTGTTATTTTTATTTTTTATATTTCTATTTAGCTTTATTTACTTTTTCAGTTTTAAATTTCAGTCATTTTAGTATAATTCAACCTAAATTTTAAAAACTAGTTAAAAAAATTAGTTTCTAAGGCAACATTTCAAATTTAGGTTTTTTATCTAATAATTTATATTTTATTTCAGCTTCATTTCAATTAAAAAAAAAAAAAAAAAAAAAAAAATCTAGTTCTTTGGAAGAATGTGCACTGATGACCAGGAATGTGTTTTAAGAAGGCCATTCGGGTGAATTTTGACATCATGTTGATTTTAAGCACACTAGGTATACACAAATATAAAGGTGCAGAAGAAATACTGTAGAGCAAGAGGGAAAAAAAAGAGGTAAAAGGGGAGACTACCACGGCAGACCTGCTCTAACATGCTCTGTGCTCAGGAAGGAGTTTCCTTTGCTCTGACATGATCTACAGTTCAGACTCAACAGAGATAGAGAGGGCGAGAGAGGAAGACACACAGAGGGAGAGAGAGAGACTCTTGGATCAGCCCTGTCTGGATGAAACCTGTCACATTCATAAATGGTGCCATTGTCTGTCTAAAAAATTCCTTAAAAAGCCCAAACTGTGCTCACGTTACTGCAGATGGAGATCAGGCTCAGTGTGGCTCCTCAATTTAAATATATCCCAGGATTAAATTTAGCAGATAAAGACGAAAAAATACAAACCGACACAAAGAGTTGCTTTTAAAGGGGCAGTCTGCCCAAAAATGTAAAACTGTATGAGTTTCTTTCTTCTGTGGAGCACAAAAAGTACATTTCTGAAAAACATTCTGCCCAATGTTTGCAATACAATGAAAGTAATTGAAGACTTTTTTGTTCCACAGAAGTCATGAGGGTGAGTAAATAACAGAACTTTCATTTTTGGGTGAACTGTTCCTTTAAGAACACTCAGATTAAATCTGTGATGTGGGTTTGCACAGGTTAGTAAACCAGAGGAGGGTTATGGAGTTCACTCTCATGAAGTGCACACTCATCCTGTTCAGGCCGGGCAGTGCAAACTGTGCCAGAGAGCTGGCAGGGACCGAAGGTGTCAATCTGCCGGGTTTGTTTTTTTCCATGCGTGCCCTTGTTATCCTGGAACTTGAGACTACGATTACCAAACCACTGCCCCATGAAGGCACGCAGAAAGCCTGCTGCAGGACACAGCGGTAGCTGAAAATAGTAGGTCAGCAAAAAAGAACGGAGAAAGAGCAAGAGAAATGAGAAAGAGAGTGAGGAGGAGGAGAAAAAACAAACTGGTGGAATGTTCCACTGTGTAATGTTCTGGAGATTGTGGTGGCAGTAGGTTGAAATCCAGGGAATTAGTGTCCAAAAATTTTTAAACGAAACAAGCAGCAGAAGCAGTACGAAAGAAAAATCACAATTGAGATCTCGTTAATAGCTCAACTGTTTGTCTTATACACCAACAAGTCTAAAAGGAGAGTGAATCAAGACTTACATGTAAATTCATATAAATTTTTAACAAAATGAGATTTAAGACAAATAATAAGTGAAAAGCCGTCCTTTTATTACTGCTTGGACAAAATGCTGCACATTTCTTTGTGAAACTGAAATAAGTAAAATAACAAAAGTAAACTGAAATTTTAAAACAAACCCAAAATCAAATAAATAAAACAAATAAAAGAAATATCTTCAAATAATCAAACTAAGGCTTTGCTTGTGCGCTTTCCATTTAAAATTTGAGGCAACCACTGTATTTTAATCACGATCCAACCAAGCGGTTTCCAAATTAGACTACTTGATTTCGAAATTTGAAGCAAAAAAATAGAATGGTCTGACTTTACTACATAAAACATCTGCACGAAAACAAAAACAGCAGACGCACTGAATGAAATTGTAAATTCATTCTCTGACAGGCGGCGTTTAAGGAAAAGCGGCAAATATAGCATTTCCTTTGTTACTACTTCCTAAACTGTTAATAACCTCATTTGTTTCTATTTGCATACCAAGTAATTTGAAGTGAAATATTTGTAAGCTAAAACTTCAAAGAGAAAAACTAAGAATTCGCAACCATTCTACTTTTATAATATGACTCATTTCTAAATAAAACAGGATATTCAATCAGGAAGAAAAAGTAGGGTGGGACTTAATTTTATCCATCAGGAACTGATCGGTCATGATCGGGGTTTAAATATAAGAGGGTTTGATGATGTCAACCGAGAAAGAAAGTAATTTCAGAAGCGGAGGAATTTTGAAGAAAGGTTACAAAGATTTTTTCCTTTGAAATAACATGCACCAATGATTCATGCACAATATGACTAGGAACGTTTATAAGAAAAATAAACAGGATCAGTTTTAATTCCATGTTGACTTTGTCTCCTAAGTCACGAAAGAGCAACCTCTGAGCAATAAAGTTTTCCTCTGAGAGCTTTCGCTCAAAAAGGCCTTTCAAAAAAACTATCAAGGGTGCCAATAGATTTAGAAAAGATTGGCACATTCATGGACACACGCACAGAGAGCACGCCACCAAAAGGACGTGACTGAGACACAACGCTGCTCTCTCTGCCCGTTCCATGATGCACACAAAAATCCACTGTTCCTCAGCGGAGTGAGTCAGAGGAATGGAATTGAAGCTCTGCTATGATCATCTGTGCAGCAGAGGGGGTTTCCTCCACCAGGAAAGAGCGCAGACCAGATGAGAACAGTCACACACTAAACGAGGGAAAGAAAAAAAACAAAAAAAAAAAACACCAAAATGCCATAAAAAGGAAAACAGTGCAACGAAAAACAAAGAGCAAGGAGAGAGCAAAATAACCTGAACTTGAGTTAGCGAGTTTGAAATAAGCTGCATTTTTATATAAAACTAACCACCATCTGTTCCTGGAACTCCTGCTCTTTGCTGTTTGTAGTCGCTCTGGGTACTGTGGGAGGCGTCAACGTCTCTTAGCATGTATATGCATCTCTGCTCATATATAACTCACTCTGTGTGTGGGACTCTCGGTTTGAGTGCAAGTGTAGAAAGTTGTGTTTCTCTATATAGAGTATTCTGCTGCTCTTATTCTGGACATTATTATTACTACTATTATGATAGTATAATGGACCCTTTTTCACAGACTATGATGTCACATTTCCACAGTGATTAACATTGTAAAACTAGCAACATTTTTATATTTTTATTTTTAAAAAATATACTTTGTTATATTACCTTAGCATTAAATTACAGAAAACAAGTTCACGCTGCTGCATAAGTGTTTCTAATACAAAGGCTTTCTCTCGCCTGACCAATATAATCAATCTCTCAACATTTTTGTCAAAGTCAAAAACACTAATATGGATTTTTTTTTTTGCTATTAGAGCCAATGGGAACGCAAAATTACATTTGCTGTAGTTTCCGTTTACCGCTGTAGAAGTTTACCCAACTTCTTAGACATGGTACCATGGTAAGTTTTTTTTTTTTGGCAAAGCTTAATTTTTAGCAGCCATCCTTCAGAAATCATTCTAATATGCAGATTTGCTGCTCAAGAAACATTTCTTATTACCAATGTTGAAAACAGTAGTGCCGATTTCTGTGGAAAACCATGATGCTTTTTCTTCAGGACTCTTTGATGAATATAGAGTTCAAAAGAACAGCATTTATTTGAAACATCATTTGAAATATTATAAATGCCTTTACTGTCACTTTTGATCAATTTAATGAAAGAAGTTCCACAGTTTGGTCAGTCGTTACATTAAGGGAATTCTGTATATTCCACTCAGGTCCTGTAGAAAACTCCAAAACAGAGATGAGCCAGACACATTGTTTTATGATGCTTTAACATAAGCAAGCAAAGTGACGTCCATCAAGACCAGCATGTCCCACAGCGAGATCAAAAGCTCAGCGCAACTCGCTCCCCCCAAGACTGCGTCCGTATTTTGTCTCCCGAGGCCACAGGCGACTGCTGTCTGCACAGGGTTAACCTGGAAAGAGTGCTGGGCCAGGTGTGATGTGTTAGCGGTGCCTGATCTCCACATGTACACATTCTTTTAGAAGTTTTCCTTCACTTCTAAACGTCTGCCCAAGGCCTCTTACTCCCTCGACTGTCAGAAGGGAGACACATTTTTTGCACACAGTTTTTCAAAACCGTGGCCGCTAATATTCGACATCTGCATTTTGGAGTTCTGTTTCTCGGAGGTGGAGGAAAGGGGTGAGGGATTGGGGGGGCCACAGAGAGGGGGGGGAGGTCTGCGAGCCACATCAACAGGAAACATATTTACTCAGTCCAGAGAAAAGGAGTGAAGGGAAGAGATAGCGTTGGAATACAAGGACGCAGAGAGCGTTTTACAAAGAAAATCAGGTGAACTTACTCAAAATGCAAATAAATAAAATCGAAGAGAGGGAAAAAGGGTCATTAGTCTGGAATCCATGCATGTGTGTGTATTTTACAGGCCTCCTGATGAGAGTAAGTCGATAGTATGCCTGTAGGGATACGGACTAATGCACAGTGACGGATCTGAGCAGCGGAACATATTTTTGTTACACCTCACAATTCTATTGACCGTCGCTCGGAAGGATTGCATCAGTGTCAATCCTGCAGACGTCCATCAGAAGCCCTACGCCTGGCAGGAAAGGTGATTCAGAGGAGGAGGAAGTTGAATTCAGATGTTTTTCTGCTTCATAAACCTCAGCAGGACTGGAAAGCAAACCCCACATGCTGCTTTTCCTCTTGGCCTGTACACTTCCACTGAAAAAGTCTTCTTACCACACAAACAGCTTCACAAAACACAACATAAAAGCTAGATCTCATAAAACTGGATTACTCATTCTAATTAACACAGTTGACACTGATTGTCCAGACACTCTTTGCGTAATTGGCCACTAAAATAAAAGTTATTTACTTATAAATATTGTATATTTACACTACTTTTCAAAGCATCTTATCTTTCAAAGTATATTGGAATGAATAAATAACGTTAAAATATATTTCAACAGAAAATAGCTATTTTAAACTGTAATAAATATTTCACAATGTTACTGTTTTGACTGTATTTTTGATTAAATAAACGTAGCCTTGGCAAGCATAAAAGACTTTTCAAAAACACTTAAAAAAAAAAAAGTTCGCGCCACAATTAAAAAAAAAAATAAAAAATTGCAACTTTTTCTCTCACAATTCTGACTTTTTTTCTCTCAATTGCAAGTTTACATCTTGCAGTTCTGACTTTTTTTCTCAAAATAAACGAGTAATAAAGTCAGAATTGTGAGATATAAATGGGAAATTCTACCTTTTTCTTGCAAATGCGAGTTTATATCTCGCAATTCTGACTTTTTTCTCAGAATTGTGAGATATAAACTCTCAATTGCGAGTTATAAGGGGGGAAAAAAGACTGACATTTTCTCAGAATTGCGAGTTTATATCTCACAATTCTGACTTAACTCGCCATTCTGAGAAAAAAAGTCAGAATTGCACGATATAAACTCCAAAATGCAAGAAAAAAGTAAGAACTGCAAGATATAAACTCAAAAGATATAAACACGCAAATTCTTATTTTTTTCTCTCAGAATTGCTTGATATAAACTTCCAACTGCGAGATATAACATCAGAATTGAAGGATATAAACGCAATTCTGAGGGAAAAAGTCAGAATTGCAAATTTATATCCAGTAATTCTGACTTTATAACTCGCAACTGTGGGTTTATATCTCACAATTCTAAGAAAAAAAAAAAAAAAAAATACGTACTACGCAATTCTGTGAAAAATGTCTGAGATAAAAAGTCGCAATTACCTTTTTTTATTCAGTGGCAGAAATGAGCTTCCATACATAAGGGTGAGAAAATGAGGACAGTTATCATCATTGTGAACTGTTCCTTTAAATCCGACCTAATTACAGTACACAGAGCTTTCTTAAGTCCAATTTGTCAACTTATTCAGACAACCTAACAACTAGCAACAGTAAACTGTCAGAAATGTCACACAAAAAATAAAGGCAATTACTGTGATTTATGGAATCAGATCCTGCATGAGAAATGTCCACAGAGCTTCATTTAGCACTTTTTAGACAATCTCAAATGCTAAAGGGCTCTGAATTACAGACATAGTATGTAGCACCTCTTTACAGAACTGTTTTAATAAAGATAAGCCAACAGTACACTGCCCAGCCCTGGGAAAACATTTATCAGCAAATTGTTTGCAAAAATGCTAAGTCAACATCATAGAATAATAGGAGACTTAGCTTATCCAGTGCAGCTGGCAAAGATCGTACAAACATTAGAAAATTAAACAAAGTTCTTATCCTGAACATTACGGTGGCCTTCAACTGCATCTTCTCCACACCTGTGAGGTACAGACTCTCTTTCTCTGTCTACATTCTCTCTGTCGGTCAGCTACCAGCTCCGTCTCTAGCATAAACCAAACAGCCCTCCGCTGCTGATTCTGCTATTCTCATTGGACAAATTGAATTAAACAGTCAGTGCAGCTCCTCTTAGCTGTGTAAACAGTGATGTGAGCGCTCAGACGGTCAGATCCAGTATCCTGTGGTCTAGTCTACTGTGACTCTCCGCTTTTAATCTCTTACATACACTTGCAAAACTTTTACTGAGGAAATTCAGTGGCCTTTATGAAGTTAAAAAGACATTATGAGGTCAGATGTAATTTAGTGTAGGGCTTCAGTGACCGAACGCCTCTCCACTGGCCAAACACACAAGAGGGTTAGAAATGGTTTTGTAGCACCGTCACATGACCTAGATCCCTTAGAGGTTTGCAAATAATTATTATGTAGAACGTTGTAGGGCTGCACAATTTGGAGGGAAAAAACTACTTGGGATTTGTCTGATAAAAATTGCAATTGTGATTTAAAATGTAATTTAAAAAAATCTGGCAGCACAATCTGGGCAAATTATATATATTTATATATATTATATCAGTATAAGTACTTGTGTAGCCTACTTGTTACATGTAATAACATGCTACTAACTCTAAAGCCTATTCCTAATCCTAAACCTATAACAACATGGCCACCTTAAGATCAAGTGTATAACTATATCATTATTAAAATTATCACTAAATAGAAATACGAAAAAAAGAAAATATTACTTTTGTAAAATTACAAAATTGTGTTTTTATTAGCTCTAGAATAGTTGCAAAATGTATGCAGATTTCTAGAGATGTGAAATTGCAAGTAGTGGGGAATATCAGCAAAGACAAGCAAAAATAATGCAATAAAAGGTTAATTATACTTAAGTTATGCCAGATTGCAGATTTGTCTCTGTTTCTGGATTCATACCAATTGCCAACAATGCAAATCATACTCTAGGCTATGTTTCTGAGTGAGCTTGAATTCAGAAAACATGCCAAACAAACATCTTCATGTCTTCATGCCAAACAAGCAAACTAAATGTAAAATAGACTTAAAATGGCATCATAAACTGTGGAGAAAACACCTTGATTCCTTTCCAAATGGGTCTGATTCACTTACAGATTTGAACAGTAACATTTAGCAAGAGCAATATGAAGATTTTCATTGGACGAACCTTGGATGCATTGCAAAGCCCCATCTTCCGTGCGGATGGTGAACGTCTCACCTGGGTTCACCTGGACTAGGATCACCTATAAAACAAGAGCAGATGTCACACGTTCATTATGTCGAACAAGGGGCAATTCTAGATCTTTAGCCTTAGCTAAAAGTTGCTGTAGCTTGGAGGAATATTTCTGGCTTTTAAAATGAGAGGCTGTTGATAAATGACTTTACAAACTCACCTGCTGTGGTGCATCGCCATTGATCATGTGGTGCATCATGGGAACCTCGTTGCTCAATGGAAGCGAGAGGTCCAGCATTTGGTCCGTCATCATCATGGTGACGAACATTCATGGAGCCCTCCCTGCAACAGCCTGAGAGAGAGATCCACTTTGTTAAAATAATATCTGATTACATGGTGAAACAGTCTCTATAAGCCAGGCCGCTCCTTAAATGAACAATTAGCCTCAATTGAAATCAACTAATGATGAAGACTAAAGCAGATCCTCATCTGCAACCCCATCCAGACATACACACACACAAAGCAAATACACACCGAACCACACACATCACACTGAAAGGCTACTGGTGGGTTATGGAATGGGATGAAATCATTATGATGTTACCAATGTTTATATGATGATGTAATCTGTGCAGGGATGATGTAATCTGTATATAAAATGCAGTTATAGGGCGACAGTCTCTCCACCACAGCCAGGAGACCAGACTGAGACAGAAAAAAGAAAAAAGAAAAACACAGGAATCTTTGACTTGCAGCAAATCTGTGACTCTAAAAAAATACAAAAAAAAAAATAATAATAAATTAAAACAAAGTAAAAAAAAAATAAAATATGTTATGCATAGATAACTATTTGCATCTTTTGCTGAAAATGTAAATATTATGTCTTTCTGAGTTTAACCCATTAAGAACTATTCCAGAAGAGTCATTTACTACAATAAAAGCTCAATTTGTTGTTGTTTTTTTCCAGTGAAACTGATTTTTGTCTACAGCAGATTTCAAAATGAATAGTTATCCATGTTTCATACAATACAATATATAATACTTTGATTCTTAAATTCACATAGGAATTACTAAAATGATTAATTTTTGTGTTTTTTTGTTTTATTAGATAACATTTATTTAACATGTACTACAATTTTAAAATATATTTATAATGTAATAAAAATCAATGTTTATTTATTGCCATTTATTGGCCATAACTGGAAAGCAATTATAGCAATATAACTGTGAATGAAAGTATTCGATTCAAACGTACAATTAGCATGTTCATTGCATTTGTAAAGCTGATTTTTAACATTTAGATTGACATTTAAAAATGAATGTGACAGTTTCCACTTTGTGTTCAAAGAACAACACAAACTCCTTCTGTTTCAACTTCCAAGTGCACTATTTTCAACATATGATTTGAAATGAAATAATTCTACTTTTGCGTAATACAGAAAATCAGGGTGTAGGCTGCAGCCTTTAAAGCATAAAACACTTGCACAACAGACACAGAAGTCAATACAAGTCAGTTCTGTATCATTTTGATTGATGTAAAAAGATTGCACTTCTGTCCTCACAACAAACGCAATATTGCTTGTCACACTGGATGAACACCTCACAGAATTGCTTCACATGACGCTCTTAAAACTCTTTAACAAACAGCCAAAGTTCAGGTGAGGGGAAAGATCAGCACAGCAATGATAATGTCTTCTCAGTTGACTGGTGCCATTTTCCTCTGCAAAAGCAATAACCTGTCCCATTTAACTCCAAACACAATTGTCACCCCCAGGGGTCAAACCCAGAGCAACAAAATCATTCATCTGATGTTCTGAAGAAGCACAGGAAAAACAACAGCTACAGAGATTACAGACAGAAGCCTTAAGCTACGAAAAAGTACTGTGGTTGTACCTTCAGGTCCATACATTGTTTCTTAACCATGGCAGGATGTTCATAAAATGTTGTGGTACTCTGTGGTTCTTTTTTGTTAGAATAATTTCAGCTGGCTGTTAAAAACCACAAAAATCACCTACATACTCTGAATTTTTAAGATGTGAGGAATTGTAGACTTGAGACGTCCTCTGATCTCCAGGAGAGAGGAAGACGCGAGAATAGAGGTCGGGAGCTTTTTATTGGGTCATAAATTCCTTCACTTCCACTGCTAAACACACACACCACCCACAGCCAACCTGTCTCCTTGAAAATTAACATGAAATGTTTCACAGCCCACAATCTCCACAACGTGACATACAGTATATACAGTGTATTCAGTATAAACAGTATATTAACTTCACTTGGTAAAGTTACTTTACATTACTTTGACTGAAAAATAAGAATGAAATGAGACTGAAAAATAAGAAGTCTTGTTGATGTCAGCTGCAAAGAAAGATGGAACAACTCATTACATTGAAATATTAGCTACATTTTTTAATTTGAAAAAAAAAAAAAAAAACCCAGAACAAAACAAAAAACAAAACTAAACAAAAAAAAATAATAATAAAATAAACAAAAAACAGAAATACAAAAACAAAACACAAAAAAAAAAAAAAAAACTTTTTTAAAATAAATAAATAAAAACGCACACACACAAACAAAACAAATATAATTTCAGGCCATTATTTTCTTTGAACTAACATGCACCAGTATTCAAATGAAGAAAAAAATAATAATAGGTGGAACAACTCATTACATTGAAATATTAGCTACATTTTAATTAAAAAAAACTGGAAAAAACAATTAACTAAAAAACAAAAAACAAACCTACAAAAAAATAAATGAAAAACTAAAAACAAATTTAAATTTTTTTAAAAAAATTAAAAAAAAAAAAAAACTATTTCAGACAATTATTTTCTTTGAATTAACATCCATCATTCCAATGAAGAAAAAATAAACACGAGTTAGCCTCTGTAACTGAAAATACAGGTTTTGGAAGAGTGGTTAACTAGTGGTCCATTGTGACTTGTCTTTAACACTTACATGGACAGAAGCTCTACATTAACCTCACTTCATGCGCTGCTGAAGCATCCTGCAGTCTTTCTCATTCTGAGCATGCTTGTTTTCGTTTCCTCTGCGCTCTACGCCACGGCCTGCAATTACCACCCAACTAAAATCATTAACACTACGGCTTAACACGCCAAAGCCTTCGGGGTCCAAAAACCTTCTCTCTTCTCCTGTTGCCCCTCCTCTCTCTTTACCCCTCAGGCTCTCAATCCATTCTTTCTTTTCTTTCTGCTCTCCTCATTCCCCTCATTCCTGAGGATGGCTGGAGTCTGAACTTCTGTAGGGCTGAGGGGGGCATTTAAGGGCTAAATCCCCTGAGAGAAAAGTTGAGAAGATTCATACAATGTCAGAGCCGAGGGGAGCGGAGAGGGGGTGTCACACAAAGAGGCCAGACCCCCTACCTTCACGGGTCATGTTGTTGTGACCACGTCACAGCAAGTGTCAATCAGGAAAGACACAGAGAGTCCTTTCATGGAACGGTCGAGGTTCTAGCAATGTGGGGTATTCCCTAGACCACTTCCCCGTCGCCCTCACACAGTCAAACAGCACGCCTTTCATACAACCAACACAACACCAGTGAAACAATCGTTTCCTTGATGACATCATCTCAGATCCTCCTCGGGACCTGGATGTTTGATGATCACAGAGGACACGGATCAGAGTGCAACTGGATAGGTATGTTGTGTTTTGCCAAATTCGGAAGAAAGGCTATAAGATCTATAATAAACAGCAATATTTGTCCTCTGGAGTTTCAGAGATCTCAAATGACAAAACATCTGAGAAAAAAACTGATACATCAGCCAAACAAATTAATGAAGGAGGCCTGAGGTATGAAAGAGCAACAATATTTAAAAATGATCAGATGACATGGTATTTCAAATATCTTACATATTTGGAAGGAAATAGCTCTTTAGAAAGATACACAACCATTCAAAAGTCTGGGATGTGGAAGAGAATTCTTTGAAAAATAGAATCCAACTCAAACTTTTGAACAGTTCTGTATAGAGTCAACTGACATGTACAAAAATGTTATTTTATTTATATATGTGTATACACACACACACACACACACACACACACACACACA
This sequence comes from Spinibarbus caldwelli, assembly GCA_039654775.1. Classification (NCBI taxonomy): domain Eukaryota; kingdom Metazoa; phylum Chordata; class Actinopteri; order Cypriniformes; family Cyprinidae; genus Spinibarbus; species Spinibarbus caldwelli. The sequence continues at coordinate 9,603,918 of CM077262.1, read as the reverse complement.
CACACACACATGCACACATAAAATTATTAATTTTTTTATGAATGTATTTATTTATTTAGCTGTATTTGTGCTGTTTTAAGCATAAAAAAAATGAAAATTCAACTTTGGCCTGAATTTACAGATAACTACGGGCTATTACTGGAACTAGGGAGTTCAACTCTAACCTAATTTGAACATAGATGACATTTAAACCACAAGATTTTTACAGACTCAACTACCTTAAACCTCCCTAAACACATTAAAAAGACACATCTACTATGTACAGTAACACTCTACAGCAGAAGCATTGCAACGCTGCAAATTCGCAGTAAAATTTACAAGTGAAGGGTGTAATTTTTGCAAGCATAATGATTATATTCAAACAGGTTTCCTTAATACTCATTAACCATTAGTTGATACAACAGATAGTCCCACCTCAAATTCACACCACTGGCTGCTGCAGTGTTGCTGTGTAAAGGCCAGTCGGGAAGCTCAAATCAACAAGACAATGTTTTGATAGCGCCACAGTGTTTACAAGGAATCAACCTTACTCTTTACAACTACACATACTTTAGAAGAAAGTACACACTTCAACTTTAAAGATCTTCACAACAGCAAACAAGCAGTAACAACAGCACTAGGGCTGCACGATATATTGCATGCGATAGTCATGCGCATCTCGTCATTAAAGCCGGTTCTGTGATTACAAATAAATCTCTATCACCTGTTTATCACCTATCACCAGTGACAAGCTACGCAATTTGTGCTCAAAATCGCAGATGCATCGCATGCGATAGTGAACGTGATATTGCGTAGCTTGTCAGTGAACTATGGCTCTGTGTATTAAATGCCGCTCCATCTGAAAACAGGTGATAGAGATTTATTTGTAATCACAGAACCGGCTTTACTGACGAGATGCGCATGACTATCGCATGCAATATATCGTGCAGCCATAAACAGCACCCTGCCACACACACCACCATAAGACAGATTTAATTCTTTTTAGAAATCTGTTCTTGCATCTGGCAGGTTTACAGACCCAGATGTGGACCCAGTCTGGCATGGGCCTATAATCCAGCTAATGGCACATAATAACACTGAGGAAGCTGGGAAACCAAGAAAACCATCACTTTTTCCTCTCCATCTCCCCCTCGTTCCTTTATTGTCTCATTCCATCCCTTCCCTCAGCCCTGATCAGCTGAAACACACACACAAAACATGCTGAGGCTTGCACACACACATTCCCAGAGAATGAGAAACAATCTAAATGTCAAATTTTTTCGCCTGCAAAGTAACTCCATCTCACCTTGGAGCGCTCAGGATTTCCATCTCCCCGACGTTGACTCACGTCTGTGACTCTGATCAGCGTTTACAGCCAGATGACATCATCTCTTTAAAAATATCTCAACAACCTCGGCCACAATGGAACTGAAGCGATAACAGTCCAGACGAGGCACAGACAGGAAATCGAGGACACATTACAGGAGTGTGGCAGAATAATGAACCAACTGACTGGCCTTTATTTGCGTCTGGTCTAGTATATTGCTCTAGTTGAGAGGTATCTGGTCTAAAATCTAGCTTGCCTATCAGGCTAGTGCTACAAAGTTAATGTGTAAAGACCCGTTAACAACAATTAATAAAGTTTTTTTTAAAGCATCAAAAATTTCATGGGGGGGGGGGCATTAATGACAAATGGATATCAGCCATAATGATAATTAGGGAATATTTTTAAAGTTCAATTAGGAAGTAATGTTTGATTTGATTTGTACCATTATGTAGACACTTTTCTAACCTTATTAGATGTATGCATCATCTTTTGTCAAACTCTTACAATTAATTAATAAATTGAATTAGATTTAAAAATGATGCTGCTAATCAACTGAAATCACGATCAACAAATCCATATTTGCATTGCAGATGTGGCACAGACACTGCATCTAAAGTGGCATTTAGATATTTTAATTAATGCTCTTGATTAGAGGTGGTATGCATGCATTGACTGCAATTACATTTGCATAATGTTATGAGAAAATTCTGACATACTAAAAGTGGCATATTCAATAATGTCTGCTCGCACATCATTAAAACAACAATTATGATATTATAGTAGAAACCACTAATCATGTGCAGACCGAAAATCATGCGGATCTGAAACAACATGAGGATTCGTAAATGATGACTGAAGTTTTATTTTTGGGTGAACTACTCCTTAAATTGAGTTCTCAAATGTGTTTCAGATTAGTTAATAACAGTATGAGCATAGAACTATAAAATAAATGTGGATAGCACAGCCCAGATCATTTTGATCTCTTACATTTGATTTCAGACTTTAGTATCTTGCCAAATCTGAGAACAGTTTGTGACATCTTTTCTGATACTCAAGAGATTACTAAAAATTACTAAAGAATCACTTTTCTATCTAAAACAATTATTTGTGATATTAAGTTGTTATTTTCTTTTCCTTCGGTCTATATAACAGCATCAGGACACATCTCAGTGCCTCTGTCCTGTTTAACAGATAAACGTGTTACCCAATACTGACACCACAGACTCCAGAGCACGACCTGGTTCCTCCCTGAAGGCACAACAATGCAGTTACACACCCAGCTGAGCTTAAAAAGCTGACCCCGTTTCTGCCTGCACTGAAACTTCATCCACTCTCACCTTACAGAACTTACAGTAAAAGACACTAGGAGCAAGGGGACAAAAAATGAGGAACAGTGCAGAGAAAGAAGACAGAAAAGAGATTCCCAGGATCCAAATTCAGTGTTGCGTAACCCCGATATGAAACGTGATCCAGCCTCTGAGCGCTGAGAAGGAGCAGAGGAGCATCTTAACTGGGTCAGGCTGAGTGAATCATATTCTCCAGTCACACAGAGGAATTGCGCAGGGTCACATTGGAGAAAATTATACAGTCTCACACCCCTAACATCCTAATTGTGTGCAGGGATGGAATAAAAATGGAGCTACAGACTGAGAAAGGAAGAAGTTGATAGATAAAAATCTAGAGCGTATCTATGATTCAGTTCGGTATTAATATCCGAACGACTCTTATGTGCCAGTTCTTTTTTAGTGAATCAATAGCGCAAACAGTGTAGTCCTAGACAAATGACTCTAAAGAGCTGCTTCTTTTAGTGAATCAAAACAGACAGCGTGAACTGTGTCAGCATCACAAAATAGACTCTTTTGAGCTGGTTCTTTTTAGTGAATCAACAACATATTTAAACTGCATAATCTGATTCTCGAACAAACAACTCTTACAAGTTGGTTCTTTTTAGTGAATCAAATATATAGAGTGCAAAGAGCATAGTCTGATTCCTGAACAAATGACTCTTATGAACCGGTTCTTTTTAGAGAATCAAAACATACAACGTGAACAGTGTAGTCTGAATCACAAATAAATGAATCAAACCAGTTAGTTAAATCAGTGTCATCACCGACTAGTTATCATGACAATGAGTTGTTAAAGATACATAGTTTTAGTCATATTAGAATTATTTTTTATTTATTTTTGAAATTCTCACATTAATCAGCCAATTTAGACTTCAACCATATTTCAAAAATCACATTTTACAAACCACCAGCCATGCAAAAGTGGGAATAAACATGTGCATGTATGTACATAATGAACAGGCAGCACTCTTCACCATAGCCACTTTCCCTCCCTCTTCTTCTAAAGGTCGATAGGTCACATTCCTTATCCTGATTTCGGCCTCAGCTACAAACAGGCAAAGTCAGGTTAGTTTGCATTCGGGTTTCGGACATCTGTACCAAACATGTTACTCTTAGTAGCAGGTAGATCACCCAAGTCATGAAACATCTGATGCAAAGTATTGCTGGATCTGGTTCTTATGATCAAACATGCAGTGATGCTCAGCAGAAGAGACAAGGACCAATGTGCACTCCTCAATCCTGCCTTCAGCAATTAATGGCTGATGAGATAAAAGAGCAGGAAAAGTTTGGTCTCGGCACTTAAAAATCCATTCATGTGCATTACGTTGCACATACGCTCAAACAGGTCAGGATCAGGAAGGAAGGAAAAACAAAATGATGCACCAACTAAGAAAAAAAACATCCACAGCGTCTGAGTGGAGAAACACCTCAACTCCATTTTTGCTTCACCAACAAAAACAGTTCCAAACAAAGTAAAAAATTGAATTAACCGTTGAATCACCACTCAGTAGTGGTGATACAGAATCAGTGTTTTTGAACAAATTAACTGAATGAATCAATGACTCACTTTTAAAGATATGCTGAATTTGGAGCCACACACTAATTTTACAATTTCTGCCATATGAAGATATGTCACATGGTTCTGAAAGTATTTTCCCTTTCAGAGTATTATAAAATCAGAAAAAAACACAAAAGTACAAGACTGTACTTGACAAGTGAAGTGTACTTAACACCTTAAAGGAGGACAGAACTATTAACGACAAATTAACGAGGGATAACTAACGCCATTTAGATGTTAATTTTAACTGGTGAAGATTTCTTGCCCATGCAAAACCAAGAATTATGCGGTTAAAAACAATCATTTCAAAAACAAGTTCAAAATAATGTGTCTTGATGCCTTCAATAAAAGCACACATTAGAATTAACAATCTCATAGCTCACATTTGGTTCGTTTTTATGTTTTCTTTAATTTCCCTAAGGAGAAAACGAATGAATTTTAGAAATAGCAAGAGTCAGTACAATAAATCAGTTGCATAATAGATTCAATGACTCATTCATAAAGACAGTCGGTTCTTTTTATTCCAGAAAGAATCAGTGATTTTGAACAAATCGGTTGAACGAATGACTCACGCAAACACAGAGAAGTCCTAGTGCTATTGTACTACATCATCGCTTCTGGAACACTGCTAGACCAATCAAATTCAAGGATTGGAACTACTTGCTCATACTTACGGGTTTGATTGAATCCTTAACCATAACCAAAAACAGTGGAAAAAATCTCACAGAACAACACTGAAGGAGGGACCTGTGGGTTTTCTGCTCAAGGGTATGATGGTGATCAGGGTTCACAGTAATTCTCCATGAATCACCCATTCCTAAACCAGATCTTTAACCACCACGACCACCCCCCTTCCCTGTGCTAAAAGCCTTGCCTAAATGTTTTACAAATGTACCATGAGTTTCTCATAAGAACGTCTCAGCTACCTTCAGGGTAACTGGCATTAGCAATAATTCAGCACAACCAATTCGATAACGACAACAAAGGAGTACAGACAGCTCGACAGATCATTACAATCGCTCTCAGGAAATGATGGAGGCAGATAGAGCAAAACGTCTGATTTTCAAATGCAATTAGCACAAACGCTAGGGAGGTGGTGGACAGTGGAGAACCCAGAGAGCAAACCAGGTGTACTACACATGACGGTACAGGATGAGAATGCAGAGGTGGACAAAAGTGGGTAATCTGTAAAAACGTATCTGTAATGTGTATTTGCATTAAATGTTAAGCGCTAAATATAGCCTGGCGTTATCACAAGAACTGGAGACTGAGCCAAAGAATGGAATGGGACTCTAGAAAATACCCACAAGCACCACATTCTTTTAAAATTTGAGTTTGGGGCCAAAGGGCTGTAGGGTTGGGAGGGGTCAGGGTACGCCTGTGTGTGTTTTAATGGGGATGCTGACAAATCAGTGCTCACCCTGTGGTCAGGTTACCAACACAAAAATGTGCGTTTCCTTCACAGGACATAATTTAAAGCATCACTTACAATAAAACTTTAGTACATACAGTATTAGTCTGCAAAACCCTGCGTTTAACATAATAAAAGATGTTTGCACTGCTGTTTAAAACTTTCACATTACAGAACATCATTTTCCATGTTCCAACTCTATGAATACTACAGCAGAGACTTAAAGGGGAGAAATCAAGCTTGATGCAAAGGCTGGAGTCTCTGAAGTCTACAAGTCTGCTTTCTGCACCTCAAGATTCGCTCTGGAATGTCACATGACGTCATGTATTTGGGATCGGGTTTCCTCTGGCTAAAAGATCCGGTCCACTAAATGATCCGCAACACCAGCTGAATGCGTCTTCCTAAATCATATTTTGTTACAGTATGTATTCTTTCTTTCACAACTGTTCACATTTTAACACTATCATCCTTAAAGGAAACAGTAAACAACATTTAAATGCTCCCACAGAAAGTCCAATTCGTTGAGATTCGATTCAACAAAACGATTCAGTGATTCTCTCGGTCGTGACATAATTTTGTCATCACGTGACGCTCCTGCTTAGATTGTGCGATGAAAAAACGATGATACAATTAACCTATAAACAATTCCAATGTGTTTTACCTGTAATACACATCTTCTCTCTGTGTGTGTGTGTTTGTATTATATATCAAACATGTCTCTTATTAAAATAACTTTCGTCCCACGAGTCAAATCCTCAGTATGCTTCAAACACGGTACTGTCAGCTCTATATTTTAATACGCGAAATAGATGTTTCTCGGGTTCAATGAGTTAGTGAGTTTTTATAAAGAACCGCACGGACTCGTCCAGTCCCATTAAAGAACGAATCGTTCTTATGAACCGGTTCAATTGAATCATTGAAACGATTCTACTCAAAAGAACGCTATTCTACAATGCAAGTCCACCGTTTCCTATTAGAACGTTTCTTTGAAGTCAAGTGTATGTTATTATGATGGTAATGCAGACGAAACTAGATTTTATCTATACAATATACAGCATTCGTCATGCTCATTTCAATGATGTAACATTTCAGCCATTACGAAAGTATATTATTCGCGTGACGCTTAAGCAAACAACATGTTGCTGGGAATTGACGTGTCATTTTTAGCATTTGGAAATGTTATACAGGTAAAGACATATGAATGCAACATTTTTAAATTATACAAACAGGCCCCTGTGTTGATAAAAAAAAAAGTTTCATGATGAATTGATATCGAATTCCAGAATTTTCCGGGAAAAAAAATGCAGTGGACAGAATAACAATAGGCAATAATTATGTAATAAAAGTCTCCTCTGTTAATTCTCACTTCACGCAATACAAGTGTAACTGAATTTTGATAAAGCAGCGTTAATGATGATTACGAATTACTTTTTCCCTGCATACAAAGTACACAGGATGCACATAACCTAACAACTGAAGTATTCACTAGTTAAAATACAGCTGTTAAAGTAGACACAAATAAAAGTAAAGTAAATCAGCTCACCTAAGAGTTTTAAAGCACTTAGTTTCGTTTAAGTTTCGTTTCGTTTTCCATTCAATTCAAGACTTCCCTTTCCCATCAAAGAGTCAGCCGGCTCGCGCTTTTCTGCAACTTGAAACTTTGCGAAACAGTGTCTCAGAGCGTTTCGGAAAATTACATTACCGCGTTAATATTTTGAACAAAACTCATCTACTTACCTCGGATTCAGTAAATCTTGTTTATTAACACTTTAGTCCCTAAATGCCCGTAACAGAAAGCATGTCATTCCGTCGCTGCGAAGTCCTCGGTGGACCGGACCAGACCAGTGTGGAATTCCGCCATGTCAATTATGTGGAAGCGCACATGGGGGGTGTAGAAGTTTACCGTATAACACCGAATACTCTCCCGTACCGTTCCATCAGTCACCGGAATCCTATGATAACGAAGACAAAAGAGGATGTTAGAAGAGACTGTTCTGTTTGGATAGACGAGGCCACCGTAAAAACAAAACAGTTTAATACATTTTTCTAAATTGGTTGGTGTTGTGGAAGTTTGCTTTGAATTAGAGGCAAGTTGAACCATGCATTATTTTACCCCAAAGCATACATGCATGCATGAATAAATAAATAATGTTTTTATTTATATGCGAACTATTACTTCAATAATAATAATAAATGTTATTATTTAAATAGGCTACAAGCATACAATTGGTGTAAAGCTCATCATTGGTTTAACCCTTGTATGGTGTTCGGGTCTGTGGGACCCGTTTTCACCTTTTTATCAAAAGAAAAATTATACTATTAATTATTTTTTTCAAGCTCATTGGCCTTGGCTCATTTTCTGTGAAGAACATATATCAGAACAAATTTTGATTTGATTTTGATTATTTTATAAGTAAGTGTGTGTGTGTGTACCTGTTTTTCTATTCAGGTGGGGACTTAAACCTGAATACATACAGACTCATGGGGACTCGTGTCACGGTGGGGACCTAAATTGAGGCCCCCACGGGTGAAGCAGCTTATAAATCACACAGAATTAAGTTTTTTGAAAATCTAAAAATGCAAAAAGTCTCCTGTGAGGGCTAAGTTTAGGTGTAGGGCAACAGAATATACGGTCTGTACAGTAGAAAAACCATTAGGCCTATGGTAGTCCCCACAAGGATAGCAAAACAAGTGTGTGTGTGTGTTATATATATATATATATATATATATATATAATATATACACACACCCCCCACTCACACACTTATATCACATACAGGATGTTCGGGTCCACTGGACCCGGGGCTAATAAAAGAGTGGGTCCTATGTAAAATTTTAGGTCCTGTGTACCTTCACTCTGTCCTCCTGTGTAAATGTGAGTTTTGTGTTTCTGCCCTTGCCATTCCCGCACATGGTTGTAGCACTTTAATTCATAAATGTGATCTAACAAAGGTAAAGGGCAAATTTTGACCATATATGCTGTCTATATTGCTTGTAATTGGGATGAAGTAAACATCTGTTGAGTATTTTAACATATAATTTTTGATTGTGTTGAATTAAAAACCCAAAACTGCAGAGGGTCCACCAGACCCACGAACACTGGCTGAGTAACAAAAATATGAACACCACACAAAGGTTAAAACTCACATGCTTTATCCACAAACTTAATAAGTTCCTCTTTGTACGTTCCACATCCTCAAACATGATACACAGGATTTTGATTAGAACTAAGATATCTCATAATAAAGAATCCACAATGGTGGAATCTATCTATAATTTCACTCTCACATTCCATGGATACACACACACACACTGTGTCACAGCCGTACAGTGTTAAATCTAATATTTATTGTAATTTTAAACATCGAAATGCATGATATTCCAAACTCATAATTCAAAGCGACTTAATTGATTTTCCTGATTTGAGGGCCAAATTAAACTTGTTATAAATTGTTATAATAATGTGATTGACATTAACAGTACATATGAGTGAAAATCTACATTTTTGGCTTTAGTTGAAATGCATTTAATTAGGATTTTTAAGTTTCATATATTTCTGATAATCAGTGTGAAAAGAATAGGTGACCATATTGTAAAAGAGAAACTACAGCACCACTTAGTGGTCATTAACATTACTACAGTAATCAGATCAGATCTCATATCTCAGAGATTTGTTCACAGTTTGGGATTAAACCATTCTTTATCAGGACATTAACCATGAAGCATGCATTATCACACCAGGACCATTTCAAAACGAGCAGAATTATCAAGATGAATAATGTTAGTTATAGGCTACATAACTCTGTAACAAGAATTGTAGTAGTAGTAGTAATAGCAGTTGTAGTAAAATCAGTAAAACAGTATAAATGTGTAGTGCTTTCACTGTTGGGCTGACAGATGTCTGATATACACTGCATTCCAATGTGACGCATGTAAACAACTGTTACATGACAGAACGTGAGGAATATTTCAAATTAAAAGTCACCGTCTGCTTGCAGAATACAGTACAGAAAAAAAATAATAAAATCAACGTTAGTTGTCGTTTACTTAAGCGCTTGCGTGCTTTTAGATACATCCAAAAAAGCAAGAGTAGTAAATAAACGCTATCCATCAACAAATAATAGCGTAGCAACTTCACAAAATTAAAAACGATGGCTCCAGAGTTCTCATACCTGAGGACTTTTAATGTAAAATTTGCAGTGATTTCAAAACCACTGCTCTGTGGGGTCAGATGAGGTATTACAAAATCATACAGGCGGTCACTATGTCAACTCTGAGACCGGTATAGTTTCATGAGTTTATTGTGTTCTTTTAACTGGAACTATAATTATGATGCGGTCCATTTTGATCGTGGCGATTTTACTGTCAATAGCAGCTGCTTATTATATTTATCTACCTCTGCCCAGCACTATATCAGAGCCATGGAAACTCATGTTTATGGATTCCATATTGCGTGGTGTAATGCATGTGGTAAGCTTGCATGTGTTTCCGTTATATAATATATAGGCTAGAATGTACAAATATGCATAATTGTCATTTAAATGCGGATACAATATTTAAATATAAATGGATGACATGACTGATTTAAGTTTAAACCCTTATATTTGTTATTTTCTAGGAATGAAAAATGAATGTCATGACTTCATTAAGAAAAATAAATAAATTAAATTATATACATAATATATAATTTTTTTTTTACAATAAGTTTGGTAACAAATTAAATAGTGATACAATTTGTGGAAAAAAGAAAGAAAAGAATATTTGATTATTTGTCTTTTCAACAAATTTTTTTCTAACAATACATAAAATATTTATTATTTTCTAACAAAAAATAAAAAATTACAATTAAAAATTGTCTAATTTGTCTCAAAACAATTGATTATTTGTCAGATTTGCTTATTTGTTTTTCACCAACTCTAACAACAAATAAAAAGCTACAATTAAGAAGTTTGTCATTTGTGTAAAACAATTAAATAAAAATATTTGATCATGTTATTTTACCATATTTCTATAAATGTTGTATTATTTTAATTGTTGACCTCTAAATGCTAAAATCACCAAATATTTTATGTTTAAATTTACCATACATACTTGGTTAATCTTATGCTAAATAAAAAATTTAATAGCGCTCAATAATACAAATTAAAAATGTGGAATTTGAGCCTGTAATGCTTAAAAAACATTCCTTATATCCCTTCAGAATAAAAGGAATTTTCTTAAAGAGATTTGCTTACCCTTAGAGAGTGTTTAACAATCCCTCTCTCTGATCCTTCTAACTTGTAGTCTTTTTTTTTTCCATAGAGCTTTTTAGCTCACGATCTTGGACTGAGTCAACCTTTTGATATTGCAAAGTATGCTGCATCATGGGATGAAATAAAGAGTCCACAGTCCAGCCAAGCAATCCGAGTTACGGAAACGTCATTTGGAGGAGTGCAGGCACAAGTGTTTGAGTCCACAGCAGCAGACCAAGAGCCACATTTGAAAAGAGGTGTGATCTATTTCCATGGAGGTGGATGGACACTCGGCAGTGGAAGTAAATGAAAATGCATGTGATTTCATATAAATTATCTTTTTTTCTGTTTTGGATATTGTACACAGAAGGAGGGAGAGTTTTTTTTTATTTTTTATTTGTAACTTATGTTCCTTTTTTCTTTAAAGAGATGCAAACGTATTACCTTCAGTGCTGGTCTATGGCTGAAGAGTTGGATGCAGTTGTAATATCAATTGAGTAAGCTATTCTCTACTGTATAATTTTATTGCTACATCCCTTTAGAGCTTTAATTACATGAATTACCAGCTGTCATTTGTATAATTTGTATGTTCAGGTACAGTCTGGCCCCAGAGGCACGTTTCCCAGATCAGTATAACGAAGCCGTTCAGGCCTCCAAACACATCCTGACAGCCGAGGTGTTGGGTCGGTACTCCATAGACCCGAAACGAGTGGCTGTGTCAGGTGACAGCGCTGGAGCCAATCTGGCTGCTGCTGTGGCGCAACAGGTGTGAGAAATCACTGCAAATGAATTTCACTATATTTGCTTTCTGTGATCAAATTTTATCTTAGGTGTCTTCAAATTAGGTAATATTAGGCCTTTTGTTTTGCAAATCAGCAGATTTTTTTTAAAAAGGTGCAGGCTGTGTTTTCATTACTAAGGAAAAAGAAAATAAAATCTAATTTTTTGTCTCTCTTCTCACAGATGGCTTTGGACAATAGTGCTCCTATTAAGTTCAAAGTTCAGGCCCTTCTCTACCCTGCGCTTCAGGCCCTGGACTTCAACACCCCCTCGTACCAGCAGAACGGCCACATTCCCATCCTTCACCGTCCACTCATGGCTCGCTTTTGGCTGGAGTACCTAAACGGGGATCCAAGACTTGTTACGTCTTTGCTGGCAAACAACCACACAACTCCAACTCCAAGCCAGGAGATAGCAGCGGCCAAAGCCAAGACCGACTGGACCAAGCTTCTTCCAGTGGCCTTCCAGAAGAACTATAAACCTGTGGTTCCACTTCTCGGCGACTCAAAGCTGCTGGAGAAGCTGCCAGGCCTGCTGGATGTGAGAGCGGCACCGTTACTAGCTGATACAAAAGTGCTGAAGGCCGTGCCGCCCGCTTACATCATGACCTGTGAGCATGACGTGCTGAGAGACGACGGACTCATGTACGCCACGCGACTGGAGGAGGCCGGCGTGGACGTCACCGTTGATCACTTTGAAGATGGTTTCCATGGATGCCTTAGTTTCGCTTTTGGACCCTTTCGGTTTTCTGTAGGGTTTCGAAGTTTTAGGAGCTACACCCGCTGGTTGAAGGAGAACCTCTAGCAGAGGTGTTTTTTTTTTTTTTTGGTTGGTTATGTTAAATATATTTTGATTTAATACATTCACTAATGGTTTTTAGACTTAAAATACTGTGCAACGTGTCAATGCAATAGATTATGAATGGGGAGAAAAGCACACTGATCAAGCTCAAAGCTATTGAAACTATGTTTCAGTAACAATACACAATTGTTTTAGTAGCAGTGGGTTTATAGTGCATGTAATGCCACATAATGCAGGATAATCCAGATTATACAAAGGGGTTTTCTGAATGTGAATCCATCTCTATTAATTCTTAAGTGTCATGGAAATTATTTTATGTTAAAAATCTGCTGAGTGTGACTGAAACAAATTGACAATTTCTATTAAAAAATATTAAATATTTAAAAAAAAAATGAAAATGAAGATATATAATTTATAAAAGTATCAAAAATGACCAGTTAGAATGTAATTTTTCTATTAATCTGTAGAGAGTGACCAAAAATAGACAATGTCTATTGAAAAAAATATATAGTATTAAGAATGACCAGTTAGACAGTAATTGTTCTATAAGTATACAAATACATATATATATATATATATATATATATATATATATAAATAACAAGTGTCAAAGCAAGCCCATACAAAAAAATTTAAACAAGTGAAAACAAGTAAAACAAGACACTAGTTTTCAAGACCTAGCAGTTCTCATATTTCTCAGTTAATGAGCAGATGGGAAGACAAGACAGTTCATGTCTTTCACACTCAAGACTTGCAGCGGTATACATTTTTATTTATGCGCACACACAAGCATGCAATTGTGCTCTCTGCCCTAGTTTTGTGTAGCTGCATCTAGGCGTGACGTCTGCACAGATGTGCATCACCAGGCCTCAAGGAGTAAACTCATTTCTTACTGAGTGATACATTCTGAATGCATGCATTTATTTCCTTGGGAAATAAACCATTACTGTATCTCTGATTTTCAGAGCAGAATCTGTGAAACAGCATCTGGGAAAGTAAATGTAAATGGACTATAAATGAATTATAATAATCATACATTTTATTCAACATACAAGTGTGTATTTGAAACAATTTGTGTAATACTCATGGACAGGTTTACCATAAAAAATAATGTGCTTTGTGCAGAAAATGAGTTCGGTTCCACATCCTCAGGTCATACTGTACCTTTGTTTGGGTCTGTTTATGCTGTCAGTGCATTTCATATTTACACACTTCCATCAAATTCCACTGTATCATCAACATGGATGTAAAATGGCGTTAAAAGTCATTTTTGTTGTTATATGTGAATATGTATGATATTCCAAAATCATGAAAATGAAGAGACAAATCAGAAGTCTTGTCTACTTGTTCATTTTTTATAAGTGTAACATAGCGTGAATGAAATTTATAATGAAAACATAAGTACTGTATATTCATTCACAGCTGATAGTGCAAACTGATATCTGACATATTTTCGATGTGAAGGTACACGTGCAACCAACAGAGTATGAAGTTAATTTCAAAATAAAAGTCTCTGTCTCCATGCCAAATCCAATAGAGGAAAAAAATAGTACAACTTTTAACATTACCGTGTCGTTTATTAAAAAAAAATACAATTGCAAATTAAAAGTTTATTAAATTTAATGTTTTGTGTTATTTAACAACATTAAATGTAAATAACACAAAAACCTAAAAAAAATCCTTTACTAGTAGTTCTGTGCACTTAACTGATCTGAAAAAAAATGGGAGGCAATAAATATAAAGCCACTGACAGATAAAATCATTAATAAAAACCGCAAAGGTAAACAGTCGCTGAGGGTGGACAAGAGGACTTTTAACATAAAATAACTGCTGTGATTTCATACTTTCTATGTGTAATCAGGTGAAGTGTCATGCATACCTATATGAACACTGACGTCTGGTCATTTTAATGCTCTTTTAACATAATTAATAATGCGGGTCCTTTTGATCGGGACGGTGTTACTGTCAATAGCAGCCGCTTATTATATTTATCTGCCTCTGCCCAGCACTATATCAGAGCCATGGAAACTCATGATTGTGGATGCATCGATACGTAGCACGATGAAGTTGGTAAGATTTTGCATTAATTAATTTTTTTTTTATGAATACTATTAATATATAAAAATGCACTTAAGTGGATTTATTGATTTATTAAAGAGATCTGCTGACAGAAACTTTTTTTTTTGTTTGTTTTTCTCTCATAGAGTTTTATAGCTCATGACCTTGGACTGACTTCCCCGTTCGGTTTGGTAAAAACCTATTCTGCCTGGGCGGTAAAAAGTATCGAGTCCAGCCCAAGAGTCCGAGTCACAGAAGCGTCTTTTGGAGGAGTGGAAGCACTAGTGTTTGAGTCGACTGCTGCAGGGCAGGAGCAGAGCTTTAAAAGAGGCGTGGTCTATTTCCATGGAGGAGGATGGACATTTGGCAGTACAAGTACATGACAGCTTATTGTTTTATATATTAAATAAATTGCATGTGATTTCATGCAAAGGAAGGATTATGTTGAGTGCATTAGAAGTTGTAGACACTGGGAGAGAGAAAGAGATTTGCGCCCTCATGTGGCCGAGAAAGGAAACACCTTTTAGATATTTCACTAAATAATATCTATGGTTTCACCTCTTCAATTGCTCTCTCTGATTTAATAGAGATGGAACGATATTACCTTCAGTGCATGACTATGGCTGAAGAGCTGAATGCAGTCGTAATATCTGTCGAGTAAGGAATTTTTTGGATCTTGCATATGGTCTTTGTATGATTAAAGGAGTTATTTCCCAGACTTCATTTCTATATTTTGTTTCAATGGTATGTTCAGGTACAGGTTGGTACCCGAAGCACGTTTTCCAGATCAGTATAATGATGCTTTTCAGGCATCAAAACACATCCTGACAGCCGAGGTGTTGGGTCGGTACTCCATTGACCTGAAAAGGGTGGCTGTGTCAGGTGACAGCGCTGGAGGAAACCTGGCTGCTGCTGTGGCACAACAGGTATGAGAAATCCAAGCATCAAATTGTCATCATTACAAATATATGTTTCCCATTAAGGCAAGACATCACAGGTGAATAGCATAAAGACAATACTAACAGATATCACCATACTTCCCCAGTTGATTAATAAAAGTACAAAGTACATAAAATGATGCATTATCTAATTAAATATAAACTTATTTGCATAGATTTCTAGAACAGAAACATGAACACTGATACGTAAACCCAGGTTCTAAATTGTTTAATTGTGTTGATATTTCAGTTTTTTGTTTTTTTGTTTTTTAGGGATTTTTGATATCTTTTAGTATCAGGTGAATGATATATGAACAAAGCCCTCCGTAAAAACCTTCACAATATAGGAATAAAACTGGTGTATGTAAGTGCAACTGAAATGGAGATTTCTGGCTCAGCTCAGGAGAAAAAAAAATAATAATTTTGAGAAAAAAGCCTTTTATGTATTGCAGTTGAAATCTACATATGCAAATAGATAAAGTATAATAAAATAAACACTAAAATGTGTATTTTGGATGTTTTCTTTCCACTAGCTTGAAAGAAGTTACATTATGGAAGCAAAATAGCCCAAAATCTCAAGATGTTTATACTGTCAGTACTTTTCATAATTTTACAATTCCAATTAAATTATATTGTGTCATAATCGTGAATTAGAAAATTATTGCAATTTTTTTATTTTTTTATTTTTTTGTTGAAATGCTTTAGATTAATCGTTTAAAGAATAGGTTTAATCATTAAAACTTGTAACATTTTAATTAACTATAATTTGCATAATATTATTATAATTATAATTACCTATTTATTTACATTTACATAATTATATATATTTATATATATATATGTGACAAAAACTAAAGAAAATAAAAACAAATATAAAATATTGCATAATGTTTTGTTTACTAGTGTGCTTTAGTATGTATTGTATATGTATATGTAGTATGTGTATGTATTCATAGTAAAAGATTGCTAATAATCAAATTTATTTGTCTCTGTTCTCACAGATGGCTTTGGACAGTAGCATTCCTATTAAGTTCAAAGTTCAAGCCCTGGTCTACCCTGTGCTTCAGGCCCTGGACTTCAACACCCCCTCGTACCAGCAGAATGGCCACATTCCCATCCTATACAAACCACTCCTGGCCCGCTTTTGGCTGGAATACCTAAACGGCGAGCAGAAACTTGTTCCTGCTTTGCTGGCAAACAACCACACGGCTCTGGATCTGGGTCAGGAGATAGCAGCGGCCAAAGCCAAGACCGACTGGACCAAGCTTCTTCCAGTGGTCTTCCAGAAGAACTATAAACCTGTGGTTCCGCTTCTCGGTGACTCAAAGCTGCTGGAGAAGCTGCCAGGCCTGCTGGATGTGAGAGCGGCACCGTTACTAGCTGATACAAAAGTGCTGAAGGCCGTGCCGCCCGCTTACATCATGACCTGTGAGCATGACGTGCTGAGAGACGACGGACTCATGTACGCCACGCGACTGGAGGAGGCCGGTGTGGACGTCACCGTTGATCACTTTGAAGATGGTTTCCATGGATGCCTTAGTTTCGCTTTCGGACCCTTTGCATTTTCTGTTGGAAAGCGAAGTCTTGGGAACTACATCCATTGGCTGAAGGAGAACCTCTAAAGACTCATATAGGCTGAGTCTATGTTAAATATATTTTAATTTTAAATTAGATTTTTAAATTTAACATGCAGTCCTATATGAAAATGCTTCAAAGTTTTTGCTACAAAATCTGAACAAGCATGCTGTTTTAATACAGGGAATTTATTATAAATTTTTATTTAATGTCAAATAATTTATGCAGTGCAACTGTAATTTATTAACAGGTATAAAATGAACTCTAAAGTTAATGTACATAAATACTTTAAATGCACAAGATATTATATAAATGTTTGGTTTGTTAGCGTTCTTAAATTAACACTCTTTCTTCAATTAAACACTGACACTAGCTGATCTGCATATAGACATACTTACATTAAATTTTTGGGTTCTAATATACAAAAACAGTCAAATTACTCAAATAACATGCCATATAAAAATGAAGATTCAAATTTTCTTGACATTTAGATTTTTTTAGATACGACATTTAGTTGTATCTCAGCCAAATATTGTCCTATCCTAACAAACCATACATCAATGGAAAGCTTATTTAGCTTTCAGATGTATAAATCTCAATTTAAAAAAAAAAACACAAAGATAAAAAAGAGTAATGAGCATTTACTTTTCCAAAAAGAAAAATTAATAATAATAATTAATAATAATAAAAAAAAAAAATAGGATGGATGGGGAAATTAGTAATATATATTATTTTTGGTATGACAGAGCTTTCAGGGACAGATATAATTTTAGATGGATAGCACATGTTCATAAAAATATGTTTAAGCCATAAAATCTTTTCTCAAAGCGTATCATCATGTTTACATTTAACTTACGTCTGTTAAAATACAACACTACTGGGAAAATGTTCTAACTCTTGTCTGGGAATTGCAACTTCTTTGGCAGTTTCTTTGCTCCTGGCAGTCAGCAGTTTTGACAAAAGGGAATTTCCTAAAAACCTAGCGGAGTGGTGGTTTAATGAAACACGAGCTGGAAGGGAGTATTTGAGGGAAGGTATCCGTCACTGTTAGCAGATGGGAAACGCCGGGGGGAGCAGATAAGCGCGGCGGAATGTGGCTCTCGCTGTTTTTCTCACCTGTGAGACCTTCACTATTATTGCATCTTTGCTTTTTTTTTCTCTAATTGGGAGTGTGGGGACAATCAATTTCTCTAGATGTTTTACAGACACTACAATTGTTCTCAGGGAAAAGCATAAAAAAGGAACTGACTTTTTAAACAGATGATCTTTGTAATACACCCACATTTATGTCCTCTTTTCTAGCTCTTATTGTTTTGTAACCACTCTGTCTGCATGCCAGTTTCCAAAATGATAATACTATCTTCTTTCAGGTATGATGAGAATGTGAGTCAGTGAAGGCTGTAATCATGTTTCTTTTGATGCTGTGTTAAAATATAACAATTGTTTGGGAACCGTCTTGATTATGTGATTTCTTGGCTACAAAATAAACCACTGACAATGACTTGCTTTTGTGAAAGATGTCATTGTTCTCCAGCACTGCACATAGGAAAGAAAAATCACAAAACTGTAATATCTTGATGTCACAAACGTCAGGGATTTTAATATGAACAATATGAACATTTCTTACTATAAACCGAATTCTGGAAATGTTAAATTTGAATAAAATGAAAACTAAAAGAATTTCAAATCGCATGAGCCAATATTTTATTCACAATAGAACATAGATAACATAAAAGTTTAAACAGAAATTTTACAATTTTATGCACAAAATGAGCTCATTTCAAATTTGATGCCTGCTACAGGTCTCAAAATAGTTGGGACGGGGGCATGTTTACCATGGTGTAGCATCTCTTCTTCTTTCAAAACAGTTTGAGGACGTTTGGGCATCGAGGTTATGAGTTTCTGGAGTTTTGGTGTTGGAAATTGGTCCCATTCTTGCCTGATATAGAGTTTGTGGACGTTTTTGATGTATTTTTCATTTAATGATGTGCCAAATGTTCTCTATAGGTGAAAGATCTGGACTGCAGGCAGGCCAATTCAGCACCCGGACTCTTCTACTACGAAGCCATGCTGTTGTAATAGCTGCAGTATGTGGTTTTGCATTGTCCTGCTGAAATACACGTCTTCTGGAGGGGAGCATATGTTGCTCTAAAAACTTTATATACCTTTCAGCATTCATAGTGCCTTCCAAAACATGCAAGCTGCCCATACTGTATGCACTTATGCACCCCCATACCATCAGAGATGCTGGCTTTTGAACTGAACGCTGATAACACACTGGAAGGTCTCCCTCCACTTTAGGCCGGAGGACACGGCGTCTGTGATTTCCAACGAGAATGTCAAATTTGGACTCGTCTGACCATAGAACACTTTTCCACTTTGAAACAGTCCATTTTAAATGAGCCTTGAACCACAGGACACGACGGCACTTCTGGACCATGTTCACATATGGCTTCCTTTTTACATGATAGAGCTTTAGTTGGCATCTGCAGATGGCACGGTGGATTGCGTTTACCGACAGTGGTTTCTGGAACTATTCTTGGGCCCATTTAGTAATGTCAATGACAGAATCATGCTGTGAGTGATGCAGTGTTGTCTGAGGGCCTGAAGACCACGGGCATCCAACAAAGGTCTTTGGCCTTGTCCCTTATGCACAGAGATTTCTCCAGATTCTCTGAATCTTTTGATGCTGTTATGCACTGTAGATGATGGGATTTACAAAGCCTTTGCAATTTGATGTTGAGGAACGTTGTTTTTAAAGTATTCCACAATCTTTTTCCGCACTCTTTCACAGATTGGAGAGCCTACTTCTGAGAGACTCTGCCTCTCTAAGACATCCCTTTTATAGCTAAGCATGTTACAGACCTGATGTCAATTAACTTAATTAGTTGCTAGATGTTCTCCCAACTGAATATTTTCAAAATTTCTTGCTTTTTCAGCCCTTTATTGCCCCCGTGCCAACTTTTTTGAGACCTGTAGCAGGCATCAAATTTGAAATGAGCTCATTTAGTGGATAAAAGTGTAAAATTTCTCAGATTAAACATTTGTTATGTTCTCTAAGTTCTATTGTGAATAAAAAATTGGCTCATGTAATTTGAAAGTCTTTTAGCTGTCATTTTAGTCAAATTTAAAAAACATCCCAACATTTCTGGAATTCGGGTTGTAATTATGTCATAGACCAGCTGTACTATCTATCCACATGAATTTTCTTAATATATTAGTATATTTCAACAATGCTATTTAAAAAAAAAAAAATTGTTATCTTTTATATATATATTTAATTATGTTTTATAAAATTAGCACTAAACTTACCTGATGGTATCTGAGCCATACTATCCACAGTCTTTTGTACTTTTGACTCAGCGTAATTAAAAATATTTAATTTTATTAACTTTTATATACATTTTTTATATATTTATATTTAAAATTATATTATAAATTTATATATTTATATTTAAAATTATATTTACACATGACTAAGTTATTTGTGAAAGAAATCTGCTGTAAAAATGATAACTGAACTAACCAATGAAAGTCCATTTCCACCACATAAGAAAAAAAAACAATTATGACAGACATAATTATATAACATAAAAATTGAAATTATGAGATACTAAGTCATATTTATGAGACAAACAATTATGAGATAAAGTTTTTGAGTCATAATTATGACAAAAATGTCAAAAATTACTTTTTACTGTTTTTATCTCATAAGTCATAAGTTTTATCTCATATATCATAAGTTTGATTCCTAGTGACAAACTGATAAACGTATACCTTGCACCTAATGTTGTGTTGATTACATACTGAAATGAAACGTAATTATATTGATTATATTGAATTATACTGAGGTATAAAAGAGCAACGTCTAAGTTATAAACATATCTGGGTGTGTCTTTTTTGCTGAAATCACAAAATACAAAACAGAACATATGAACTCATAAGAACTTGAAACGAACTTTGTCTATTTCTCTGGCGCATTCATGATATCCTTATTTGATCCAGTGTTTGTTAACTTCCTTTGAAGAGTCTTTAAGAAGTTAGTTCTGTTTTTGCTTTTCAAAGATTTTCTATGTGACTGTGACAGAAGGGTGAATTGCTAACTCTTTAAGTGAACACAGGCAGCGTTAGCCTGCAGGCCGAACTGAGATTATCCTGCTGACTGGAATAACCTGTTATCATTCGTACTTTGACAGAGAAACTGAAAAAAGCTGAGATGTTTTTATGTGAACCTACTCAAGAGTGTGACAGGTCATGTCACATGGCCAAACTTGATCTCAAGAAGCTAGATGGCAAAGCGCGAGGCTGTTCCTCTTCCCAGCAGCTACATAACCTGATACACATTTTCAAAACTTTGCATAATTTGCCTTCAGGAAGAGTTTTTCATGCCAAAGTCTCAAATCCCCTGTAGTTATTATGGCACACTGTAATACGAGTAGTCAATGATTAATCAGGGAAAGCTGCATGATTATTTCAAAGGAAAACAAGACCCGAGTAGTTCACATACCTAGCGCTTGGAGGAATGTTATCTTTCACATTGTTCACTGCTTCCTGAATTTAAGGGTAGTTGCTTGCACAAAGCCAGGACTCCCGTTTTCCTGTAAAGCAGCTCATTGTCAAAGCGATTACTGCGATATTCTTGAGCTGATGACAGCTAGACACTTAGTGACTCATTAAAAAATGATGTTAAAGCCTGATTTGATTTCTAACAGAAAGTTCTGTGTGGCAGTGTACACACAAATAAATATAGTTTACTTCCACTTCTGAGCGCTGTTTTGGAAGTGAATTCAATTCGAATTCATTGGTAAAATATGACACATACAGTGTGAACAACCACAATCGCATTTAAAAACAGTAGTGAATCCAGTAATAGATTGTTTATGTTTTACTTCACTACATTCCAAAAGTCCGATTTTTTACTCCATTACATTTCATAAAAAACATCACTTCTCATTAATTCACTGAAGACCCATTCCAAGAAGCAATAGCGATGTCCGATTCACATACAAATCATTCTTTTGAACCAATTCTTTTCAATGAAACTGCTGAATTGGTTCACAATTCGCAATGAACAATTTGTTTGCAAATTGGCCTGGGCTGCTTTTCCCAAAAGTATCATAAGCTTAATTGGCATCAAATGGTCTCTACGATCTACTTGGCTTACAATGCTTTTAGGAAACTCTGCCCAGGCTAATTCACAAATGAATCATTCAGTTTGTGAACTGATTCAAAAACCACCATAAAGGCCTGTTCACACTAAAAAGAATGATAATGATAACTATAACAACAACTATACAACCCTCCACACCAACGCACAGTAACATTATGTTTATCATAAGTTATGTTGTCTGACACTTTAAATGGTCGAGCTCTTTAAAGTCAGATGGATTCTGATTGGTTTTCAATGTTTTTATGATTCATCAGATGGAAAATGTGATTCTGAATGTGATTCCTGTGGGTGTCACTATTCTCATAGAATTAAAATGATTACTAAACCTAATTATGACAAACAATTATGAGAATAAAGTTGAAATTATGACATAAAAAGTCATAATTATGACTTAAAAACAAAAATAACAAAATATGTCATAAATATGACTTTTTATCTCAGATTTGACATTTTATCTCATAACTGACTTTGTAGGTGTAACTTCATAAATATGATTTTTATCTCATAATTTCAACTTTTTATCTCATAAATATGACATACTTTGTCATAATTTCAACTTTTAATGTCAAAATTATGACTTTTTGTCATATTTCTGATCTTTTGTGTCAATTTGGACATTTTATGTCAGAATTTTGACTGTTTATGTCAGATTATGACTTTTTGTCTCATAATTTGTATTTTTCTCATGCTTTTTTGCTGTATTGTGAGCAGCATAATTACTTTTGATAATTAAAGAGATGGTTCAATAAAAAACAAAGTAAATAAATAAATAAAATACAAATAAAATACAAAAAACATTATTTACTCACCCTCATGTTGTTGCAATTCTACATAACTTTCCTTCTTCTGTGGAACACAAACAAACAAAATGAATAAATGTAAATGAGTGAATAATGACATGATGTTCTTGATCTATTCATTGGTAGTGCTACAGTAATGCTGAAATGTATTTCATTAGATTAACTGTAGTTAAACTCAAGGACATGAGTTTGTCCAGCACTGGCGCTCACAGTACATCATGTACATCACTGAGTGGTCAAAGTTGTGTAGACAAGACTTTCTGATGAACTCTGCTGAACATTTGAGCCTGTTTCATTTACTTTTCTGTACTTGACATGTTGGCTTGCACGTTTGCACGCAGACTCAGAGTTTAGCTCATCTATCACACCCCACCCAAGAATGACCATTTGGCTTTCACAGCATCTTAATAGAGAAATACTGCCAAGTCTAAAAGCACACAACACCCCTCTAAGCCTTCACATTTTCATCTTCATAAATCAGCTGAGGAAATCTTCTCCTCCTTAGCGGTTCGAGACAGACTTTCTCAGCGATCTCTGACCTGAAGTGCATGTCTATTTGAAAACCTAAATACATATATATAGCATGCATTCATTTCAGCTCTGATGGCTATGGATGTAGCGGGGGCAGGCCGGCCCTCAGTACAATTCTCCCACATGGCGACGTGGCAATCAACATCAACCTTGGCCTTTTTCACCCCAGAGGGAAAACTGGGAATCTCCCTGTCTCCCTTCCCTCTTACTCAGGAGTGATGTCACTGAGAAGCACAATACGCCCTTGTATCCCGGCCTTTAAGTCTCTTGGCACTTTGATTGCATGGCTTAGGCATGTCAGAATATCATTTTAGCCCCCCCATAACTTTATAGCTCCAACAAACAATTTTACTCTTTCACCCCTTCTTCATTTCCTCCTGCTCTGTTTTCCATTTTTGAGCATTTGACACTAAGAGCGATTTTTTTCAGACGATAAAGTGGGGCCCCCCAAAATTGGGGGTCTTTTCACGAGCCAAATTCCTGATTCCCCAAGTGCAATGAAGCATTGAATCAAGGCCCTGTAACTCTCTGAGAAACCCCCCATGTTCTTCGCAACGGATATGATCACACATTCATCAGCGCTCTGTCAAGTCTTTACGGCCCCTGCAGCTTAGCTTAAAAATCCCTCAGGAGGGAAAAACAGCCCTGAGGTCCTATTGTTAGTTCTCACTTTAGCTTGCTATCAGTTTGGAAAAGTGCATAGTAACACAATTATATCACAGTTCAGCTCTATATAACTGTAGTGAACCGAAGGCTGATATGAAACAGCCCTGAGGTTTTTTGTCATTCGGAATTACATTTAGAGCCTTGAGCGGTGCTTTCCCGTGCAAACGCCGCTATGTTAGGGCATTGCAAATTGTTGCCAGGGTGTTGCTATGTGTTCTGAGAGGTTGCAAGGGCGTCAAATGCTCAAAAATGGAAAACAGAGCAGGAGGAAATGAAGAAGGGGTGAAAGAGTAAAATCGTTTGTTGGAGCTATAAAGTTATGGGGGGGCTAAAATGATATTCTGACATGCCTAAGCCATGCAATCAAAGTCTTCTGAGAGGATGGCGGGGCATTGCTATGTGTTCTGAGAGGTTGTTGGGGTGTTGCTGTGTGTCCTGAGAGGTTGTCAGGGTGCTGTTATGTGTTCTGAGATGTCAGGTGTTGTTATGTGTTGAGGTGTTGTTATGTATTCTGAGAGGTTGTCAGGGCATTGTTGTGTGTTCTGAGAGGTTGTCAGGGTGTTGTTATGTGTTCTGAGAGGTTGTCAGTGTGTTGTTACGTGTTGGGGTGTTGTTGTGGGTTATGAGAGGTTGTCAGGGTGTTGTTACGTGTTCTGAGAGGTTGTTGGGGTGTTGTTGTGTGTTCTGAGAGGTTGTCAGGGTGTTGTTACATGTTGGGGTGTTGTTGTGTGTTCTGAGAGGTTGTCAGGGTGTTGTTATATGTTCTGAGAGGTTGTTGGGGTGTTGTTGTGTGTTCTGAGAGGTTGTCGGGCTGTTGTTATGTGTCAGGGTGTTGTGGGTTCAGAGAGGTTGTTGGGGTGTTATGTGTTCTGAGAGGTTGTCAGGGCGTTGTTGTGTGTTCTGAGAGGTTTTCGGGGTGTTGTTGTGTGTTCTGTGAGGTTGTCGGGGCATTGTTGTGTGTTCTGAGAGGTTGTCGGGGTGTTGTTGTGTGTTCTGAGAGGTTGTCGGGGTGTTGTCGTATGTTCTGAGAGGTTGTCAGGGGATTTTGTGTGTTCTGAGAGGTTGTCAGGGTGTTGTTATGTGTTCTGAGAGGTTGTCAGGGCGTTGCAATGTGTTCTAAGAGGTTGTCAGGGTGTTGTTGTGTGTTCTGAGAGGTTATCAGGGTGTTGTCGTGTTCTGAGAGGTTGTCGGGGTGTTGTCGTGTTCTGAGAGGTTGTCGGGGTGTTATGTGTTTTGAGAGGTTGTCAGGGTGTTATTATGTGTTTTGAGAGGTTGTCAGGGTGTTGTTGTGTGTTCTGAGAGGTTGTCAGGGTGTTGTTATGTGTTTTGAGAGGTTCTCAGGGTGTTGTTATGTGTTCTGAGAGGTTGTCGGGTGTTGTTGTGTGTTCTGAGAGATTGTCGGAGTGTTGTTATGTGTTCTGAGAGGTTGTCGAGGTTTTGTTGTGTGTTCTGAGAGGTTGTCGGGGTGTTGTCGTGTTCTGAGAGGTTGTCGGGGTGTTATGTGTTTTGAGAGGTTGTCAGGGTGTTGTTATGTGTTTTGAGAGGTTGTCAGGGTGTTGTTGTGTGTTCTGAGAGGTTGCAAGGGCGTTGTTATGTGTTCTGAGAGGTTGTCAAAGTGTTGTTTTGTGTTCTGAGAGGTTGCAAGGGCGTTGCTATGGTGTTCTGAGAGGTTGCTGGGGTGTTGTTATGTGTTGTGAGAGCTTGTCTGAGTTTTGTTATGTGATGGGGTGTTGTTGTTTGTTCTGAGAGGTTGTCAGGGTGTTGATATGTGTTCTGAGAGGTTGCTGGGGTGTTGTTATGTGTTGTGAGAGCTTGTCTGGGTTTTGTTATGTGATGGGGTGTTGTTGTTTGTTCTGAGAGGTTGTCAGGGTGTTGATATGTGTTCTGAGTGGTTGTCGGGGTGTTGTTGTGTGTTCCAAGAGGTTTCCGGCACGCTGTTGTGTGTTTAGAGAGGTTGCTGGCATGTTGTTGTGTGTTCCGAGAGTTTTCTGGGGTGTTGCTATGGTTGCAAAGGTGTTCATAATGCTTACCATGGTGCTGCTATGTTTTCTGGGTGGTTTCTGTGGTGTTGTCATGTAGTTGCTATATGTTCTGGGTAGTTGCCAGGGCATTGCTATGTGTTCTGGGTGGTTGTTAGGGCTTTGCCATGTGGTTGCTATGAGTTCTGACTGGTGACCATGGTGTTGCTATGTGGGTTTTTCCAGGGCGCTGTTACATGTTTGCCAGAATGTTACTATGTAGTTTCTTAGCCGTTGTTAGATTGTTTCAGATGATTCCATCTCCAAGTCTTAATGATATTCTGCTCCCTAGATATAGTCTTGGATTTTATCCTTTTGAAATTGTGATAGTTTATGATGAGAGAGTGTTCCTGTGTGTTCAGGAGTTGCTTAAACATTCAGCTCCAAGAAAAAGAGTGTCAGTGGGGGAGGATTTTCTCTCTGGTGCAGGACATCGGTCAATCATGGCGCCAGACTACAGTTGTGTTTCATGGGCAGAAGAATCTCCCTCCACTACCTCCCACACCAACACCACCCACACACTCATAAAATAGATCCTCAGATCTTTCTGCTGATGTATGAATGTGGCAGGGTCACCATAAGCGATGAGCTTGTCACTCTTTGGCTGCAGCTTTTCCTGGCGTCAGCTAAAACAAACCCCGCCAAATCTACACTTTACATTCTCTTCTGCTGGAAAATCCCAAGTTTCCGGCCCGTCCACTGGTCGCCTGCCGTTGTGTTTCTTTTTTCTCCTTCTTTGTGTTCCTCCTCCTCCCTTTCACCGTGTCTGTGCCAGATATGCTCAGATCCACAGTGCTGCTTATTGCATTGTTTAGGTTGCCTGCAATTCAGAGCAGGACATGTCAACACCGTGGCCTTCAGAGACCGCAGTCGAACACAGCTGGCTGACAGAGATAGACTGAAAGAAAGAAAGAAAGAAAGAAAGAAAGAAAGAAAGAAAGAAAGAAAGAGAAAGAGGAATGGGTGTGGAAACAAAAAGAAATATTTTAATTAAGAATAAGGTTCATGCCAGTATTTCCATTGTTCTACATGCAAGGACATTTTGTTTAGCTTTGTAATCTCTTGCTTTGGCTTCAGAATTGTGAATTAATGTAAACAATCACCTCAAACATTGTTTGACTGTATTTCCAATCAGACTGGTTCTTCACAATAAACCTATAAAAGATTGCACTGCTAATCCTTAATAAAGAAGCACACCCTCCATTTTCTGCTGAGCTTTACTTTTTAGGAGGAAGTCACAGTCATTGTCCCAGGAGATTGCCGAAGCCTGTTTGGTCACCTCCGTTCATCTGCTATTGATTATAGAAGCTGATCTAATCTCAGCGTGACACATCTGGCACAAACAAGTCCATGAAAAAAAACAATATTGGGTAACTTTGCTGACGCTTGCAGAGCGGGACGGAACTTCGTAAGGACCCTATCCCGCTCCGCTGTGAACTCACATTGGGAGTCGTTTTAAAAGCATCTATAAATGGTAATGTGAGAGAACATGTAAGCACCTCCAGGTTAACGAGTAAATATGCTCTGCTGGAAACAGTGGTGCTTTTTAAAGAGTGTTATTCATATTTATTATGTCTTTAAACTTAATAATCATACTGATGGATGGAACAAAAGAAGCACTGTTTTTAATTAAACATTTTGGGAGTTGTATAACGTTCATGTATTTTGGAAAATTTGTCGTTTGGCTTAGGATTGGAAGGTAATTGGTGTTATGAAGCACCTGGAATGGCATGAGCAAATCATCTTGTCATGTGAAAACTATATATAGCATATATAAGAGTTAGACATGGTTGGACAACAGGAAGAAAATGTAGTTGTACTTTTTGGACCCTGAAATTTAGAATTTACTTTTTTTAAAGGGGCCCACCAAAACCTGTCAGTTGAAGTTGATGGGAGTAACAGAATAGCTCTTTAAATCAGATGGCAAGAACTGGCCAGCCCCTGAGTAGCACAATACATGGAATACCCCCTAGACTTTGTAAATGGGACCAGATTGCAACCACATGTTAGAAATCAAATACAGTCAGAATTGGTCATGTTTTCTCAAACAAGAACAATGCAACATTACAATAGAACAATACATTAATCTGATTTAAAATCAGCATGTTCCTGAATGAAAATAAATCAGTTCATTAAAATAAAACTAAATTGTTTTAAATCCATCTTAAGCTAGTGCTTTGGAACATGGTAGAAGGTTTCTAGATGCTGATGCAAGTTGGTCATTAATTCAAGTTCTAGATATTCTTTCAGTTTAAACCAACTAATAGCCAACTTGCACCAGTTAATCATGATCAACTTACATAAGATAGAAAGTAGTCTATACTTAACACAAAGGCTTCAAAGCTCTGTAGTTTTAATTTTGGCAGGCATAAACATAACGCAATTCAATTCAATGATGACTGAGAGATGTACAAACGAATTTCTCAAAAGTCTGATGTATTTGATATAACAATTTTTCTAAAACTTATGTTACGTTTAAACGCTTACTTTACAAAAATCTTCAGATTTCACAGCAAAAAGACTTGATGGGACCTGAACGTGGACATTTTTAGAATTACACTAAAAGGTCATTTACTTGCTAGGGGTATGAACTATCAATCAGATGACAGAATACATATTCTACAGCAAAGTTCATGATGTTTATAATTAAGGGTGCTTAGAAATTCATTCATCATATGTAATAAAGTAGGGTCTATAGGGTTAAAGGAACAGTTCAATCACAGTTTCCTCAGCCTCATGTTGTTTTACATCCATATGTCTTCAACTTAGAGAATATTCACTTCAACTGTTTCTTTCTGAAACAAGAAAAGTGAAACATTTTTTTTCTATGCATGGAATAAGGAAACTCTTAGGGGTTAGGGAAAACTTAAATGGGAAAAATGATAACAGAATTCAATTTTGAGTGAATTATGACTTTAAACGAGATTTTCCAGCAGGACAATCATGATTTTATGAGACGACGGGTGAGCTACGTAACGTTTACAAGTAGGCTAATTCTTACATATTATGATCGCACTGAACAGAAAAGCAAACACGAAAGAGGCTTTACATAAATATCTTTACAGGAACGCAAAACCTGCACTTTGTTTCCTTGATAATCAAGCGCTGCCCCGCCTCCATGTTTTTTCATATGTAGAGAGAAGGAAATCTGCCCCAGCTTTTGTCTCGAGCTGCAGTAACACATGCAATGGTCAGCATGACAAGCTCACACACCATGCAGTATATCGGACTTCTGCTGCTGGCTGCAATTCTCCTGCAAACAATAGCAGTAGCCGTAACCTTCATTTACTTCAGCAACGTCTTATCGACGGTAAGGGCCGTTTAACTTAATCGTTTTCATGCATGTTACTTCAGAACTTGTGCAAAGTCAGCTTGAACGCCTTGTTGTGCATGTTGCTACACTGGAAATGCAGTAAATGGAAGATTGTAGAGAAAATGAGTTTCGTTTGAAAGCTTTTCTCGGTTCGTTTGCAGAGGTTTCTGCCTGCATTTTGTTTAGTGGACAGCTGCCAACAGGTCGCTCAGTGGAGCCTGAAGTACAAGTTAAGCAACAGCAGGCTACAATCAATGGCAATGCACAGTTATTAAAAAGTGACTTTTTTTTGCAGAAAAAAGTCAGCATTTTGTGTATGCAAAATATAACTTTCTATAATTATTACTGTATAATAAATTAAAAAATAAGCACAGAATGTCTTAATTTGTGCACACTGTATGCATAGAAAAGATGATAGAATTTAATAAAATTATAGAACGGATAGATGATAATGGCATGGATCTGCATTTTATGTATGCAAAACATTATAAATGGAACAAACCGGGCCTTATTTTTTTACATTTTGTGTATGCATACAATGCCACGATTTAAGCATTTATCATTTTATTAAAATATGCATCTATAATAGGCCTATTATATAATTATTTTAGCATTGTATGCAAGCAAAAAGTATACGATTTTTAACAATATATTAATTTTTAGTAAATGCGACATTTTGTTCACATGCAATGTAAAACGATTTTGATTATAAATACAAAATGTCTTAATTTTTGCGATTTGTGGATGCAAATATGATCAGTCAGGCATCATATAATAATAAAAATCAATTAGATATGATGACTTGATTTTGCATCGTATAAAAAGATAACTAAAATTGTATGAAAGTATCAAAAAATGCAGTTTTTTTGCATTTCATGTATACAAACGAGAAAATCTAAAGCAATTGTCATTTGATATTTTGACTGGCGTGGACTTACATTTGATTTCAATAAAAATAAGTACATGTAATGTCATTATGCTTGCTTTTTATGTAGCTTAAGTAAAACAATAATTTATATAGGCCTACATGCACATGTAAAATGCTTAACTAGTACACAAAAAGCTTTTTGTTTGGGCACCGAGCAGAATATTTAGTTGTTGGCCAAATTCTTCATAAAATCATAAGTACTAAAAACATTTTTTTATAATTTATTTTTTAAATTTATAGATGAAAGAAACCTTCTCCAAGAGCAGCGTGTCGTGTTTGATGCGCGCCAACCTCAGAAAGATAAAGGGTCAGGAACTGAACGCGGCGGACGGGAAGGACGACCCCTGCTGGCAGGTCACGCAACAGCTCCACTTTCTGATTGAAAAGGTATCCGCTTCAGAGGGGGCCCTGAATCATAAAGCTGGCAGGGTGTAGACAATGAGACCATTTATGACTCGCATAGTTTTTCCTTTTTTAATTAATAGAGGAATTTCCTTAATTTTTCCAAGCTTAAATTGAGGGAAACCCAATTATGAGAAACCATGCTGAAGAATTGGTCAATTCACAACACTAATTGTGAAACCTGAAATTGAATCTTTTTTTTTTTTAACAGTCAATGTCCAGTCGCTACCAGAAAGAAATTTCATCTGCCGTCAAAGGTATTTCACAGCATATTCATATTAAGTTTATATTAAGACATAAACTACGGGTGAATTAA
Organism: Spinibarbus caldwelli; assembly: GCA_039654775.1. Lineage (NCBI taxonomy): Eukaryota > Metazoa > Chordata > Actinopteri > Cypriniformes > Cyprinidae > Spinibarbus > Spinibarbus caldwelli. Next base: position 9,572,770 of record CM077262.1, on the reverse strand, counting down.
CCTTGTGGCTTTTAACAGACGAGGTCTCACGTGTACTTCCCTCATTGGTGATCCAAGATCAAGACGATTCCCCTCGGCCTAAGATTGCAGCACATGTGACCGGGAGCTATATACCAGAAAAAGGAGGTATGTTTTGTTCCAGGAAAGATTTGATTTATCAAAGTTAAGCTTTGTTTATTAGCTGCTGGAATTTGGTTAAGTTTGACTTCAGCTTTTTTCAGTTTCTGTTTTGTACTGAATTATTACAACAACAACTCCTAGTTTATCTTTGGGTCATAGTCCACATTCACCTTTTAAGTACACTAAGATATGCAGCCAGACTGGAAAACCACTGTGGTATGCAAAAACAGCATTGCATTCCTGCAAATAAACATTGTTTTAATATTAGCTTCCCTGAAAGGAAACCCATAAACCTTTAATGTAGGTCAGAGGACGTTTTACTCCAAACAGTTTCATCATATCTCTGTGGCCATTTGCCTGAAACAAAAAGCTGGTTTGTAACTCGAGCCGAGTCTTTGAAACAAGCACTCTGTTCGTTCATCTGCCAAATGCTGAAACAATGCAGCTTTTCTGTCAAGCCCAACCCATAATCCTTCTCTTTGGCTTAACAATGCAGGTCAACCGAACAGGAAGGTCTACGGCCAGAAGATTCAGTCGTGGGAGTCCGAAAAAGGTCTGGCTTTCCTCCAGAATGTGGAGTTAAGTGACGGAGAATTGGTGGTGCCGCAGGCCGGGCTTTATTACATCTACTCCCAAACTTACTTCCGACACACGCTCATCGAGGAAGACGAAAGTGACCGCGAGGAAGAGGACGGGACGTTGGGTGAATCGGTTCGGGGGAAACCGATGTTGCAGTATGTTTATAAAAAAGTAAGTTCGTATCCGGTGCCAATTTTGCTCATGAAGAACGCCCGGACGACCTGCTGGTCACGTGACACCGAATACGGCCTGTATTCCATCTACCAAGCAGGGCTTTTTCAGCTTGGAGGAGGCGATAGGGTGTTTGTGACGGTCAGCAACATAAGCACCATCGACATGGACGAGAAGTCAAGCTTCTTCGGAGCGTTTTTGGTCAGCTAAGTGATGCACAGCTAGAAAATAGAGCACCTCATGGTTTGTTTTGAGCTCTAAAATGAGCGACAAGACTCGGCTTGCTCAGTATTTCTACCTGAGCTTTCTTTGAACGGCTGCCAAGCGCCTTAAAACATTTGGACGTGCCTGCCAAGATGCTCCATCTCTTGCCAAAACAGTTAACCTTGATTGATGAGAGCTCGGAAAGGTGCAAATATTTGGTGCTTTTTTACATTCGGTCAGCGGATCCGATCGTAAATCAGCTACTTGGTGAAACGTGTTGGAGCTCAAATCCAGCACGTCTGCCTGGAGGGGCGACGGAAAGCGAGGGGCTTGCCAGGACATTTTGGAAGCGAGTTGTTTGGACACGATGCATCTGTCCGGGCAGGAAAAAGGAAGGTGTGACTTTAAGCAAGACTTCCACACCTGTGGAAGAGCTGCAGGCTTTTCCTGTGTGCTTGGACCTGTGATTGTATTGCCTTTTTCAATTTTTTTAAAGACAAACTGCATATTGGGATGTAGAAATGCAGTTGGAGAGACTTCTAAATCATGCCTTGATTGTATTATTGATGTGATTGTCAGTTTAAGCACTATAATTGTGTTTGTATTGTGAGCTATTTTTATATCATAATTCATTCCTTAAGCATGAATCTTGTACATTAGCTAAATGTGAAAATCACTGTGACGTTGTAAAATGGTAAATTGTCTTGTACATACTGTCTTTTGTATATACTTTTACCAGCGCTGAACATATACTGAGAATTTCTGCATTTTTGGTTTGTTCTTTGTAGTCTTTGTTTTATTGTTTTTATAACATTTATTCTGAAATTCTGAAACAGACTTTCAGTTAAAAGTAACTATGTACGTTACAGTACACTGTTTTTTTTTCCTTTCTGGATATTTTTCTTACCCAGACCATAATTCTTCATATTAAATATGTACATTATACAGAATGTTGGTAAAACAATTATTGGGTGATTTATTATACCTTTTTAAGACCATGTAACTATATTACTTCAATATTGTTGTAACAGTCTGAGTTAATTTAATAATAATAATAATAATAATAATAATAATAATAATAATTTAAAAAATTGTTACAATATTAATGTAGTTATAAATGATTTTTATATATATATATATATATATATATTTATATATATATATATATATATATATATATATATATATATATATATATATATATATATATATATATATATATATATGATTATAAATATATGTATACACACACACACACACTATATATATATATATATATATATATATATATATATATATATAGGCCATGACAATATATTAGGTGATTATTTTTATCTCAAATATTTGCTATCCACTGGAACTTTTACATTTTTGTGGAATTTTTATGCCTATTTTTTAAATTTAGCACTCATTTTACAGTCAAAAATCTGTTTCTTATTATGGCAACATGAATAAAACGTTTTTGTAGAAAAATTTATTTGATTTACTACACTTATTTCCTATAAACGAGGTTATGAATATGCAAATTGTTGAGGTACATAGCATGCTCTATGATTTTTTTTTGTATTTTTTATCAAAAGTGCAATTCTTTTTGTCTGTATTCTGCCCACTTGTGGTAAGTGTTCGCAAATACAATTCCTGGGACGAGGTCCAGAACATTACTGCACCCTATGGATTTGTTTGATTTCACTATTAAGGACATATGATTCCAGTTAACCATCTAGTGTCCTTTGGAACATGACTGATTAATAGTTATATTTTTAACATCTGATGTTTCAGGTGCAGTATAGATGGCTCAAAGTTACTGTAGACAAAGATGCAACACCAATTGAAAACACAATATATATGGATTTTCCCAGGTTCAAGTTAAGCAATAGTGCCTACCTAAGCGATATTTTTCCTGAGCTGAAATATGAATGAGATGCCTCATTAAAATTGTATGCTTATAAATTATGTCAACACCTATAAAGTGATTTTGCACTGGTGAAGAAGAGCTACCGGGATATCCCAGCTCAAAAAATGCCACCTCCACAAGCTATACCCACCTTCATGTTACTTCTGGTTGACTTAGTCAGGAAAAACAACATTGCACTCATGGACAGCCATATAAGTTATGCACTCACACATGGACAACATATGTTTCATTCCAATGACTTCTTGTGATTGTAATACACTCGTGTAATTATTTGCAGCACCCATTGTTTAACATCATGTCTGTGCAGCTGTGTTTAGCTTATTCTATTTACATTCAAGTTTGTGTATATGTATATATAGTCACACTAATTAATACATTTATCAATTTAACAATGTTTCTAAACTTGTCAAAAAGGTTTATAAAATCACCTTCAGAAAAAAACTAAAAACAAACAATGCAACTTCTAAGATAAAGTGATTTTTGAAATGAAAGACAAGAGTCATGTTAGGATTTTTTCTTTTTTTGTGGAAATATGTTACATTTATATTACAGGTTTTTAAATGCCCCAAGGGAAAAAAAATAACAGTTTGAGACAGCAAAAACTATCACAATCAGGACAACAACATAATTTAGACAGAAAACCGTACATACTGCATCTGTGTGACTTGCATCTGTAGAAATGGTATCCAGCTGATGCCCTGGGTGGACCATAATCTATGTTAAGTGATACCCAATAAATACTGCAAATGTTGTTAATGTAACTTACAAAATATATCATAAAATGTACTTTTTAAATCGAATTCCTTAAGTCTGTGTACAAAAACTGTTTATAAATACAACCGGTCTCTACTGATGCTGTAGGGTACCATTCATTTAACAGGTCTCATCCCCTAACCTACAAACTGAAAATCTTCCACATATGCACATAGCGTGACCCACAACAATGAGGTCAGGTATATCTTGCCAAAGATCATGCCTTACAGATCACTTGTACTTGAATGTAAAAAAAAAAAAAGAAGAAGACCTTTCCCAAAAGAAACTCTCGACTTACAGTATTCCACCTCACCGCTCCTCCTAAAGGTGTGCAAGAAAACCAAAATGAATAGTACAAATGATTTAAAGGCACGAGCTTCAGCAATAACTAGTTTAATTGATAATGTGAACTGGAACAGAATCACAGTAGCTGCCTTATCGCTGACTCTGCTGGCATCAGCCCCTCGGTACAGTGCCATCACACTGAAAACAAGCCGGTTTGGAATACAGGGTGATGTTAAAGGAGAATCATCTGGTACTCAGTCAAACCTCATGTCCAATGGTTCATCGAATCCTTTGTCTTCGTGTGGCCCCGTAGCCAAGAAGGAGGCCACAGGTGAGCCAGCCGCCGTGGAGACGTTAAGCATCCCGCCAGCGCCGCTACCGGTGGCGTTCCGCACTGCGATGCTGGTGACGTTGATGCCTAGAGTAAGTCTTGTCTGCTCGAGTGCCTTCTCTGGCACCGCGAAGGCCTCCAGCTTCTTTTCGCCATTGGCCATGTAGGAGTTCTGGCAGCCCCTGCATATGCAGTCCAGACAGGCTTTGCGGTTGGAGTAACAGGGGCATCGCTGTCCACGGCATGTAAGAACACTTGGGTTTTGAGTTGCTCTGCCGCACTTGCAGCCCTTTTTCTCCTGCGCCTTTTTGTACACCACTTTCGTGGGGCTCCCGGGAATGAGGGCGTTAGTCAGAATCCGTTCTTTCGTCTTCTCCTTCGACTTCGGAGTGCCCTGTTTGGACTTAGTGTATGCCTTTTTGGGTCCATGGTTGTCAATGGTCTTTTTGACAGTTTTCGCAGGCACCAGTAATGCCTTGCCCACCTTAGAAAGGCCACCACCATTGGGCACCGCCGCCATGTGGGGGATAGTCTGAACGGGAGATTTAGGTTCGCATTTGATTGGAACAGGGGCGGAGGCGCCCAACGTGGGGCCGCGGATGAAAGTAGAAATGGGCACGGGATGAATCTTCTCGCTGTCGCTTTCTGACCGCGAGCGTTTCCGGTTGGACCGTGGCATTCTGGGCGTCACTGCGGAACAGGATATTCCCAAATGTTGCAGATTCTTTTGGGACATTGGGTGCTGGGGCAAGAGTACCTCCTGCGAGTCTTGCGGCAGAGAGGAGAGCTGCCGAGCAGAGTCGATCGATGCAAATGGTCCATTCAAGTTCGCCAAAGGTTCGAGAGTCGACTGCAATATCGCAGGACACTCATCCTGGGCGACGTGGTCTGGTTCTAGAGTCCTGAGCACTTCCTCTACACTCAAGAGGAGAGTCCCACCATCATGTTTAATATCCTCGCCAAAGCCACAAATGTCCATGGTGCTGGTACAAAGCTCCTCGCCAGCAGCTGCCACTGCCTCGCACACGGGGATCTCATTTGTGAAACTCTCCTGTTTCACTACATCGCCCCTGCTTTCCACCGAGTCGGGAACACTGGCCTCTAGTGAAGGTAAACTGGCGGTCAACTCCTCCACGTTGGTCAAGCCATTGCAGTCCTGGAGACCATTCACCCCTAGAGGACTGAGGTCTTGCTCCTTGATCTCTGTCGATGGGGACTGGCCCTCATCGGGGAGTGTTTCTGAGGTCGAGGGTGTAGGGGACTGGCTTGTCAAGCTCAGGGAGAGTGACTCCTCCCCCTGTCTGTTGTCCACTGAGAGGCCCTCATTCAACAGAGTCAAGATGTCTGGGGACCCTCCCACAGTACTTGAAATGTGCTGGGCGAGAGGAGAGTCTGCGATGTACTCGCAAAGCTTTCTGTAGCAGTCCACCAAGATGCACAGCTGCTTATTCTCTTCAAACTGCTCGTAGTCTTTACACCAGCTGCACGAGGGTTTCATCATCATCTTTTTACCTTTACATGATTTACAGACATAGTGCTGGCACGATGAGTTGGTAGGAGCGATTGGATCTTGTAGCAAATTGCCTAAATAAAGAAATAAACCATGTTTAGGCCATGAAACAACAGAATAGGTATTATAACAACACATCTACATGTAATTATGCAAAGAGCAGCCTAAATAGTCTGCTTGGATGCTGTACCTTTAAAATGATCATTCTAATCACAGTTTTGTGGCTCATGAGCAACACAATACAAGCACTACATTGTATCTAAACAAGACACGGTTCTGTAACATTCAAGAAAAGCCCCGCATATGTGCTGACGTTAAAGGGTCATGTGATCTTGCATGATGTGGCTCATATTACATGCTCAGCATATGGTTAGCAGGGATCTCAAATGCAAATGCATGGTGTTTATAAACACATGAACATTATGTAAGCATGCTATGCTTAATATAAATATTAAGCAATTACTGTTGTGATTAGAAAATATGCATGGATTATCAACAGCAATATCAGGAAAAAAAGGAGATTAGCAACGAACTGCCAACTCATTGAAAATAAAAGCATTACAAACAGTGTTCCCACACCTATTAACAAATAAATTTTTGACTACAATCAATTTATTATTTGCAATCAAAGTGCATTTCTAGCTAATTATATATATATATAAAACAACATAAAATTATAAATAATGACTTGCATTACTGGAAAATTATTAAATAATTATTATTTATAATTTATATTAATATATTTAATATTTCAATGTTATGGAACCCCAGTGAAAAATACAGAAACAAACTGTTAAATATAAAAATATATATTTAAAATTATAAGGATTTACATGCCTGTACAATTATTTTTAAATGTATTTCTAATATATATAAATATATAACTATTATATATACTATATTTATATGAACATTTTTAATATTTCCACCGAAACCCTGTAAAGAGTGAATCAGGGTAACTGGTCAATTTGTCTCAAGCTACCGGTTTTATCTGAATGAGCAGGCAAGCTATTACTATTCAACCGCCATGCATCTATAAACACAGAGCCTGTATGATGCACGGCTGTGTGTCTAAATGCTCAGGCTCCAGTTGTCATTGTAGGTCAGGAATTTGTGGACTGAATGGGGGTGTGTCATGGTCGGTGCAGCTCTGAGAGCAGCTCTAAGCATGCAGTGATCAAGCAGAAGTGATCATGCAAGCATGCAGTGATGAAGCAGAATAAACTGGCTCTCACCACACACAAGGCAGGCGAGAGACTGTCTGAAAAAAGGCAAGAGCTTATAGATTTCCGCCAAAGCCTGGGGGTCCCGGGGATCGCACTGCAGCACCGACCGACAAGCTGAGACGTAGAGAGTGGTCGCATTCACCGGGTTCATCTCAGCAGTGTCGTGCTAGACAGATCCAGTTCGGGGAGGAAAAAAAAGAGAAGGAGCGACAGTACAAGGCTTCAGTCCCGCCGGCAGCCCACGTATCATCAATGTCGATGAACCTGAGCGTGCAAATCCGTCGAGTGTGAAATGCAAGGGAGATTTCAGTAGATATGCTTGTCTTTACATCGCATGCATTAAAAACCACTCCATCTTATCGTTTGCCCCTCTTCCACGGCACGAAATACGGCCAGATCATCATCGTCGTTATCGGATAAAAGCACATCCACGTTGATCCGATTGAAAACACATTCAGCGATGCATTTGCACAATTTCTTGCATTATTTTTTTAATTCAACAACAACACACTGGTGGCGCTCTTCACCCCACCGGGCCTCCAATTACCACCAAATTCAAACAGAGAGTACAGATTGCCCCCTCGTCTTGTCCTGGATGAACGCAGTCCTTATTTGCAGTGCTATTCCATGGGTTTATTTATTATTCTTGTCGTGCATACAGGCGATCAGCCTCGGATCAGATCAGCGGCAGCACACAAGCACCGTCACTCTGTTATTGTCCGCCGCTCTTCATGGCGCTGCCGCCGCTGCAACAAAAACAACAAAAAAAGGAAAAAGAAAACAGGCCGCTTTTTGTGCACCCAGTCTTCCAGTGCGTTAGGCTGCCAGATATTCACCGTGCATGCTAGCGAAGTAATTTCAGCTCGGGTGTAACAAAGCGCCGTGAGTTAGCTGCCCGTTTGATGTCTGTGAGCTGCGCCTCAGGAACAAAAACAGGCCGCTTCGCTTCTTTTTAGGATTTATCCTGCCGTTTTCCTTTCGTTTGGGTGCGTCGTGCGTGATGAATACGCGAATTTAATATCCACACCATGTGCACAAATTATTCTTTGGAGAAAAACCTATGGATATATATTCAGTAGCGATATTGAAATGTATGTGTATTTGAAAAGGCTTCTCCCCTCCCTTCCTCTCCGCATTAGAACAAGGAGGGGGCGCTACTGTCCACCTCTCGCGAGAACAAAGGAAGAACGGCTATGGAGAGACGCTTCCGGGATAGTCTCGCGATACTTTTCCCGGCTGTTGTGTTTAACTCGCGAGAAGAGAACGCAAACTAGTGTGGGCGACTGGTTCCCTTGGTTACATAAACTTTATGATGTGGGGCGTGGCGTATACTTATCTTTGGGGCGTGGTCCACAAAAAAACGCAGGAATAAACAACAAACAGAAAGTAAAACATCATACATTATTAAAATAACAGTCAAATTATATGAAAGATTAATAAATAAATCAATCAGTTATTTTCCTATCCATTTCTCTCTGAATTGTAAGGCTTATACAAAGACATTATTTAATTACAGTACTCTATGTGTCTATCTGTCTGTCAACCATTCAGAAAAGTAAATTTGTCATTTCAACAGCGCCATCTAACGCGTGCATCAATTAATACTAAACTGAAAAATTGCTTTCTGCATAGCATACTTATAATGCATTCTGATTTCTCCTACAATTGTGTTACAATAACATTAGACTCATTTATCTGATCTTTATAGTATTTACAGGGTTCCCACTCTTTCATGAACACCAGATTAAAGGACTTTTTAAAGCACCTTTCCTTTTATATCAAGTACCTATCAAATTCACACCCCAGCATGCGTAGCATCATGAAAGACCTGATGAAAGAATGATGGAGTTACTTAAATATGTGTTACACGGTGTTTGGTCGTACCCCAATTACAGTACTTGCCCACCGCGGCACCACCGCCACTTTTGTTTTGCTAGCTGGAAACTGAAAGTGTCTGCTCTGCACCATACAGCCAGAGTTGCCAGGTCTGCATTACAAAACTAAACCATGCCATTCAAAAACATCCCAAAACAGCTCAATAACCATATCCCAAATATCAAAACTCAAAATATGCAGGGGTTAAAGAAAATCTTTTGACTGAAAATTTTTCCTCGGCCAAGCCCCATTCCACAGCCTTACCTGTCACACACCCAGTTTAAGAGCCGTGTTTTTCTTGTAGTTAGTTTTAAAAATTTAGGAGCACCTTCTAATCAATAATAAAAAATTCTGATAAAAAATTTTCCTTCTTAATACGAGGTGACATCTGACTCAAAGTGATTTACAGGGGCATTTTCTTTTTACCTTTGTAAATGCATTTTCCTAATTTTATTAAACGTATGCAGTGTTTCCTCTGGGATTTTTTCCAGCTTTGGTGGCAGGACTATTTCCCATGGACCACGCCCCCACCCAAGAATCACCTGCACTCAGAATTGAATTTATTTTAACTAAAAAAGACAAGTAAATAGTAAATAATAAAATAAGAACAAAGAAATTTATGACAATCAATAGCACAAACAAAAACAATAACAAGATACAAATTAAATGATCAGTACTTAATTTTTTTCAGTTAGGTCTAACTATAAACTATTCAACTGTAAAATAACACTGGATAGTCTTCACTGTATAATGAAAGGCAGCAGCAGGTTTATTTAGGCTCCTGTCTCTTTAATATGGAGCTTATAATATGACAAAACTATTTGAATTGTGTAAGTTTTAATTATTGACAAGTACCATTTAACAAAACTGAATATTATGTGGCATTTAACATAGCTCTGAATTTGATTTTTTTTTTAACTTGAATATTGAACATTTGAAATTTAACACAACTGATTTTTTTATGGCAGTTTTTTAATAGACGTATTTTCAAACAGCGGATTTTTTTGTTCTGAATTCTTAGACTGCAAAAATCCAATTTTTAAAAATACAGCTTCAAGTTTTCAAGATGAAGAAGAAATTCGAAACATCAAATTCAATATTTAAAATTCAAAGTGCAGAAATTCAGATCGTACAGAAAGTAGGTCAGAGGTCATCCACAGGGAAGAGTAGATGATCTCCGAAAAGTCGAACGAAGCATTTACTGCGACCGGGAGGGGACATGTTCGGTTCACTTAGGCTAGTTTTATCGTGGCCACGAGATCATTTTATCGAGGTAATGAGATCCTGGAATCGCCATGCGGCTGCCGCTTTCTCTCGTAGTGGAAGTGTTTTGTGCGGTCTCGGGACAGACATTGCCATAGTTACAAACAACAAGGTCACATTTGATTTTACTAAAAATAAACAAAACATGACGGAAATTTAGTACATATATTATTTGCTATTTATCATTTCATGGGACTAGCTACAGCGTAGTTTTCATGTCAGACACAGTTAACTATGACATTTTACACAAAATTGTATTTTTACTTGGCAAACCAACTCGTACACGCATGCAGAATATTGAATAAAGGGAGGGGTTTTATTGTGGCGCACCTCCTATCCATCTCCTGCTCAAGGCAGATTCACAGTTGGATAGGAGTGCTTAAGAATATCTGCTTGTTAAAGGAAAACGCCACCGTTTTTCCATATTCAAATATGTTTTTCCCTCAACTTAGATGATTTGATACGTACCTCTCCCATCTCAGTGCGTGCACTTAATCGTTCTAGCGCACGGCGCCACTATGCTAGCGTTTAGCTTAGCACCATTCATTCCTTAGGATCCAAACAGAGATGAATTTAGAAGCTACCAAACACTTCCATGTTTTCCCTATTTAAAGACGGTTACATGAGTAGTTACACGAGTAAGTATGGTGATACAAAATAAAACGGGGCAATTTTCTAAGCAGATAAAAAATGATAACTATAATGTATGGCAGAAGAGCACTTCGCAGCACGTCGACCTCGGCGCAGTTAATATTGGTTCTATTGATGGAAGTTAGAGGGAGAGAGAGAGGGGGAGTGATGATATTACTGCGCCGAGGTCGAAGTGCTGCGAGAAGAGAGAAGTACTCTTCCGCCGTACATTATAGTTATCATTTTTTATCCGCTTAGAAAATCGCCCCGTTTTATTTTGTGTCACCATACTTACTCGTGTAACTACTCATGTAACCGTCTTTAAATAGGGAAAACATGGAAGTGTTTGGTAGCTTCTAAATTAATCCCTGTTTGGATCCTAAGGAATGAATGGTGCTAAGCTAAACGCCGCGCGCTAGAGCGATTAAGTGCACGCTCTGAGACGGGAGAGGTACGTATCAACTCGTCTAAGATGAGGGAAAAACATATTGGAATATGGAGAAACGGTGGTGTTTTCCTTTAAGCCTGACATCACGCTTCAACGCTTCTGGGTCCTAACACTCTGCCAGACGCCCCAAAACAACAACAAACTGTGCTAATATACACTCACGATGTCATGTAATACTGAAAAATTATAACCCTAACCTTTATCTCCATACTGAAATCCCAGATGGCCAGACAGTGATTCAGCTAAAATATTAGTGTCTGGGACACTGTGAGCAAGGAGACTGTAGTGTGCCCAGCAAAATTTTTATATGCTTAGCTTAAATATGTAGTATTAAATAGTGCTCATAAATGGCTGTTGAGATAGCATTCTCAAATTAAATGAGTAGAGGCTTGGACCCAGAAACAGCAGTCCTTACGTCATACTTAACAAGAGGATTCTCCCCAAGCTGTCAAACTGACGTCATCAGAGCGAGAACGCCATTTCCAAGCAGAAGCAAATTTTCAGTTTTTGATTAAAGATTACGTCGGCAGACAATTTTTTTATTTTTTTAATGTATTTATTTATTTTTTTGCATGGTTTAATTGTTCACCACAAGACTAGTAATGTGCACTAAAAAAGTAAGTAGGGTCATTTTTTGATTTCATGACGACTTTAATAATTTTCAATACCATTGGCAAACCACACACTGTATACTGCCATATAGGTATTTTAATATCTCAATTTTGTCCATCCATTTTTTTCAAGGCAATCATTATGTCAAGCTTTGAGTGGTTTAATCCAAGTCTTATAAAAAGACACATTGGCTTTATATGATGAACATATTTTCATTTAGGCTTTTATTTACATACATATAAACATTGATCAATTACCGTTACAAAAATTTCAATCTTAAACATTTGCTCATTCTGTGTATTTGTCTTTAAAATAGGGTAACTTTGTTGCAAAAGCTTACAGCACAGGGAAGCATGATTTCAAATTTGATGTCAAACTGAACTGAATTTACAAAAAATGTACACAGTCAGTAATAAAATTATAAAACAAATGACCTATTGAGGTATTCGAAATATGACAACACTGAATTTTTTAAAGCAGTGATTTAAGAGCCATTTATGTTGTTTATTTTGATAAATGGATGGCTTTGACCTGTAATGTCTGTACGATGTGCAGTTCATCATTTTGACAGGCAGTTCATCATTTGTATAAATCAGCCCTATTTGAAAGCTCGCATCCAGTTTTCTGAGATTATATGACTGTGTTCTGTGGCGCTCGCCACATTTGCGCTGGAATGATTAAAACTATGCGGAATACCTGCAATCCCGCGCGGACATTCAGACTCTGTAACTGACAGGAGACTGATGCGTGTCAAACTCATAATAAAATAAATGTTACAGCGCACAGCATAAATGAGTACACCCCCTCTGAATAAATATAAAGATGTATTTTCTTAATGATCACTAATATAATTCATGGAAAGATGGCAAAATTGAAATGTATTAAACATATACTTATTAAAAACAACAAAATATGTGCCAGTATTTTCTGTAAGATAAGTAAATTAGCCAATTTTGTTTAAATGAAGGATTGCAGAAATGAGTACACCCTAGATTTAATTCAGCAAATATATAATATTCTGGTACTTGGTATGTCCTCCAGAAATTTAAGTATACTGCTCTGACCATTCTTGGCACTGAGGGTACAAGTTCATGACAATTTTTCACATCTGTCCTGTTTAACTCCTGGAGGACGTCCTCCTTAAATGCTCTGGTCTTTAATGGGGAGTTTTGCTCAGCTTGTCTCTACAGAATCCCCCACAGCTGCTCAACAGCGTTAAGACTGAGTGAAATACATTTCCACTGAAGGATTTTCACCTTGGGAGAATGAATATCTTCTTTGTCATGCTGAAAAAATGTACAGTAATGCAGGGGATGCATTTATATAGCCCAGTGGGAAACACTGGGCTATATAACACTTTTAATTTTCAGGAAATTACTTGTCTTTAAAAGTTTTGGTTCAATATACTTACCTGTTGATCAAAAATAACCTTAAACCTATACACTTTTATTTATTTATTTTTATTATTTTTATTTAGTAACTTTCAAGAGGGTGTTCTCATTTTTGCAACACAACATTTTATCACTTTGATAAGAAAATCTTATTTTCCTGAATAATTTTGACATTCTTCTTTGGTAATTGATCAAGCAGGCTTGTTGGAACATTATATCTCCAAAGAACCCTAACATGTTATCTAAGTAAAGAGTAATTGCTGAATTTGTTAAGTTTTAGAGGGGGTGTACTCATTTATGCTGTGCACTGTATCAGAAGAATTATTAACAATGTTTTTGTCTTTCAAGATTATGAAATGCCTGCTGACAAAGCGCTGTTTATCTATGCATTTACACAGAACTATACTCAAACTGCGATGCTTGCAAAGATAATAAATAATTAACTTCCATAGAGTTGTATTTTATTTAGATGTTTATATTAACGAAATAATGCTTATATAGTAAATGTTAATATAATGTAGAGTGTTTTAAACAAGTGAATCTTGTTAAAAGTTACATGCGGTGGCAGAGAATTTCCATCAACCTGCTGAGTGAACAGCAATATGAAAGTGACTTCACAAGACTAATGATAAACATATACAACAGAGAGAGAATTAAACTCAGCGCTTTATTTCCAACAGGCGATCATTCGTGGCTGTATTATTTAATTCATGCAAAGTTACATCTTAATTGGGACAGGACTTGACAAATTATCAGATTAGCCTATGTGACTCTGTGAGTTTGTCTTGGTGCTCAACAGATCCTGAGCTCATTGACAAATATCTGATCTTGTAAGATGTGCTTCCTGTACACAGAGTGCGATTGATTGCCAAATCGAAAGTGAACAGTGAGCGCTCATTCAAATGCAATTTCAATACCCCGCATATTGATAAAGGCTCCCTGATGTGTGAAAATTAAATACAATATTAGAATGTTTGCGGGAGTGGAACACACACGTTGCGGTCAGAAATTCCCGAGTAGGGCTCGCTGCATCCTGCGGTGGACATCCAACCCCGCCCACATCCAAGTGTGACATCATAAGTTACGCTCATACCTAATACAGCCACGCCCATGTCAAAACGTTACGTCAGAAACCACGCCCCTATCCTATACGTCACCTCTTGTGACTCCACATCCCTGTACCGGGAAACCCGGAAGTAATGTTATGTCCAAGCAATTTACAGCCATTTCGGGGATCTAAACAAAATAATGTTGTCTTTCGTTTTACTAATCCACGTTTTCTTATTTCTTTAAAGGATGTCTAGGCTAAAATGGTACAACCTAAATCTAATATATTTAATATGTCTAATGTACAGAGCTGATTTCGTCATCACAACAGCCTGTAAAACACTTGCATTGTTTGATTAAATTAGGCTAATTATAATAAAACCTCTAAACCTTACGTTATTCATTTATGTAATGAGATAAATTCACATTACGATTGATTTTAAACTACCTAAGACACCTTTTAGATTTATCAAATTTAAAGGGGACAATTAGATTTTGTTATTGTAAAAGTCACAACAATTCTCATTTAATTTTCTAAAGATGTTTTCCACTTATAAATTGTAAACATTTGAATGATATGATTGACAGTTCTCCATAAGCAGTAGGCTACACATATATAGGCTACATAGAGATTGCTTGCTTTGGTAGATTATACATGTAACATGGCATTGACATTCAGGCCTTGTTCATCAACAAAACTTCATATGAAGTGTGTCCAGGTCCTCCACATATTTAAAGATGAATAAACAGACATTAATTGCTTCTTTAGGTATTTTTATATTTATTAGTTTACAAAAATAATTAAGTTTAAAATTTTACAAAAAATATGTTCTATAAGAGATATGTTCCAATTATCATAAATGAACAGCTGAATGATCAGATATACAGTTCTTGAAATTCAGTACACATACATACATAAGCTACACAGAGAGATTCCTTGCCTTGTTAGATTATTCACAGAAACATGGCATGGACTTTCAAACCTTGTTCAGCAAGACAATTTGATATGAATATGTCCAGCTCCTCTGGATACTCAAACAATCAGAATCAGAAATCAGATATCGAAATAAACAAGTGATTAAAAATAAATATGTGAAAACAATACACAATAGACAAAAGGACAATAGACAGTATATTGTATTGTACAGATGTGCTATACACAAATTATGCAAGGGAATGTGGATAGATGTATGATATATTAAATCAAAAACATATGTATAATAAATATAAGTATGGATAGTTGGGTATTGCACATGTTTTATTGCACAGTGGAGAGAACATTTAACTGTTTGTGAGGTAGATGGCCTGAGGGAAGAAACTGTTCCTGTGCTGGCCGTTCTGGTGCTCAGTGCTCTGTAGCGTCGACCAGACGGCAGCAGTCCGGACTACCCTCTGTAGTCTTCTGAGGTCAGATTTGGTAGCTGAGCTGAACCAGACAGTTATTGAAGTGCAGAGGACGGATTCAATGATGGCGGAGCAGAACTGTTTCAGCAGCTCCTGTGGCAGGTTGAACTTCCTCAGCTGGCGAAGGAAGTTGTAGATATAAATAAACAATTTCCTGATCAGTTCTCTATTGGAAACGGTAATCATGATCCACAAAAGGTAACTATTGATTTTGACGATTTGATCATTAAAGGATTGCAGCTGGAAGAAAGCCGGAAAGCTAAAAAACAAGAGAAAATTTAGAGACGCCGCTGGACCAAGAAAAGACTTGGAACATTAATTTTAAGATGAGGAACATAATAAAATTAATGCGCAAACAAGAAACACTGAATAAAAAAAATAATGAGGCTTTTAAGAGAATTGGCTGAATATCATGATCTTAATCTTGAGTTACAAACTTTAACTAGTGATATAGAATCACTGAAACTTAAAGCTCCATCTCAAAAATTATAGAAGGTTTCAGATGTACTTTTCGATCACACGTTGTTTCCAAATCTATAAGTGTTGAAGGCATGGTGGTTTATTTGCTGTATGCTGTGTTTTTTCTTTTTTGGAAAGACTATGTAAAGAGAGAGGCTGCATCTTACATTAAAGGTGCGAGATGGAATCTCTATCTAACCGTACCATTTTTACTCTATCTGTATATGGGTATTGCTTTTGTGGTTACGACATGCATACTTGGACCATGCTTCTAGAGGTGTTACAAATATTTTTGTAGACTTAAAAAACAGAAATGAAGATAGACTTGGTGTATTTAGAACCCCTGCATTTCTTCCATTTGAACTTTTGACACTCTGTATTAAATGGAATAAAGGTCATGTGTTTTGTCTAAGGGATTGAGAAAAAATTAGTACTATACAAGGAAGAATGCAGGGAGGATGATATGAAATTAATGCAAATTGTATGCAAGGCTATAAAAGGCCAGGGGAGAGCTCCAGACGGGGCCGCACTCCGATGGTGAAGACTTACTCGCGGTTACTTTCATTTTATTGCTTATGAGTTATTGTTTACTAATAAAGCAAAACCATTACATATGATGATGCGTTAACTTTTATTAAAACAAGTCTCTGAGTAATTTATGTTGATAACCTATTATTCTGAAACTGAAATACTTCCATCGAGCCTCAGGAAGCCCGAGCTCATCTGAGCAGACTCGGGAGCCGGAGAAGGAGCAATAACTTCTGACCGCATTATCCTGATCCCAGAGGTAAGTGCAAATTGATTGCAGCTGCTTATGGAAAGGGGGCATGTGAATTAGAGGTTTTGTAATCCTTATTCGGGGTATTCAAATACAACAAAGTACAACCTCTGCTGGGCCTTTTTAACAATGGAGTCGATGTCCCACTTCAGGTCCTGGGAGATGAATAAAAAGACATCTCTTGCTTCATCCGATTCGACGCCGGGTAGTCTTTGATGGCATTCTGTTGATTTTTACTGTCCATCTGGAGTAAGGCAGGCCCTTTCACCTCCCCACAGAATAACTCACAGTGACTCTGTATCCAGCATCACGCTGGACCAATGTCCCTTACAAACTTCCACTTTAAAGTAGAGAATACATTTGTGTTGGGGTGCATATTTGTCCACTAAATAGTATTTACCTCATCATTTACCTCATCATTCTACATACAAGAATATTTATGATTTTTAAACCACAAAAATAAATCAATCAATATCTAGAGAAATGCTCCCACCATACCTCCACGCACCACTGCATGGCTTATGTGGTCCTCTAAGTGAACTGTAACGAGTAATTTTCTTTACTGTTGAAACTGCAGCAGGGACCCCTCGTTCTGGCAGAACTACTCTGCATCAGGCTAGGACCAAAAATGCGTAGAATGCTGTAAAACATGACAAACAAACATTAACAATCATTATGTGATCTTTCCATTAATATAGAATGATACAAAGATAATTTGTCACACAGAGTTATCCAGCAATTTATAGTGAAATTATGTGGTTGCTCAACCAAGTTACTGTGCATGGGTACTGTGATCAGTGTATATCATTAAAAATATCATATGTATGTGAATGAGTCTTTTGTGCGTGTGGGGGGATGTAAGTACATACTGTATGTGTGAGAGGGATGAAATATGTGTGTATGAGTCAGTGAGATGAGTGTTATAAAAAAATTGCACATTCAGTCTGCATTTATTTTATATTGTAAGAATCAGTGCACTAATAAATATATAGTGCACTGATTCTTATGGCATAAAATGAACTCTGACTGAATGTTTAAATTATGATACATAACACTCTCACCTACTCATAAACACACTTTATCCCTCTCACATGTAGTTACCTCTCCCCACACACATGATATTTTTAATGATATACACTGATCATTGCACACAGTATCTTGGTTGAGCAACCGCATCATTTCACTGTCTTGCTGGATAACACACACACACACACACACACACACACACACACACACTATGGCAAGCCGTTTTAAAACATTTAAAACATTTTTTTGACTATCCATTAATATAATTTCGGATATCTAATTCGATTTCTTACTAGTGCAATTACAATTGCAGATATCTCTAATTGTCATTGTGACTATCCGAATTACAATTGTTTCTGAAATTATATTTATGGATAGTCAAAACAGTTTTAAATGCTAAAACGGCTTGCCATACACACAGCCTGTGTGCAGTTCAATATACACATGCACATACACACAAAGGACGTACACATTCAGTTGTCAACGTTTTAAGTCTTAGAAAAGACCAAAGATTTTTTTTTACTTACCAACACAGCAAACTTCTTCTTTTCAGCGATTGGCAAACAATTTGACTTTTCTTCTTATCGATGCTTCTTCCTGTTTCAAAATAATAAGAATGTGACGTATTTGGACATGGGCGTGGCTTGTGAAGTCACGATTGGATGTGGGCGGGGCTGGATGTCCACCGCAGGCTGCAGCGAGACGCTCCTCAGAAAACTGTCCCGCGCAGGGCTCTAGACTGGTGTCCATCTACACCCCCAGTCATTAGTGCCGTTTTGTTCTGTCTTTGACAGCACATATAGGACAATTTTTGAAATAGCACCATAAACAAAATTTTAAATTCAAGCACTTTCAAGGACCTATGTTTGTTTTCAAGAACTTTCCGGGCCTTGAATCCATATGTCTGAAATTCAAGAAGCGTGGGAACCCTGTATTTATATTCATATTTTATATAGTATTATATAACAATATATTTGAATGTATAAAATATATATTATGTTCATATATAAAAAAATAAATCACAGCATAGTTTTGCAGTGAAAACCAGTAATATCTCCATCTTTTGAGTTTCAGTTTATGTTGGCTGGAAGCCTGTTTCCCAATAAAACCAATGTTTGTTGACACAATCCTTACTCTGTTCTTTTCCTATGTCTCAGACTCCTCTTTATATTTCGAGAATCTTGAGAATATTATTTTTTTTTACGTAGATATGCTTCACAGAATGTTAATACCAAACAGAATAATCCAAACAAATCTTGTATGTAGCAACAATTAACATGTATTAGAAACAAGGTAGGTTTCACAAAGTTCTTTTGAAAATACTTGACAATACTTTTAAATACTTTTATTTAAACATTTTTTGTTTTTGTTTTTTTAAAAAAAAGCAGTTTGAACAGTGAAAAGGTTAAAATAAATGACAATCCCACTGTTTGATCGGAGTCTCGAAACAGAATTGTATCTAAAAGCACCGGTCTAAACAAGGGGTCTGACATCACTCTTCAATCCCACACAGGCTCTAGTAAAACCTGCTCTGTGGATATTCAGATGGACCTAAAAGCCCAATAAACCACCAATACATGTTCACAGCAATACAGTATTGTGTGAAAGCTACAATGTTTCCACAAACGCACAGTAAAAATGTAAATCACTGAGCAGACTCTAAACAGAGGAGGTAAACATCTTTAAAATGAGAACAAACAAGTTCTTCAACAAAAGGTTCGTATAAAACACATGACCAGTGTCTGAAGTAATGAATACTTCTGTGTATTTCCTCCTCAAATATCCTCATATATTTGAACATTTATAGTTTTAAAAAGTTGTTCTGAACAAATGTAGGCTTAGCTTTTATTAATCTGATAAATCAAGTAATCTAACACCAAATTCAAGCCATAATACATTTTTTAAGGCCAATAGTACAAACCTGAAAAGAAAATTATGGCTTGAACATGAATGCTTTCTAAATTTCACCCTGAACAAAACCAGAACATGAATGGGTGATAATCTTAAAATAGCTTGAAAGCAATGGAGTCACGAAACATCTCTCCGAGCAATGTCTGATCAAACCACATCTGCCCGGAGAAATCAATGGATGATATGAGAAATAGGAACTGATACTGCTGAAACAGTTAACACCAATGTAAGACCAGCAGATTACAGATTTTACAGGCTTTCTTGGTCCTTACGAACTGAGGAAATGCTGACTGACAGGAAAGGCTCACAATGGGATTATGGCCGACCACAAAACTAAGAGAGGAAGCTCACATGCGTGCGTACAGTTGTGTGAAATTGCTATTAAAACACAAAATAAACATTTAAGATGTGATTCTTGTTGGTTGCTGGTTGTGATCCCCATAGAGGCTGAAATCTCTCTTAAAACATCTGCATTCCAAATCCCTGTTAGAGGAAGAAGATAATAAACTGATTAGAACTTCCTTCTCAATAGCACTGATTAAAAAAAGCATGATCAGAGTGACATTTAAAACAAAGCAGGGTTTTCATTTGAACATTTACATTTGGTAATCCTACAAAACAAGTTACATTGTTATACATATATCTAATTTCCATATGAATATCTTAAAAGTGCACTTACAGAATCATCTTCCATTATGGCCGTAGAGTCAAAAAAGTCTGGTCTGAGTTCAGCTCTTTCTCTCCGGTTTCTTGACGCCGGCTAAAATGTAGAATGGACAAATGACCTCAAAGATCTAATCTTTCAGATGAACAGATGTTGTAATATGAACCGTAGTCTTGGCTGTCACCAGATACATTACAAATGCACTAAAGAACTCAGAAAACAGAGCTCAGCACATCTGTAAATTCTTACCAAATCTATCACCATGGTGTCCTCGAATTCCTCGTTCATGTCCTCTAGCTGACCGCGTGAGGACATCATCACGTCTTCGAAGATGGGCTCAGCGTCATCTTCCATGAGGCCTCGCCTGAATCAAATGAAAAAAAAAAAAAAAAATGATAAACTGTAGTTTTGTGATTATTTAGGCTAACAAACTATGTATCTTGAGTTTTAAAAATGTATAAGTCATCATTACTGCATACATTTTATTTTTTTTAAATATTTAATAATATATGTGACCCTGGACCACAAAACCAGTTATAAGTAGCATGGGTATATTTGTAGCAATAGCCAACAATACATTGTATGGGTCAAAATTATCGATGTTTATTTTATGACAAAAATCATTAGGATATTAAGTAAAGATCATGTTCCATGACGATATTTTATAAATGTCCTACCGTAAATATATCAAAACCTCATTTTTGATTAGTAATACGCATTGCTAAGGACTTAATTTGGACAACTTTAAAGGGCGATTTTCTTAATATTTTGAATTTTTTGCACCCTCAAAACCATACATCAATGGAAAGCTGATTTATTCAGTTTTCAGATGATGCATAAATCTCAATTTCAAAAAATTGACCCTTATGACTGGTTTTGGGGTCCAGGGTCACATATAATTAAATATATTTAATACTAACAATTATTACTTATTAATAATAAATGAAAAGGTTTCCATTTAAAAAGTGCATGCTATACTCATTTTTAAATGCATTACATTTTTTTTTAATTATTAGGAAGTTATTATTATTGTATAAAATTACATACTTTTAAAATATGTAATAATATATAATTAAATATATTTGTTAATTTTTAATTATATTACTGCTGCCTTTTTATAAAAACAATGAGCATTTTTATTTATTTATTATGTGTGTTAAATATTCTATTATGTAATTCTATTCTGATTGAAATGGTTTTAGTCACTGCACACATGGTTAGAATTGCTGTGATGTCTTCTCATGACTTATTGTTTTAGTAAAGGACACAAAAGATTTCTGAACGGTCAACTGCTTAGCATCATGGTCAGTAGTGTGAGTACGTACACCTGCTGTCTCACTCCACCACTGCGTGATTTCATGTAGTTCATCCCTCCTCTCTCTTTTCTGTTCACCTCCTCCATCTTCTGCTGATCCAACCATGACATCTGCATCTGAGGGCTGAATGTGAGGAAACAAAATGATGAAATGATGCAAGAACAGCAAGAGAATTGCTTCAGCAGGAGCTCAAATTACATAAGAAAACAGTACATTCTGCATAATGTTTTTCCAATTTTTCGACAAGCTGCCTGTTTTTATTTAATTCCAGCTGTAATTCCATACTTATGCATGTAGTCTGGTTCTGAGCCCGGTTCTGACGAGTCTTGGTCTGGGATGTGATCTGCTGCCTGTCTGGGGACTTCTCTCAAGACAGTTGATGTGAGCTGTGGGGTGTGGAGGCCCCCTGGTGTCTGAAGTGTGTCATTACGCATTACCCATGAACCCTCAACACTCTCTTCTGTGAAAAGACATCAATGTCAAATCAGATTATTCCTAGACGATGTCAACGCTATCAAGTGAGAGGCAAGGGAATAATAGTGTATTTTATATGCAGTCTATTATTTAAGATGTCTTATATGAAACATTAAAGGTTTTATTCTACCTTCCGGTCGTCTTTTGTGCTGTGGCGGTCGACCCCTTTTGCTGCGGACCGTGCTGGCTTTGCTGGTAGAGCTGGCGCCGGTGGTGACAGACAGTCGGTCATCATCTCCTCCTGTCAGCAGGGAGTTCCTGTACGCTATGAGAGGCAGCCAGACGTCCTCTCTTCTCTCCATCATATACTCCGTCATAAACTTCTCCAGGTACGAATGACTGTGGCATGAACACATTTATCAGAGCTAATCAAACATGTTGTAACAAATGCACAAATACAGTATTAAACATAGGGATTTAACAAGATTAATCACATATATAAATGTACATATATTTGTAGTCACAGTATTGTATTCTGTGTTTTTTTTAATGTATTGAGCTGCCATAATTTAATTTTGCTTTGGGGATTAATAAAATTAATCTAATCTAGCCTAATCTATATATTACATTATATTTCTTAAATATATACACGTATGTGTGTGCATTTATATATACATATAAATACACACAGTACACACACACATATTATGTAAACACAGACTTTTTATTTTGGATGCGATTCGAAATTATAAAAAAATAGCAATAATAATAACTTAAAGTGGTATGTCCACCAAATCATGTTGTTCCAAACCTGTATGGCTTTCTTTTTTCTGTTGAGCACAAAAGAAGGTATTTTGAAGAATGTTGGTAACTATACTATTTTGGTTCCCATTTACATTGTATGGAAAAAAAAAAAAAAACATCATGGGAACTGAAAACCGTTTGGACTCTTTAAAATATGTTAATTTAATAAGTTAAAAAGTAAGTCATACAGGTTTGGAATGACATGAGGGTCATGAGGGATTTTCATTTTTGGATGAACTACCCCTTTAATAGGGGTGTTCACATTTTTTACTAATATTGCACAAAATATACACATATAAAACAGTCATAAAGCGTTTTCTGCACTTACACAGTCTTTTTGTCTTGTCGTAGGAGTTTGGAGGAGAACTCACAGAGCACCTCCAGGAAAGCCAGGTTTGGTGGTGGGTACTCTGGGCCTTTTGGATTCGGGACCTTGAAGGCGAACTCTATCCCATCCCTGTGTTTGTTATATAAAATTAGTTCATGCAAACATTCACATTGAACATCTAGTTAAAAAAGCAACAAAGGTTATTAAAGTCAGTTCTGGTTCTGCCAATAATTGCTTTTCATTCTTTAGATAGAAACTGTGTAGTAAAGATGAAGCAAGCCAAGTTTCTTACTTGTGCAGTGTGGCCACGGCCTCTCTGGTTTTGATCTGGTCCAGCCCAAATGTGAGTGCAAAGCGACGGGCCAATTCCTTAATGCCACTGACATGTGAGGACGTTCGGTCCAGGTTGGGTCCTTGGTCCTGGATCAGCTCATTGAAGAGCTGCAGACAGGGAAAGTGTCCAAATCGAACATTTAAAGCATTAGGGTACAAGATTCAAAATTCATAACCGACTGTGAAAATGACCTAATCCTAAATATTACATCTCATACCTGCTGCAAGCTGAGGATAAGGGTCTTTGCACACTGGATCTTGTCCATCTGTCTGGTCTTACTCAAGGTTTCTTTGATGATGTCTCCATAGTCATTGTAATACTGAAAAATGAACACCAGTCATTTGAATCACATTTTAACCATACAGATCTCTGTGGCTTAAACTGATCAGGTTTTCATACCTTCATATATTGTTTGAAGATGTCAGCAGCAGCAGGCATGTCCACAATGTCGTAGATGATTAGTTTGCTGAAGGCGGCCAACAGATTCCTTCTCTTATGAAGGGCCTCAATCTTATTAGCTTCATCCTCTTCATCACCCTCTGAAAGAAAAAGCCCAACATTAATTGAAAAATTTAAAGTAGAGTCTAAGAAGTCTTGATGGAAAGTCTTTTCTATATGCTCTATAAATAAATTCTCCAATTTCTTATTTCACTGTTTGAGTCTCAGGATAGCTTTGATCACACAAGTGATCACAAGTGCATCAGAACACACACGCACCCATGCTCTGATTTTCATCATCCTGGTCGATAAACACATGATCCAGGACAAAGTTGAGCAGTTCATTCTGCAGAGTGCTGTCTGGATTGAAGACCAGAGGCTGCAGAGCTTCTCGTCCGCCTGAGACCAACTGGTGACTGAAAATCATCAGCAGGTCACATAGCAACATGAAGGCCTGTGGAGATAAAACAGACAACCTCTTAAATTTCATATGTGAATGTTTCAGTGTGCACTATGAGTCACTCTTTTTAAGATTATAATTAAAGAACACCAGCAAAAGGTCACTAAAATGCCTCTACTCACCTGCTCTTTGACTGGAGTGTTCACATTAGACAGGCACTGTTGGCAAACCGCTAGAAATGACTTCACCACTCTTCTTAATGCCACAAGATCATCCTGCCCAGGAAACACATATTAACATCTGTCTCACTTAATCCTCAGAGAACATAAATAAATAAGGCTAATGTACTTGGCAACTGTATATTATGGGGTCTACTGCACCTTTGATGGACATCCTTCAGTAACTTTCACCAGTTGCCACAGGATGGAGTAATGAGAGCACTGCAGAGCTTGGACAGCGATCTGACCACACGACAAGAGAATATAGATTCATCATTTAATGCACTGAGTTACAAAAGGCTATTAAACATGTTACAGCATCTGACATTATGATGTACATAGAAGTTCTTATGTTATCAATATATGTCTTTTTTTTAATTGAATACAGTTTGCCAAGCTTTTATTTTTCTTTTGTACAACACTACAGTTCAAATGTATGGGGTCAGCAAGATTTATTTTTTCCTTACATTTTAAGTCTCGTGTTCATCAAAGATGCATTTATTTGGTTCTTATGCATTTTTTATTTATTATTAAAGAAAATCAGTAATATTGTAAAATATTTTTATTCAAATATATTTTACAATTTAATATATTCCTATAATGCCAAAGCTTATTTTTAAATAGCAATTACTCCAGTTTTCAGTGCCAAATAAGCTTTAAAAAAAAAGCCCATCTTAATATGCCGATTTAATGCTCAAGAAACATTTCTTATTATTCTCCATGTTAAAATCTGTTATGCTACTTAAATATTTTTTGGAAACCATCAAGCATTTTTTTTTTCAGGAATTCTATAATGAATAGCAAGTTCAAAAGAAAAGCATTCATATAAAATAAAACACTATAACCATCACTTTTGGTCAATTTATGCATCCTTGCTGAATAAAAGTATTAATTTCTAAAAAAAAAAAAAAACCTTCTAAAAACAAAAACAAAAACTTCCTATCCCCAAATTTTTTAGTTTAAAATTATGCAATTCAGCTGCTGTTTTGTATTTGTATATGTATATGTAAGTTTGTGTTTTAGAATTTTGTCGATCACCATCCATTTTCATTGCTTAACACATTTACCTGCTCTGGCATGGAGCCCTGTTCAATCCCCACCTTCAACAATCGATAACAATTTTTGAAGAGGTCCCACTTTGTAAGGTCATGTGCACTGGAAAGCATACAAAACAAACCTCAATGTTCTGTAGACAGAAACAAATTCTGCATTTCAAGACAAAAATCAGAGGGAATTGGTCTCTTACTTATGGAACGCAGTGAGCTTCTTTAGCGTTGAAAGTACGTTATAAATGTCATCATCATCTGCTTCATCGCCCTAGAAATAAGGAAATGAACAAAGACAGGAAATTCATATCATATGCATAAAGGCCAGTCACTAATATTCATACACAAGATGAAAAGCACTGAAATGAAGCTGCTCTTTCACCTCCTGCAGCAGGTCTTCCACTGAGTGAGCGAATCTGTCCGTGAGCTCGTCGATGAGTTGGCTGCGAGCGATGTCCACACGGTTCATGATGGTGTATTCTTCACTGCACAAGATGCTGTAAGTCTTGCTACATGCTTCCAGAACCTCCATCTCAGCGTGCTTATCCACCACCACCCGGATCTGCTTCAGCAGGGCGTCCAGATGCTAAACACAGCCAGAAAGACACAGGAATAAATATCAGAAAACAACTAAACACTTGAATGAAACACAATGTGTCTGCCTAGATTTTTGTGTCACAGTAGTAAGAACTCCAACAGACCTTTTCCATTCGTCCTGAACTGTAGACTTCAAGATCAAAGTACTGAGGGATCTGAAGGAGGTTCGCCACCTTTTCGGCATCAGCTTGGTACTAAAGGCAAAAGCAAAACAAATGTGAAGCATATTTTCTGTAACATTCAAGGTCTCATGAACTCTGACATTCCTGGACCTTGGTACTTTACCTTCGAAAGCAGCATGGGTAGAGCAACAATCAAGTGTTCAGTCAGTCTGTTCTTATCATCAATCTGTGTCTTCTTCTCTTTGGCAGTGAGCACCTGAGGGATGTGCAGAAGAACAACAGAAAATCTTTAAACCTAGAGTCTACAATATGTCTATAGTAAAGACTGATTCCAAGACAACTTACTCTCTTTCCTGTTCCTCTGCCCACAGGCGGATGAGCTTCAGCTGCTTGTCTGATGGTACAGACCATGAGCTCGATCAGTGCGCCCTCATGCCGGTCTCCCAACACTACAACAAAACCCATAACCAGACAGGACTAATGAGTAAACAAAGACATGCTAGTTTCATCCAGAAAGATCTGAAATAAATGTGGGTGGGTGTACCCTCTTCCCCCTGCACAGGGTCCTCCAGCAGGAGCTCGACCATGCAATCCCAATCTTTCAGCAGATCCTGTGAGCTGTCCCACAGACTGTCCACCAGGTATGCCGCATGCTCGTGAAGCTTCCATGCAAAAAGGTAGGATGATGGTTAGATAAACAGCAATAACCAGTGTTGGGAAAATATTAGGAGCTAAGAATTGGCTGTCTTTTATGAAGCTGGAATTTTAATTGAATTGGCCACATCCCACAGGAAGTTGAATAGGAATAACAGGATTGCATGCATACAAAGATTTCGAGGGAAAACATAACTAAATAACTGATTAATTACGATAACTGTGAATAATGCAGGACACACAAGATTCTCAATTGATTACAATTTTTCAAATTAAGTTAAATTAAGCAAATTAAGACAAAACAACACAAGCAGATTTTAAAAAATGGAAAAAACAATTAACATCAAAAAGGATTTTAATTTGTACCACAAAAATGTTCATCACATTATCAATAGCCTATATAAACGAGTCAAATAAAATTAAACTGAATATAAGTATATAGGCTAATAAAAATATAAATTGAAAAATTAATAAAATAAATAATAAATACTGACAAAAATTTTTTAGCTGTAAGCTAGAACTGGGACAATAAATGATTCATCATGGTCTATAAAAAAAAAGCTAATTTCTAAAAGTTCATTTATTTTCTAAAATATTTATCATCAATTTTTGAACTGTAATTTTTTTATGAACTGTATTGAAATTTAATGTTTAAAATTAACCCATGTGTTGAGTAAATGTGAAAAATCTTTAATAGGCAAGTCATAACACCAGTTTAAATTTATTCCATTTTAATTCTTCTTTCTCGAATTCCAAATTGGATTACAATTCTGCATCCTGCTTGCTAAACCAATTTGATTTTAATTTTAAATTTCATGGCACTAATCCCTGTTTGTGACACATTCTCAATAAAGGGATGGGCTAATAAATAAATGCTTTGTGAATAAAGGCTGTGCATAAAACCATCAAAAATACATTCATTTTTTTCACCTCGCTCTCCAGGAAGAAAAGCACTAGCATTCTTATAAGGTTCCCATTAGGGCTGTTTCGGCCTCGTCTTTTCGCCATAGCCTCCTCAGCCTGAGGGTCATGCCTGCTAAATAACCTGCAGCCAGACACAAGCAACTGATCAAAACATTTGAGGAGTTTGATGTGCTGTTATCATGTTTAAGAGAGTAAAACGTGGCTGTCAAAAACACATTCATTCATCTCACTTTCTATGAAGGAACTCTCCAGCTGCCACAGCAACAGGACGATGAGCCGAATACACTAGATGATAGACGTTCTCACAGTCTTCATTAGACAAAGCATCCTCACTATCACTACGGGAAAAAGAAAAAAACAAAAAAACAAAAAAGAGAGATTTAAGGATGTAGAAAGATGTGAGAGAAATCTCATAAGAAACACAGGAGACCAGTTATAAAATATACATTTTTATATTATTATTCTGTACTATAAAAAATTATATTACTATATTATTTTGCAATAAATACCTGCTACATTTACAGTACAATGTAGCATACTGTCGTTTGAAATGTTTAATGCTCTCTAATAAATAAATATTTTTAATATTAAACTTTATATACAAGTATGTAAATGTATGTGTTGATATAAATTAGTGCTGTCAAATGATTAATCGCGATTAATCGCATCCAAAATAAGTTTTTGTTTACATAATATGTGTATACTGTGTACATTAATTATGTATATATAAATACAACACATGCATGTATACATTTAAGAAAAATGTTTTTATATATATATATATAATATAAAATATAAGAATATAAATATATAAATGTATATACATGTAAATATTTTCAAAATATATACTGTATGTGTGTGTATTTATATATACATAATAAATATACACAATACACACATTATGTAAACTTTTTTTTATTTTGGATGCAATTAATCGCGATTAATCATTTGACAGCACTAATATAAATATTTATATACACACAAACATAATAAAATTAAATAAAGACTGTGTGAAATATACTTACTGCAGAATCAAAGTGACAAGTCGTATGGCCTCTACTGCCACATCATACTCTTTATCCAATGTCATGGACACAATACGGTCCTGAGAGAAAGGAAGTGACATTATAACATTTTCAAAATGATGCCTACAGCACATTACAAAATTGTAATAAAGGTATGGAGAGATATAATAAAACTGTTATAGAGTATTCAGAATTGTGCATATATGTTACCTTAAATCGATTGGTGAAGAGCTCAAGTTTGGGGAATAGCTCTCTGTTGGTATAGAGGGTCTGAAGGGCCTTTAGACATTTGAGTCGAACTTCACCTTGCTGTAAAGGATTACATTTTACATAATTTTATACATTTAGATCAACAATATTTAACATGAAAAAATACATAATAGTATATACTAGATTATGTTACTGATAACACACACAGAGAAATATAAACACTTACTCTGTCATGTAGCGTCCATCCCACATACTTCAAGTAACTGTCATTGAGAAAAGCATCACTGTATAACTTCATCCAAACACCAATTTCTTCTATGCAAATAGCTCTGATTTCCGCTATGGCATCTCTGAAAGAAATCAAGAAAACACAATATGAAATCCACAGGATTATGAAACATATGGACTAACTGGTTTCTAGTCATTTGTAATTACTGGATAAGGATTTTTAAAAATCAAAAACTGACACTGAAAAGTACAATTTACTCACAAATGGGGATTCTACAAGGGATGTGCGCTACGACTAATTTGACTGTCGTTTAAACCCAAGTTTTGTATCCGACTAGTCTAAAAGCTAGAAACTCCCAAAAAATGGCAAAAGGAAAAAAAACTGTGCGTGTCTACATAACAGCCTACACTTGAAATATTTAATCTTTGCATCACACTATCAAATCCCTCAATGAAATCTGATAAAAATAGGTCACGATTATGCCGTATGCTTGCCTCACGTTATCATCATTTAATTTTAGGCGGTTGTTAAACAGAAAATAAGGAAGAGCATACACTCAACATAAACCAGTGAATAACTTATTTATTCAGATCGGCTGGAGCAATGCAGAAATGGAAAATCAATCAATACTCTAACAGAATTCTTCATTTTCATCATAACGTTAGCCAACATATTAAAACACAAGTCAAAAACAACAGGAAAGTTTATCAAGGAATAGCATTAAAACGGCTTTTAAAAATGTACTTCATGTTGGCTATACCGTCTAAAAACAAAACCATGCTAGTTCTACCTATTCAGACCATTTGTTCAGTGAATTTAACCTGTTAACGTGGTGAACCTGGCGAAAGACGGGACTAGAGGCGATTCTGCACTTGAAAAAAAAAAAAAAACGCGCTTGGCAGGAACTGAAGTCACAGGCACGCAGAGAGATAACTGCAAGCAGCAGACAGTTTCGAAAAGAGCCTGGAAATCCCGCACCACCACCGAAGTGGGTCTTCGTTTAGAGGAATAAACGGTGCGGATGGGATCGCGGACTGCAGCGGCAGCGGGTTAACGTTAGTGTATGACATGATTGACATTTGCTGGCTTTGGCTAGCCTCCAAGCTAACGCATACGTGCCTGTATTGAATATGATTACGCATCGCTCCAGTAGAGTTACACAAAACTTTTCCGTTTCCTTCTAATTCAAAATAATCCTACACCTTGCTGGTTCTTCGCATGGTCATTTCAAGCTCGCAGTAACTGACATGAAGAAAACGCATGCGAGGTCTGAGGTAAAAATGTAGTTTCCACACAGATACGCTTTTAAAAATATTTATATATGTAAATATTTTGATATTTATTCTTTTTCAAAAGTTACATTTTAACTTGTTCTTTAAAATGTTTTAAATGTAACGTTAAAATGATGGTAATTTGAATGATAAAATCCTCATGGTTTTTTTTTCTCTCTCGTGTAATCGACTATTGTTTTCAGTGTCGACTAGCAGGAGCTGTACAATTTAGTCAGCTAGTCCCGCACATCCCTAGTTTCTACCTGTTATTTGTATGCCACTCACCTGTAACGGTGAACAAAAATACCCTTGAAGATTGAGTTCATCATGTTCTCAATCTCATCTTGGTTTTCTTGGAGCTAGAAGATGAAATAAACAAGAAAACACACTGAAAATCGTGTTCATGAGACAGCAGAACAAAACTTGGAAGAAAAGGAAGCCATCCTACCTCTTTCCTCTTCTCCAGCAGCAGTTCCAGCTTCTCGTTGGCTCTTTTCCCTGCGACCTTATTCCGTTCGGCCTCATACTGCCTTTGTGTGTTATCCTGATTGATGCTCAGGTTCAGAGCAACATTTACCAGGGCTGTCATCAGTTTCATTGCTGCAGCAGAAACGAGACACATGGCAGAAATGAATAACTCAACTGCAGCATCGGGTATAACTTGAAGGCCAACGATGAATGACTGACCTGCCAGCGTGCTGGTGTGTCTGAAGGCTCGGACCTGTGAGTCTGAGAGCCCAGTGAGCAGAGAAATGACAGTGTCCATCATGTATTCATCATAGATGATGCTGTACTGGCACTGGCGGATCAGAACCATGATGAACTCGCAAAAGTTATATCGGAATTTCTTCCACTGAGGCCCTGCCATTGTGAGAGGGTAGTCGCCACTGTCCTGGATTTGATGAGCAGAGAAATTGATTAATTCATTAACATTAAGGAATTAAGGTGGATAAAATGCAGTCAAAAATAACAACAAACCTCATCAAACTCCTCTGTCATCTTTCTGATAATTTCAGCATTCTGCATGTTTCTGAACATCTCGATCCTTACAGTACCTGTGATTGTTTGTGAAAAAAATTAATACTTTTTTTCAGCAAGTATGCATTAAATTGATCAAAAGTGACATTAAAGGCTTTTATAATGATACAAAAGACATCAAATAAATGTTGTTCTTTTGAACTTTTTAAGCAGCACAACTGTTTTCAAACACTGATAATAATAAGAAATGTTTCTTGAGCACCAAATCAGCATATTAGAATGATGTGGTAGAGCATTGCGTTAGCAGCGCAAAAGGGTGGGTTCACATCCCAGGGGACACACACACTGATATAAAAAAAAAAAAAAAAAAAAAAATATATAGCCTGAATGCACAGTAAGTTTCTTTGGATAAAAGCGTCTGCTAAATGCATAAATGTAAATGTAAAATTAAAAACAGGACATTTTAAAAACTACAAAAATATTTGACAATATTGCTGTTTTACTGTATTTTTGAGCAAATACATGCTTCTTTCTACACCATTAAAAATTATAACAAATAAAAATCTTACCAATCCCAAATTTTTAAATGGTAGAGTAACTGCAGATTCCTATCCCTATTTAAATCAATTTTAATTAATGATGATTCTCAAAGCATCTAATTTTTTTCATCAACAGCATATGAGCTTGGTGATTTAAGGGGATAGTTGCCAAATCTTGTTTTCTGTGGCTGTACATAGGAATCAGGTGATCGGTTGATTGAGATTCCAATGTATTATCTTATTATTAATATAGATGTTTAATAATATATATGTTGGTGCATACAGATGTTCCTAGATATAAATGTAGTTTAATTTAAAATTGCTTTCATACACAGTCATTTGAGAAAGAATCATGTTGTATGAATATATTTTTCTCCCCAACCCTAATTCCTATGATTGCAATTGACCACAATTCATAGTTAAAAAAAAAAAAGCAACTTTGGAACTGTTGAGAAATAAATTAGATAAATTACCTTTACAGCCAGAACAATGAATGAAAAAGTTGATTAGATCTAGGAGTGCAAGGTCTCTGTCTTGCTTGTAAGATTCAATCCAGTCATCAATAACGGACTAGAAACAAATGCAAAGAAAAAAAAAAAAAAAAAAAAAAAACAGTCACTTAGCACAATTCCACCTCAAATAGTCATAAACAGACAGCAAGACACGTGTTGTGTTTTACCTGCATGGCACTTTTGCCTTGTTTGACCACCTCAAATAGAGTGCTGGGGTCTGTGCCCTCTCCATTCTGATGGGCCACTCCATTCGGCCTCCTCCCGCCTTTATCAACCGGAGACCTTCGGGCCTTCTTACTGGCCGCCTGGCAAAAAAAAAAAAAAGAGAGAGAGAGAGAGATCAGGAAGAGTGTCTGACAGCATGCATTTCGGGTTAAAATAAATGCAATCAGTTGATCTGCTCAGCAGTAGTGGTCTTACTCCTTGTTTTCCAGGCCTGCCTCTCTTTTTCTTGCCCTTTCCTTCCCCAGAGTCATCCAGCTCACTAACACTCATGCTAAGACTCACAGTGTCGCCTTGCCCGTCATTTGATGAGTCCCTGCATAGCGTAATGCAAATGTTCATTAACATTTTTGTGCACATTTATATCAGCGCCCATCATTTTAAAGTGTTTTACTTACTGCAACATAGGAAAGTCTGAGTTGATCATGTTGCGTCTTCTGACAAAACTAGGAGACTTCTAAAGATGAATCACGCAGTGATGGTGTGAATGCGTTTGCAATTCTTCAGTTTAGGCCCAGAATGCTTCAAACCACATAACCTGAGAATTTAGAGGAAACAGAAGCTCTGATCAGGATGATATGAAGCATAATTAAATGCAGACAAATGCAAAACAGTACAAAAAGCTTAATGAACAGAAAAGTGTAGGCATATTTTACATATACATATATAATAAAATATAAAAGAAAAAAAAAGTATACATAAAAATAAAATTGCCATTTTAAAAGAATTTAAAAAAAAAAAAAAAAGTAATATCACATAGCCACTAGGGACAGCATGACCCATGATTTTCAATGAAAAAGGATCAAAACCACAAAAATATGCAACAAATCAAAATGCAATCATGACGACTACTTATTTATTTCAGCAAAATAACATTTGTCTTAATCACTTGTACATGAGGCAAAAAAAAAAATTATATTACATTTGACAAAAGACACACTGCCATTAGGGGGCATCCCAAGCATGGCTTTTCCCTGTTGCTGTGGAAACAGCAGAAACAGAGGCAGATAGGATGGCTAAACAGATTTATGTCAAGTGGAGATGGGATGTATATGGATCTAAATTAGATCAGACAATATCTGTGCTATTAGATAATATGAAAAGCAAATATTTCCATCCCTGGCTGATTTAGAAAATGCACTTGGATGCATCTTCACACATGATTTGATCTTAACCAACACAAGATGGCTCCCCACCCCCAGAGGAGACTTTCCACACTGTAGTAATAGATGTTTCTGTGGATACTGAGGATTCAAAATGCTTGAATCACGCACGTAAGGGTGAAACAGACATATGGATGGAGTTCATCAGGAATGCAGGGTGGAATTCCCTACATAACAGGGTTTTTGAGACCGAACTGCTGTCAGATGGTATTCTAAGTGGACATAAGGAGAAAATAAAACCCCTTACTTTGCATCTGTAACGCTCCCCTCCCCCATACAGATTTGGATATCTCAGTAAATATGGCCCAGGCCGAAACTCTGGGCTTGTGCTCCGGAAAAAAAAAAAAAAAAAAGTCCACGCACTTTTGTCAAACTCAACAGCTGACCGTTATGTAATCACACCAGAGATGGGCAGCAGACACATAAGACAAACAAATACTGAATAAAATAACACATGCACAAATAGCTGTAGTTTAGCAGACATGCTGTTTCTCTCTGATGAGTAAGTGTTAAGTGTAGTATGTACTGAGGGTAGAGCTCAGGAAAGAAAATGTAATTTACACCTCAGCGGTGGAGGCTGGTGACAGTGAGGAGAGCTGAATCCTTTTGGGAATACTAGAATATGAATGTCAATGTCAGCAATATACAATGGAGGAACATTCACCAGTTCAATGGCTCATGGTAAAAGATCATTTCTTTGAAATGATTCTCGACTTTGAATACGAGCAGCCAATCTGCAGCTAACCTCCAATCTTCGGAGGTATTTAAAGGTTCAGTGTGGAATATTTGTAGCATTAGAAGAACTAAACGAAACAAATGTTTCCACAAAGGTTTTCCGAACCTGCTATTATTATTACCAAACAGGTTGCCCCACCCTAAACTCAGACAACCAAATGTACTTTTAACGCAAGTCAGTCATTTGTTATCACCCCCATATAGCTATTTCCAGTCATACAATTACATATCCTGTTTTTCCACATAAAAATAGACGATTCAAAACTAATATCAGTTTTAGTTTCAGTTTTTTTTTTCCCTCAAAAAACAACAACATACAATGTAAAAAAGGCATTTGGTTGTTTTAACCTGCATATTCTATCTACCATTTTTTATATTTCTATAATCATCTCCTCTTCATATAATGTCACTGAATCTCTCAGATTTCATTAACAAATATTAAGAATATTATAGAATATCAAGATATTGTAGAAACATCCTATTTTACAGTCAGAAATTCATTAATTCTGTAATGATTATTCAGCAAAAGTGTCCAATAACAGCGGGGTTATAAATAGGTGTTCAGCTAGTCATGTGATCTTCGATTGACGGCTCTCATGAAGCGACCTGCTGCATGACAAATAAAACAGTAGGCTATTTACTAGGAGAAAATTTACTTAAACTTAAGAAAACCCATTTACCTGAAAAAAACATGCATTGCATTTTTATTCAAAACCGAAAAGATGTACAAAGAGATCGCATAGGGGTCAAGATTAAATGGTTCTCACGATGAGGTCAAATTGGAAAAAGAAGTGTAGATGAGGCCAGTAATGGCATTGCACAGAACAACCCCTGAAAGCAACTCAATGGATCAGTGAATGTGCTAATGGGCCTGCAGCTTCTCATCGAGCTGGTAGAGCAAGCAGCACAGATTCATTAGAGTCTGGGGACACACTATTAAATGGTTTTCACTGTATGATGACAGTCAAATGAGGCTATTCTTGGCACCGGCTGGGTGAGATACTTTTAAATCAAACCAATTATGTCCCTTTCCCCACATCCGATAACTGGCTATTTTCAAGTTCGTGCACAACAAATTACATTCAAATCACTCTGGGCACTTAGTTGAATTAGTAATGGGGTTAAATCTGGAAAAGACACTCTGAATCTCGGTATGCTTCAGTTTGGCTTACATCAGACCAAACTGCCCATTCTGAGTGTGTGCATCATGCACAAACCTCTCATAGCTGCGTCTGATGCTTAGCTTTGATGGTTTTGTTCGATGAAGAGAACCTCTTCATGCTTATGTTACATAATGACTTTCTAGTTCATCTCTTACTGCTAAAACACATCATCTTTAAGCAGGCAAACATCACCAGAATAGATTCAATTAAAGTGGTTCCACAGAAAACAATGCTTTCAGAAGCGCACAATACACA
The DNA here is from genome assembly GCA_039654775.1 of Spinibarbus caldwelli. Classification (NCBI taxonomy): domain Eukaryota; kingdom Metazoa; phylum Chordata; class Actinopteri; order Cypriniformes; family Cyprinidae; genus Spinibarbus; species Spinibarbus caldwelli. The sequence goes on along the minus strand of CM077262.1, from coordinate 9,536,271 downwards.
ACTAACAATGACAGGGAGCAATAAGTTGTTGCACAGATTTTAACGTCCCTCGCTGACTCTTAATTAAAATGGCCGATAAAATGTGAAAATGAAAGATATTTTTTGTTTAAATACAAGTTCTCCTCAGAACGGGTTGGATGCAAAGATATGTCACAGTTACAAAACTGTAACAAAATAGTTACACTTTATATCAGTTGTATAATTATTTAATTATTAGTGCATTAACATCGTTTTCTGTAGCTAAACTCATGTATCATAGCACTAAAAATGTAAATCAATCCTCATTGCTAAAATGTACAGCAGTAATGCACTATAAGTAGCTTTCATAGTAGCTAATCATAACCACACAAACTTGTTCACAAAACAAGGCACATTTTAAACAAAAATCCTTATGTGCACCATTCCCTCTTTCCTTAGCAATTATTTATCCTTGTGTCAGAAAAACTTAGCCTTTTTAACACTGTATCTACTATCTGAGATCAAATCTTTATCTATACATCTACCTTAGTCCATACGTGGGCTGGTTTAGAAGTGAAGATTGTTTACTCAGATTGAATGGGAGTGGATTTATATCTCCCTTCATCTGTTCATCTCATAAACACTCGCGCTAAGGACAGGCAGCAGTCTCTAATGATCTGTGAAACACTCAAAATAGCTTGACAATTGCCCTGAGAGACTGTGAGAAAAGCAGTGTTCGCTCTTGCTTTGTCTTGCAGACACTCATTTCCATCTCAGGTTTGAAAGAAAACTCAAATGTTTTATAGATTAAATTCTGTCTTAAGACATCAGCATAATCAAGGTCTTTTCAAGCGAGTGGGCCGCAGCGAGAGGCATTACCAACACTGACTTTCTACTTTCTAAATAATCTAATTTCATGTGCTTGTCAATGAGGAATTCAGCCTTTGGCTAAATGACATAAAAAGATCTTGTAGATAAATTTAACATTGTTTGTTTAACCGCTAACACTCTTCCTACTAAACTGCTCACTTGTACACCATTTTTAACACTGAAAAAGCTTGAATTACTAGGCCTACATAGAATCAGTGCCCATAGAATTAGAACAGCTGTTACTCAAAGTTCTAAACATTTCCTGCCACTTGAATGTTTATTTATTACATATTTTGGATACCAATATAAGCACAGTGCTCTTTAACCATTTTATTTAAATCCATTCCACAGATTTTACCCAAAATCAGCTTAGAAAACGTGGAAAAAGTAATTAACTAAATAGAAAGCGATGGAAATGATTAAATTATGCAAACTACAGTGTTACGTAATACAATTAAATATGCAACAACAAAAAAAAAGGATCATTTGCAAATAAACGTTGACAAAATTTGACAATGGGTGTTTTAGACTAAGATCTTTCTGTTATGGACAGATTTAGCTTGACTAAGCTCAGATTCAGAGAAAACAGAATATGATATCCAACCATTTATTAAACTTATAAAGCAATTTTTCTCATATTTTAAGGGTTAAAGCAACAGTTCATCTCACCCTCACATCATTCCAAACCATCATTCCAAACCTGCATGACTTTCTCAAAATATCTTCTTTTCCACAGAAGGTAGGTAGGTTTTGGAACAACATGAGAGTGAGTAAATGAATGAATTTTCAAAAATTCATTTAAAAAATGAACTATCCCTTTAATGTGTTTTGCTTTTTTAGGGTATACAATCAATTCTAAATAGCACAGTAAACTATACTTACTATACTACTACTACACTATAAAATAAATATAGATAGTCAAAACAATATTTGACTTTATGTAAAGTTGTACCACAAAGCTAAATTATTCCACACAGGTTTATACTGTAAGCAAGTCTATTATTTAAACAGAAACATTTAGTAAATACATAAACTTGTCATAAACATACGTGCATGTATACACCCTTTCAAACCTGTCTTAAGGATCTCACAAACATTAAAAGCCCATTCATATCACTATTCATAAAACTGCTTAGAAAACAAATCTACATCCACTTCTGTAATTAAAACTATTCATTCATCACAGGTGATGTGATTTTTCTTATCTCTTAAAGCAATATTCATTGATCTTAGTAACACAGCCAATAAAATTCCAGGATAAGAGCATATGACCGACAGTGAGGGTGTTTCCATGGCAACAACGGCCTCCTGGAATACATGTCACGCATCTAAATTGCTTGCCAAAAACACCCGCACTCAGGAGAGGGCATAATAATACTACAACAGAAAGGTGAAGTCACGCTAGTTTAATATTAATATGACTATCAGGGCATCATTTATTCCAATAAACATCTGTTTCAAGAAGGTTAGCTTTTGAAACAAAGCTTCTGAAAATATTAATTGGTAAAATAATCATATAAAAACAACAAATGCATATTTTGGTATCTTAGCATAACAAAGACACACACAGATACACAAACACTAAATAATGCAAAAAAGATGAATGACCAAAGTAGAAAGGTGATATCTTTGCTTGTATAATGCACTAAGGAGAGGTTTTTCTCTCTGTATGTGGTTCTCCAGAGGGACAAAGCCAAGGACACCGACCGCAGCGGTCCTTAATAATATTTCTCTCTTATAGTTCACTGTATAAAGGTGAGAGATAATGAAATCAGCGCATTTGAGCTGAGGCCTGCCAAGAGATTGATCTAAAACAAACTTCATTAAGGAAAAAGACTCCATTATTTTAAATCCCACATTTAAGTTAGCTATGATGTACTTAAAGCTGGACTTTAGGTTTTGAAGTCTATAGTAAGTCCTCCAGGGATGAACCCTAGTCTCTTGTGAAATCAACCATTTTACACTTTATACAAAGCCTCCCTCGCCTATGCCAAGATGTATAGATAGAATTACAAACCACAGCCTTTATTTGATGTATTTAAAAAGCCATCAGATTCCTGGCAACAGTACAAACAGAAACACTTACATGCAATAAGACTAATGTACTTCTAGAATAAATCCAATTATATCTTTACAAATATGACTCTAACACTCTGAGATTGATTAGACTTTTAGATATTAAAACATTCAGCATTTAGCACAACAATTTTAAGTAACAAACAAGTAACAGCCTTACCGTTTTAGCAAGAGTGTGTGAGGCATGCAGACAGACTACATATCGAACACTAAAGTGTCCGAAGCCATTTATATTAATGTGGGTTTCTTCAATCAGCACAAATCCCATCTAAAATCCTCATCACAACAGTCTTAGATCAAAGTGGTTTGCATGGTACTAGAAATTGCGAAACTTGAGCAATTCTAATGTTATACTACTATTACTCATATCTGCCATAATTTAATAAGAGTAAATAAAAAGTGTACGTACAAAAATAGATTTGATGACTAAGGATAAACTTATTTCACTTTAGCCAGTACATAAAAAAAAATAAAATAAAATAAATCAGTTGTGTACCGCATAATGACTTTTAAAAATCTTTCAAAAACAGACTGATTCGCAAACGCATCAGACAGAGCAATCAGTAAACCAGGAACAAATTCATTGAAAAGAACAATCTGGTCACAAATGTTCAAATCCATAGTTTTTCTCTACCTAAGGGCAGTTTCTAGCATATTAAACCCTTAAGATTTCATGAATTAAATTAATTCCTATGATTTCTAGGCATGGAAAACTAATTTAAAATTCCTTGATATTTTTTTTCCATTTTGATATGTCCTTGCTATATCCATTTTATATTTTGTGTGGAATACTGCGTGCTAACCAATGAAAGATATACAACCTGTACAGACAATTTTCAAGAAATACAGCATTCAACAGAGGTAAACAAATTCTTCTAATCTCTTAATTTAAGAGTACTTCATGCATTGACAAAACCCTCTCTCATTATATAAATAAATAAACCACATTTCCTCAAAAAGCATCAAAGTGTTGTATGGTTCAGTGCTGAATCAACACTCAGAAAGTGCACAAACATTTGGATATCGCTTGTTCAGTGCTTACTCAGTTCCAGGATGAGAATTTACAGTCACCTGCCAAAATCTCACCTCAAAGACCAGTATAACCTAAAACAAATTATGTGTACACATTACTGCATTGGAATATAAATATTAAATTGATTGATGGAGAAGCATGAGCTTTCCAGTGATGATCATTCAGTCTGGATAGAGGAACCATCCATCTGTGACAACTTGGTTAGCAAATAGATTATTAGCTAGATTATATTTTACAAACACAGAATGAAGTAAAATGAAAGACTCATTAGGTTTCCAAGTGGTCAGTAAGCATGCTATGTTGTTCAAGAAGTCATAACTTTTTTTAGTCATAATGAATATAAAACATATTTCACCTAGAAGTGTTTCATTGCTCTGTTTAGTGATCAAACACCAGATACAGTCCCTGAACTAGCTTGAACTATGTAAGTACGATCTAAACTCCTCCTCTACTCACAAAACAAACCTTCATGAAGTAACTATCGGCTAAATTTGGACATCAGTGTTTTTAAAGTGAGTAAGAAAAGCAATAATTGAACTTTGAATGATTCAAAACACGTAAGTAACAGTCCACACATTTGTCCTCTCTGAGGTATTACGCTAGTTAACCAAGTTATGTACGTTTTGAAGCAAAAAGTTGAGCTGTTTATCTTTTACTAACCCAAATTACTTAACCAACACCAACCTCCATCTCTTAAGTCGGTAAATACGGCATATTATTCGTGACAACTCGGGGAAGTGTAGGAAAGTGAAGTACACAAACCAGACGTTACATTTCAAACTAGCAGCGACCAGCGCGAGCGCGTCAGAGAACAACAGCTCGCGCGCAGACTGACTGTCTGTCTGTTCGCGCGCACGGCGGCAGGAAGACATAGTCACACTCGTTCCTGCAATAACACACCGAAACACATGCACATCAGCTTATTAAGATAATATAGCCGTGAGTGAAACGGAAGACGGTGCCACCAAGGACAGGAGGCATGCACACGCACACACACACACTGTCCTTCGAGAATTGATCCCATCCCCCCTGCACGCACACACACACACACATTCACACACATATATATACACATACACACACACACTCTCTTGCACGTCCTCCATCTTTAATGCAAGCTCGATTTACGCAGTGAACGCGCGCCCCACGGAAAGATTCAGACTCAGTTGTTGCAAAACTCGCACAAACTCACCTCAACCGCTCAAAGGGGTCCTCCGGGACACGCGTTAGTAATAATTGGCGCGATTAATTAACCAAATAGTTTATGTTTTTATATTGTAAATTAGACCTGAAGCAGAACCGCGCCTTTCCTGAGAGAAGCAATCCTAAACTGCCATCTGGCGGCTTCTACAGCAACGAAATGGCGCGATGAGAGACTGATCTGAGGTCGCCTCCTGGTGGACAGAGGATATTTTTACACAAAGCAAAAATAAAAGCCTTGTTTGGGAGAGATAAAGAGATAGTTTACCTTGCTGAGATCGTAGATGGGTCGTTTTTTCGCAAAGGTTGGCTTTTGTGTCCCTCATGATCATATGTGTTACTGTAGGCATTCTTCCAAGCACATCAATACAAATACAGTAAATATGTCTGTTTTTTACCCAGTCTTTTCTTTTTATTTTCAATTATGCATATTTGAATTAATAAATAAATAAATCTTGTATTCCCTACCTCTCTCTATATATATTTTTTAGATTATATTATTGGTATAATATTTTTTTTTTCTTTCAGTAGGCTACAGTGTTACATTGTAACACTTTTAGATATTGTTTTAATATGGTAACATTTCATAGAATGTTTGCATACAAAATACAAATTATACCAATTACTATACACAAATAAAAATACAAATTATTAATGCAAATTGTAGTTGTATTAAAAATAGATTGTCTACATAGATCAGTCTAAATAGATTGTATAAACTGTTTTAGGAATATTAGATATTTTTAAGTTTAAACACATTCACGTGTATTTTGTTACCTTTCAAGTCGTCATCTTTATTTATATAGCACTTTATACAATACAGATTGTCAAAGGAAAATAGTGTGTTGATAATGCAAGAGACCAATAGTAAACAATATATATATATTTATGCACAAAATTATATTTTTATGACTTTTATATTAGTGTTTTTCAACTGATTGGTCATGCCTGAAAAAGGGTCTGTTTTCCTTTTTGAGGGCACAGGATAAACATGCATTTCTTCTATTTATGTCAAATGCTTTAAAGTAATTAACTGATTTAAAAAACAACATCATATTAGCTAAGCATTAAACAACATTTGGGAACATTTTGGCCCTCAAACTGCACATATATCTGTATTTGATGGCTCACAGGTCATTATGGTGTGTATAAAGCCACTAAACCCATGCTAACCATAGATAAGACTAGAATAGAATATTACAAAATAGCCTATAGAAATATTCTATGACATATTTAAAAGCTTTTCTCTTTTTCCTGGTTGCCTCTCATCTCTCACTATTACACCTTTGTTCAGACATTACTGGGATGGTGGATAGGTTATTTTTATGAATGACTCTTCTTAAACATTTTAATTCTTGCACTAAGAAGATTTGAGAACAACAGCACATTCACATGAGATCAGAAACCCTTTTTGGCCAGTATCAGTATCCGTAGTTTATCTCAACCAACCGAAAAGTCTTGGAGATGAAACGAAAGCAAAGAATCTTTTAATACAATCCAGACCATCCACTCACACTCATATGAGTCACACGCTGCTCTGTGAAGACCCTTATCAGATGCAGCGCTACCAGTGCTGCCACCTTTACCAAAATCATTTATACATTTAAACACATGTACATTTATTACAACATAATTTACATCAGTGTAAAAAAAGATTCTGTTGTGAGGAGGTCATAGACAAGTAGCTAATAAAAATAAATAAAAAGCTTCTGTTTGCACAAAATGCAGTCACTCGCTTTCATTTTAAGCACCTTATGTCTTCATTCAATACCAAAAAGCTTTTAACTTTTTAATTTTATGGACGTCAGAGCACTCACAATTCATTGTCTTATCGCGCCCTCTATAGACAGCGTTCATTGAACTGCAGCCAAAAGCGGATTGTAGATACAGCCGTTGAGTTATTGAAAGGGCCGCAGTGGAGAGTGGGCGGGCTAGTCAATAAAGCGGCTCTGGGCGGGAGTTCGTGGTGCGGTTTGGCCGAGAGAGTGAAGCTCAACTCCGGACACAAATACACGGGGAGGGAAGAGGCGTGTGGCTCCTTTCCTTATCATGTCGCAGTTTAACTAGCACGTACAGTTATAGTTAAATTAATCGCGTTTTTCGCACTGAGACTTAAGCCGTTTTGAAGAATAACACACATTCACTCTTGTGTCGTTACCGTCTCGACAACAAACGTTAGCCAGTCACTTAAACATCACCAAACAGATCTTTAAAGTTCACTATCAGGCCTGATATCGAGGAGCTGGTGGTATTTGAAGGCTGTTGAAGGTTTTGTGGTGGTTTGGGAGTTTCCTGCACTGATTTGTGGATTTGTTTTCTAAGTTTTGTTCGTGGAAGTCAGACGTTCGGGCCGCAAACAGTCTCGCGTGCGCGGAGAGCAGAAACAGGTGAGTGGAAACTCATACACGCGATTATTGCGCATTTATAATCACGCTTTTCATCCCTGTATAGTTTTAGACAGTAATTTGATCCAAAAATGAATACATGAAGTGATTATTCGCCATTTGAAGTTAGCAGCTTGCGCTAACTGTACAGGCTAGCTGTATTAACGTTGCTTCTCAATATCTGCCAGTCTTTAGCATGTAGGCTAACACAGACCCTCTTATTGTTTTTCTGTTTAAATAAGCGGTTTGATGGATGTTTGACATGTTTAGGTTTGATAATTGAAGATTTTAAGGATTTTAAAGTTTGTTTTTGATATGTTCGTGTGCAGTTAACTTTATAGAGAAGGATAGTTTGACTGGTTCAGCTTGCAGCTGTCTGTTTGTGGCCTTCAGCATTCATGTGTTTTGACATATGGATTGAGTTGATTTGACATCTCCAATACATTCATGTAATTTTCAGTTATCGTTTAATTTGCATATGGTTCTCGCATGTCGTTTTATAACACAGCATTTAAACATTGGTAATTTTAAGTGGTTATGCATTGCGGTGCTGTCATGTTTACGTACTGTCATAATGTAAACATCCACCATGTGTCATTTGAAAGGACTGTCTTGAATCAGAATTCGCATTTGACCGATCAAATGTGTGTTTTTTTTTAATGATAATACGATCAAGCAAATGTTAAATGCGTATATCATCTTCCTCTAGATGTGTAATTAATTCAGTTTTAAAGTGCATTAAATATTTTGTTAAAGCACGTGATAGAATGATCTTATTTTGGATGTATATGCATTATTGATGTTTGTTTACATAAATGTGCCTATGTAATATTTTATAACAGTTGTTTTGATTGCAGTATAGATGCTTTTTACTCAGCTTCTGTTTAAATGACTATGCAGCTTGTGTTTTAAAGAATGGGTTTCTCATGAATGCAATCTTGCAGTCTGTTAAAGACAGTAATCAATTTGAGATATCTGGTATTTCAAACAGTTTTCAGTAACAGACAGTTCCTTTTTCAGCATGTTAAGTCTTTGTAGGTTTTGATGAGGTCAGCTCATTCAGAGATGCTTTCCCCAGTAGTTATATTGACCAGTCAGCTCTACTGTACAGATTAGGGGGGAGGGAAAAAACCTCAGAAGGTTTAAGAATTTGTACATATTGTCAAAACTGTAAGTAGAAAACGAGACGTTTTTGATTTGATAATGATAATGGAGTTGTTTATGTTTTTGTAAATGACATATTATATTATAAACAGTTGTGAATAAGAGATTATGTGTATACACTACTGTTTAGAAGTTTGGGGTCATTAAGATTTGTAAGTGTTTTTATAAAATAATCTCTTATGCTAACCAAGGCTGTATTTATTTGATAAATACAGTAAAAACTTCAACATTGTGAAATGATATTATTGTTAAAAATATCTGTAGTTTATATTTCTGTGATAGCAAATCTGAATATTCAGCAGCCATTACTCGAGTATTTCTTTAGTGTCACATGATCCTTCAGAAATCATTTTAATATGCTGATTTGGTCCTCAAGAAAAATTCCACATTATTATCAAAGTTGAAAATAGTTGTGCTGCTTAATGTATTCGTGGAAATTGTAATTAATTTTTCATATTGAATAAAAAGTTCTGCATTTATTTGAAATGGAAATTTTGTGTTACAGCTTTACTGTCAAATACTGAATAAAAGTATTATTTATTTTAAAAATCCCTCAAACTTTTGAACAGTATTGGAAGTGTAAGTATAAGTATAATTGGTTGGTAATTGGTGTTATTGTAATGAATATTGTGCTGCGAATATTGTTGAATCTTATAACACATTACTTCTGATGCCTTGGAAATGTTGTCATTAGAATTGATTTTGTAAATGATTTGTAATTGATTTTTCTCCATTGTTTCGTCATCCATAGTTCCCTGGTGGTCTGGAGAGCTCTGCGTTCGGAGCTAGAACCTGGACAGCTCATGACTTCAGACCAGGAAGGAAAAACTATTGTGGAGCCACAGGTGCAGCAGTCACAGGAAGCAAAGGAGAAAGAGATTCCCCTTTTGGTAAAGTATAACCTACATATCGTCTGTTAGTCTTTTGAAGTATGTTAAGTAATTGTGATTAGGGAATAAAAACCTACTAGAGAAACAACTAAGACAGCTTTGGCCGTTGTGAAAGGGCTTAACAGGCGGTTGTGTGAACCACCCTTGTGTTTTGGGACCTTGCCAAGTTGCTGATCCCATTCATACAATGCAAGTGCAGCGTCCATTGAAGCACCAATCATTGAAGAGAGTTCGCATTTGAGTGATGGGCCCATGTGAGTCAGCTGTATAATTTTAAATGTGCTATTTTGGGTCTGGGGAGGGGGTAAGCAGCCATAGCGAGCGCCTCTGTCTCTCTTTCCCTCTCCGAGGAGCTTGTGAGAGGTGCTAGTTTTTGTTCACCGGTTTGCAAAGACGTCCTTTCACAAATTAAAACATGGGGTGTTGTTTCAGCAAAGAACTGAACCCTAACCTGGTCAGCGAGAGAACAGGTCTTCTTCAGGCAGCCATTCCAGAGGGCTCCACAGCGAAAGACGTCAGAGACTGCACTTGGTCTGTCGCCGATCTGGCCGACGAGAAGCCTTCTGAAAATGGGAACGTGAACGCTGCTTTAGATACCAGTTGTAATGCTTCCTCCACAAACTTGTCAGCAGGTCTCAACCTCATTAAAGAGGGCGGTAGCAGTGTACAGGAAGGAATGGCATTTTGGGACCCACCTGTCAGCGATCCACCTATCCACGAGGCTACGGTCCAGAAAGGAAATGCCAGTGAAACAAGGAGAGACGGTAGAGACAATTGCCAAATTAAGGAAACTGAAACATTGGATTCTGTGAAACGGAGAATAGCGGAAAATGCCGTAGTAAGAGCAAAATGGTTTCGTGACGGTCAACAGAATTCCACAGAATTAACTAGAGATGGCAAGAGTGAGAACATTACCTTTGGACGGAATACCCTGGGCGTTAGTCCGTCATGCATTTTAAAGGATCAACACTCTGGTTTCTCCGTTATTGCAAAAGAGGAACAAGTTAAGACACTCTGGGATGTACAATCAAAACCTGTGTTCACTCCAAAGCATGCCACCTCTCCATTCAATAAATACTCTAGGAGCTCAATAAACCTGGATGACTCAGAAGAGGGAAATTCTGGACTGTTGATCACTGACCGTGGCTTTAAAAAAGAACAGAGTTTCTACAGCATCTGCTTGATTGATTTAGAGGATCTCGGGAGCGAGTGTGGGCACCAGCCTGTGATAGAAGCTGACGCAGTCAGGTACGCAAGCGATCCAGCTGTCTCTGAAAAGGCTTTGTTTGATAATTCATTACTCCTGAAAGACCGCACAATATCGGGTTCAGAGCCTTCACATGAAATTACAGCAACAAAACAAACAGAAAAATGTCCTTCAGAGACAGGATCTTCGACAAGTCTACCTGTAAATTTAGCACTTCAAAATGAAGAACATGCCCTCCCAGATCTTCTAAAACCATTTCCTGCTCAAGAAAATGAAAAGCCTTTATCTGAAAATGACGTTTCCACTTTTTGTACAGATACAGAGAACACACTTTCTCCCTCTACTGCTGTAGAGGACGCCATTGATCAACCCTCCCCAGATCTGCTGGCGCAAAATGGACAGATGTCTGTGTTGAAATCAAGTACAGATACCGCATTGCCACAGGGGGAACCTGCTGACCTACTTAACAACCATGATCTTTATAGAAGCTCTGGTTACAAGGCCATAGATCTGGAGAGTGATTCTGAGCTCAACATGCATAACACTGTTTTTGATGAATCTATGTTGAGACCCCTTCAGCAAGATCTAAATGATCCTCCGGATGAATTAGAACTGGAAAATCAATGCAGAAATGATAATAGAGAATCAATGAACCTAAAGGTGGAGAAGAAACCAGTTGTGTCAGATAATGTTGATTCCTTAATTTCTTCTCTTAGAAACGCAGCAGATAGATCTTCAAACCTTAACGTAGCTATCATGGAATCAGATCAATGTGTTTCCAAGAAAACCCCGACTGAGAAACTTCTCAAAAAAATGCCTCAAGCTTTCACAGCTGTCAGCACATCTGCATCAAAAAAGTTAGTTGAGACAGAGAACCAGGGGTTTTCTTGTAAAGATGCCTCTGAAGACATTGAAAATGTAAAGTTTTGCTCTGAAACCCCACTGACTTCTGATAAAGACAACCTGTCAAAATCACCTTCCTGTTGTAGAGTTGGAGTTGAACCAAGGCAAATAGCAACACAGGAGGAGGTCATTCTGAATCCTTGCCAGTGCAGTAAATTGCAAAGTGAAGGGCAGACAAATGAATCTGACATGTTCAAGGTTGCTGGTGCGTTTCAGAGTTTGAACAGTCCATCTCATGCAGAAGATATTTGTTTAGATTTCACTTGTAATGCAAAAGACGACAAGTTGGACATGACTTTGTGCGCACACGTTTACCCTTGCGGTGTTTTTCCCACTGACCAGACAAAGATTGTGTCAGAATCTTGTGACAGTCCAAACGGGGAACAGAATGTAGAACCAAATGCAAATTTTGCAAATGCTGAACCATGTGACATGAGTCCATCTCCGCTTCCTACAAATGCTTTTGTGAAGTTTGAGCATCTGATGGAAGTCACTGGTAAATCTGAAGAAGCTGATCATCACAGTGGAAGTTCTTCGAGTTCTTCTGTTTCTGATGACGTTCACACAAACTCTGTACCTGTACCCAGTTCTGATTGTCCTGTTGAGGAATATCCCTTCCAGAGCAATGCCACCTGGTTTGTAAACACATCACACAATGATGTCTGTAATAAAGGACATCCAGAAAGCGTTGCAATGAGTTATTTAATACAGGTGGGATTGGGAAGCGAACTGCCGGCAGCAGCACAAGAGCAAGTCATGTACAATGAAATAGGAGAGACTTGTTTACAGCATGATGAGAAGACGCATATTGCCAGCAAAAGCTTCAGTGAGGATGAACAGAAGGTAGTGGCTGAGATTTGTTTGTGTGCAGATGATGGAGAAACCGAAATGTCAGAACTTGAACCGCAGGGACTCGTACCGACTTTAGAGCTGCTTAATTGCCTAAGTGATGGGAATAACAACAATGATTGTTTGAAATCTGTTTGTTCTGCTAGCAGTGATGTACAAACATTTTCTCAACCACCATGCCAACCTGAGGTTTTGAAGACATTTGATTGCTCTTCATTGTCAATAAACTGCACAAGGGAAAGCACTTGCCAGTATCTGAACTCTTCTTCAGAGCATCCAGCCAGTGACACTCAGAGATCTTCAGTTACATCCATTCAAGAGCATGGAGACCTTCATGACATGGGGGAAATCAGAGGAGATGTCGTTGATTGCGGCATTCCTCTCGTGAGTACTGCAAGACTATCACTTGAAACTGGAGATGCGCAGTCATGCGCCGTACAAGGCTATGGTAGTGATTATGCATCCGTTGAGAGCTCGACAACTACCATGCCTCATGTTTCCCAACTTATAACAAGCAGTCTTGGAGTTCTTGACTTTGATCAGTCTGATTTGAAAGTCATTGTTGATGAAATGAGTGATAAAGCTACTTATGTAAATACAGCAATTCCGTTACCAGTAGAGCCAGACCAGGTTGACGTTTACGCCACCTTACCATCTTATGAGATATATTTTCTCAAAGATCAATTCACGGTTCCCGTGCAGGTGGAAAGCCCTCAGGGCTCGGATGAAATGGAGGGAGAGCAAGGCATACTGAATATGGTGTCAGACCTTCTTGGGAAATCAGAGTTGAGCGATGAGGTGGACTCTAGTCACTGCCTTCCGACTTGGGCCAAAGAACCACATGTCCTGTTTTCTGATAACCAAATAGAGGCATGTGCATTGGTGTCAGCATGGGACAACGCTGTCTCTGAAGCAAGCCTTACAATGCAAAATGTTGAACGGGATGCTGAATCTGACTCTGTTGTCCCAGGGGATTTCCAGACCTCTATGGGTTTCATAGCACCCTATCCTTATAACCTGTTAGCCACTGAAGGATCTTGTGTATGGGACTGGCAGAATGCTTATAGTGAACTTGTGAGTACTCTTTAACCAGCTTTAAGCTTGGTTATACAGTAGCACTTAAAATTATCTGGACACTTTGGCCACAGTTAAGTGTATGAATGTCATTGCATTAGGTAACAAAAATTTCAAACCAAATGACATAAAAATATATATTTTATTTTTATTATTAAGTGAGGTTGCCATCATGAAAAATTATTAGTTTTAGTCCATTCTAAAAAAAAAAAAAAACTCTAGCATCATTTGCTTGCAGATGCTACTTGGTTTTTGTATTTTATGTAATGCAGTAAATCCACATTAAATGACCACTGACCATGATTTAGTGGCGTGACTGTAAAGGCATTGATTCAGCCCATAGTTGAACATGCTTTTAATTCATAATCATGTACCCAACTGATAACCCATGTTTTTTTGGTTTTTAAAGGAATCCTCCAAGATCTCAGACCTCAATCCCAATGCGAAGGCATGGGCCAATTACATGCCTAAACCAGAGGCCTCTGCTCCAACCTGCCCAGATTCTCAGCAGTCATGGGTAGAAGCGGCTGATGACCCATCAAACTGCATCCCAGGAGGTACACCTTCAAAAATTACTGTGTTTAAGTTAAATTGGTGTATACCATCCTTATCGGTCTAAAGAGGTTCTGATTTGTTTTTGTCCATAGGTTATAACAACAGTGAAGACAAAGGGAACTGGAATGAGGAACAGCAGGTATCTACATCTGTAGAGCTGCCCTTTGCAGCACAGCCAGAATCAGTGTACATGGGAAGCTCAGCCAGTGAGAAGGGCATTGTGTCAAACCAGAACACCAATATGAAAGGTAATATCCTTTTGCTCTTTTGTTCATCGTTGTCAGCCTATTCTTATTACAGTTGTTTACAGTTATGCAAGTTTACTATGAAACAAGTCAGCACAATCAATCATTAAGGATTAATAACAATAGCATTGTTAAATAACTGATCATTTGATTTATTCTTTTGTGTAGGGGTGGAAGATTCAGACTCCTCCAGACAGCTTGAAGACCTTCGGGAACAGTTGAAGGCAACACTGGAGTTCTGCCTCTCTAGGTAATTATTAGCATCTTCACAACTGATCACATTGAGTCAGCTTATTGATTTGACTCTGGTCCTGTTAGGTGCACCTACCCGAAGTTCACAGCTTTTTTTAAACATAACGTATTCTGACACGGTACCTTAAAGGTGACATATTATGCCCCTTTTTACAATATGTAATATAAGTCTCAGGGGTCCCCAGAATGTAACTGTGAAGTTTCATCTCAAAATACCCCACAGATTATTTATTATATCAATTTGAATATGCCTATTTTAAGTGGAAGCAGAAACACTCCATATTAAATCATGTGTCTTTAAATGCAAATGAGCTGCTGCTCCCCGCCCCCTTTTCCAGAAGAGAGCTGCGTCATTACAGCTTGTACCTGCTAAAAACATCTGTTTTGGTTCTGATTATCATGTTTATCACGCTGAAATCATGCGTTTTAATACCATATTAGTTTAAACTTGTGGTATACGGTTTTCTGAGTGCACACATCCCAAGCACACGGACAGAAAGCGGCTGTCACAGCATGTGAGTACTGTTCTCATTCACAAACAAGTTTACGTTAAAAACACTAAGTTACAAACAGTAGGTTATGTCTGTGAAGGTAAACAGCTGGGAAATAAATCATATTTTTATTTTAGACCTGTGTGGCAGCAGCAATATACAGTAAATAAATCAATAAATCCACTGCTCTGTTGTCTCCTCTGAGGCTGGGACTGTAAACAGTGTTCTCTGTGCAGCCAAAGACAGAACAGTTAGCATGTTTTGCTCAAAGTTTCGCCATGGCATTAGAGCTGGTACACCATTGTCGCTTGCGAAATCAAAATGATGGCGCCGTGGGTGGAAACTTACAGATTAAGGGGCAGTAATATTATAATGAGATCCCTTTGCAACGTCACTAGGGGAGCGAGATCAGATGCGAACTAAGAGCATTTAGCATTTGAGTATGTGGGATATGCTTACAAGAATCTTAGTTTTATGGCAAATGTAGGTTTGGATGTACACTACACTTTTGATCAATTTAATGCATTCTTGCTGAAGAAAAGAATTCATTTAAAACTATATAACTAATTAAAAATCGTACTGACCCCAAACTTTTGAACTGTAGTGAATGTTCTCTAAAGCTTGAGGATGTTGAGTCGATGTAGGATTGATGGTGACCTGACTCTAATCCTTTTCCAGGGAGAATCTAGCCAACGACATGTACCTCATCTCGCAAATGGACAGTGACCAGTATGTGCCAATAGTGACTTTGGCAAACCTTGATCAAATCAAGAAACTCACCACTGATGTGGATCTCATTGCAGACATCTTAAAAAGTGAGTGTAAAATCATCACCTTTGCACTTTTATGGGTCACAGTGTGGCTTTTTGTTTTAGACTCTCAAAATGGGTTTGGTTACACACAGCAGATGGGTCTGACATTTAATGATGCATTTTTGACTCACCAGCGTTGCCTCTCGTCCAAGTGGACAAATGTGGAGAGAAAGTGCGGCCCAATCAGAACCGCTGCATCGTAATTCTCAGAGAGGTTCCCGAGGCCACTCCTCTGGAGGTACGCATCATGCATCGCTCTTATTCGATAACATCTTTAATGCTCTGACCTTATGTTTGTGCTATGACATTTGGCTTTCATTTTTACAGGAAGTTGAAGCGCTCTTTAAGAGCGAGAACTTGCCCAAATTCATCAATTGTGAGTTTGCCTACAATGACAACTGGTTCATCACCTTTGAATCTGAGGCAGATGCTCAGCTGGTAAGTGTCTCCTTTATTGCCGCTGATTTGATCATCTCAGATTACCGCCTCAGGATTTTGATAAGCTCTTTTCCTGTTGCTAAATGTTGGCATACATCACTCTTTCAGGCATATCAGTATCTCAGAGAAGAGGTGAAAACTTTTCAAGGGAAGCCAATAAAGGTAGAGTGCAATGCAGCATATGTGATATCACTGAAGCATATTTTGTGCTATTTTTAGTGACAAGGTTTCTCCTTTGTTGCACTTTCAAATAAAGCTTTTTATGTCCATCTATGAATGTGTTCTAGGCTAGAATAAAGGCCAAGGCCATTGCTGTCAATACCTTTGTGCCAAAGAATGGGTATCGGCCAGTGGATGTGTCCTCAAATGTCCAGCAGCGCTACACCCCTTACTACATCCCACCTGTGTATGGAGCACAGCAGCAGTTTCCTCTTTACAGACTGGTGACGCCTCAGGGCTGGTCAGCTACACAGAGCTACCTGGACCCGGCTCTGGTAAGTGCCATGTGTTCTGTTTGGCTTGGAGGAATATCTGAGTGGCGTCTGGGGAAGTACTAATCAGGTATTGTCTACCAACAGGTTACTCCATTTCCCAGCCCTGCATTCATTAACGGCTTTGCTGGTTCTCCAACATTTAAATCAGCAACATCTCCACTAGCTATGAGACATTATGCACCTCGAAACAGGTACTTTTGTTACAGTAAAAACATCTGTTATACATTTACACTACCGGTTTAAAGAGAGAAAGAAATTAACAAGAGAATTTGAGAAGAGAAGTTGACAATTTTCAAAACTGATAATACTAAGAAATGTTTTTTGAGCATAAAATCAGCATATTAAAATAATTTTTGAAGGATCATGTGACACTGAGGACTGGAATAATGATGCTGAAAATTCAGCTTTGTATCGTAGGAATAAATTACTTTTCAAAATATGTTAAAATAGAAAACAGCTGTGTAACCATTCTTTCATTCAAACAGGAACCACAACAAAACACACATTCGACTCACAACAGAACGTGGAACCACTCTGCTGGAAAATCCTGCTGCTTTCTCTACTTTCCCTTCGGAGAGAGTTCCCAATGGGATGCGTCCTCCACAGGCTCATCACCTGGGTAGCCGACCTCGACTACCCAGCGGTCCGGGCTATCCGCGCCGGGACCAGGTTGGAAGTGGACGAATGGAAGTGAACGGAGCCGATTACTCTCTGAACGCAGGCCGTGGAAGGTAATGCTGCACATCTGCACCAGCTGTTTATTAATTTCATGCATATTGTTTTTAATACCATATCCAAAATGGGGGAAAAAAAGCTTGTAGAGCTCTGTTTCCTTAAGAAATGGTGGTCATTTTTATTTTATTTTTTTTCCATATTGTTTGATTGTTTTTTGTTTCTTTTGAAGAAGGGGCGGCTATGGATACAGGAAAAGAAGAGATGACAACAGGTTTCCAGTATGTCATTTGCTTTGTTTCAGCTAACACTGCATAGATAAGTGTTTTGTTTAGTTTTACTTTTGTTATGATAGGAAACTCTATGTACTTCAAGTAAAATATAATATACAGTCAAGCCTGAAGGGCTGAATGTACATTATCTTACTTATTGCACAGCCAAGTAAACAAATAAATGCACATGAAATATTGATTTGAGTTACTTTGACAGCAAAAAGAACCCAGAGTGAAACGAAAGACACAAAACTAGCACATCCATGTATAAAAGAAAAATATCAGTTGCCTGAGAATGCTGCGATTGACCAATCAGAATAGTTTTTCTGTAGTGCTGTGTAATAATTTAGCATACTGAGGAGTAGCCAAAAGTTAGTCAGTTAAAAAATGTGCCAATGTGGGCTCAATTTGTTGTACACATTTCAACTCTTTTTCTCAACCTGTGTGTTTAACAGAGAGCAGCAACACAGTCGCCCCCTCCTGTTCAGGAGCGCACTCCGTCCCCCAGCTTTGAGCTGGGTCTGTCCAGCTTCCCTCCTCTGCCTGGAGCCGCTGGAAACCTAAAGCCTGAAGTAAAAACTGAAAACAGCCTTGACAACCGACTGTCTGACATTGTCACCGGAGCAGTTAAAGACAAGGTTGACTTTCAATGTCTTTCACAAGCGTCTTTTGTGTTTGAGTGCTGCAGCATTAAAGTGTCTTTTTGACTTTTAAAAAAGGAAGAGGAAAAACGTTTCAGGCTTATATTTTTCAATTTCTAGAGAATTTAACAAATGCTCTTGGTTTTTAAATATTAACTTGCACTGTGCATGGAATGCCATGTTCACAGCAGACCTTGCTGTCAGTCATAACCATGATAAGTCCTTGGGTGTTTTGAGTGTTGTAGAGTGAGTAAGTGTGTGTGTGTGTGAGTTCCTGCTGTCCAGCTGTTATGTTTGTTCATGCTGTCCTTGCCGTAGGAGTTTCACAGAGGCCCCTTTGTCTCTCCACAGCCTCTAAATAAGGATGTGGTCACCAGCCGTGTGATCTCAGGGACCCCCAAAGAATCTGTGCAGGCTGCTCCTGCTCCTGCTCCTGCTGCTCAGACTCCAGTGGACCACCAACACTCACCCTCTCCAGCCGTTACAAAGTGGGGTTTCTTATTCTGAGTAACTAATCAATACACATGTGACGTATCTGTTTTCACTTAAAGGTGCTGGAAGTGATTTCAGATGTTAACTAACTTTTATGGCATTTCAGCCATATGTTCTTTCAAATAGCGTACTGTCATAAAACTAAATAATTCACTGGCTTATGTGGATGTTACAGGCTTAAATCATGAGAAAAGCCTCCTTAGTTTTTTCTTTTCTTTTTTTCTGAAGTAATTTTACAGCTGTCGCAGTGACAGGTGTGATTTCTCAGGATTCCGATATTTTCATTTGTGGCATTCCAAAATAAATAGCTTGCAGCTCTTTGAAAGGTGTTTCAAGATTTCATTGAGATAAACACCCAATTTTACTTGTCAACACTTATTCAGTAATATTCAGCAATTTGGCAGAGGTGGTGTTTTCTTCTTTCACGTAGAATGAGGACAGCTATTCATAAATAACATTTACATAAAGTCTTAAAGGTACAGTAGAAAAAAATCATGTAAAATTACTTAAATAACTTTGACTAATATTATAAGTGTACTACTAGGGGAAATATGAAATGCTGGAAAACTGTAGAAAATGGAACAATGTTATATATGGACTGCTCGTTTTTGTTGTATTTTACAGTCTGACAACTGTAGAAAAACCTAAAGAGATGCAGACACCTGCAGAGAAATGCTCAGAGACACCCGCTGCTAAAACCGCACCACTGAGCAATCCAATATCGGTAAGTGTCCAGGTAGCCTCACCATGTAGAATCAAACCTTTTAGTAATATAAGAGTATATTTTATTTTTATAGCAGAATATTCAGTTTTATATATATGTAGTTGAGTGTTAGGAGACCAAGTGGTACAATTGGTGGACACTGCTGAGCTGTTTTACCATTATTTAAATTTCTATGGTAAAAACAAGCTGTGATTGTGGCTAGTGTAGGGTTTTTTTTCAGCGGTTTAACAAATTCTTAAACGAAGTTGGAAAAACCTTGCCTGCTTTGTGGGTTGTACGGAAATATATCATATGGAACTGTTGTTCTCTATTGCCTCAGCTCCTTTAGCACTTTGTAACTGGCTCAAACTAACAGCAGATGTATACTAAAGTTCAAAAGTCTGGGGTCAGTAATATTGTTATTTGTTTTTTTGAAAGAAGTGAATACTTCTATTCAGTCAAGACACATTAAATTGATCAAAGGTGACAGTAAAACATTCATAAAAAATATATATATATATATATATATATATATATATATATATATATATATATAAAATTTATAAATATTTCTTTTTGAAATATATGCTGTTCTTTTGAAATTTCTATTCATCAGAAGGTCTGGAAAATGTATCACAGTTTCCACAAAAATATTAAGCAGCACACTGTTTTGAGCACAACAACACTGATGATGATGATGATGATGATAATAATAATAATAATAATAATAATAATTTTTTCTTGAGCATAAAATCAGTGTATTATGAGAAACAATGAGGACTGGAGTAATGGCTGATGAATATTCAGCTTTGCCATCACAGGAATAAATTAAAATTTAAAATACATTTTAAAATATTACTGCATTTTTTTTTTTTTTTTTTAAATTAAATAAATGCAGCCTTGCTGAGCACAAGAGACTTCTAGATAAAAGATCCTGTTCGTGATCTTTAATGTATGCAGATGGTTTAAAGCCTCTTGTTATCCTATATTTTAGTTACAAAGAATGACATTTCACAATGCAATAATGTGTAATCGATAACCTAAAATGATTGATTTGATTTAATTAATTTATTGTGTTTGACCAGGAGCCCCGGAAGCCAAGCTACGCAGAGATCTGTCAGAGGATAAGGGAGGCACCAACACAGCAGCCATCAGCAGATGCTCGGCCTCTCAGCTCCACCGCTGAAGACATCAAGACTTCTGACTCAGCAGAACGCAGATGCAGAGAATCAGCGCCTGCACCTGCCAAATCTGCGGCGACGACTTGTCCCAGAGAGACCGTGAAACCTCATCAGAGCACCGGAGAACGAGCGAGCAGCGGAACGACAGCTTCCTTCCACCAATCCTGAGGGCCTCGGTTTTGCTTCCAGGACTGAACGGGAACAAAAACTTTGTCAGGGCTGCTCAAAAAAAAAAAAAAAAAAAAGTCCCTCTTATCTCAAGGTCTCTGTGAGCGCACACACAGACAGACAGCTTGTCACTGGAATCAGGGCCTATAGACAAAAGCACTTTTGCATAAGGGTTCTCTGAATATTTTTGTTGTCCTTTCTGTCGCTTTGTTTTTCAATTACAAGATCTTTTGTTGTTTTCCAAGGAAAATGGGATTAATGAACCAGCATCAGTTGGAGATTAACTATTTAAAAAACATTTGTCAGAGCTCACCTTTATTTTAGGGTTAAAACTTCAAGTAGTGCTGTTGGGAGGAAATACTGATTTTTGGATAGTGCTGATCCTGAAACACTTTATTTTTGTGTTTTCTTTCCTTTTTTAAACTGATATGTATATAATTTTGCTAACTATGAGTGTCTTGGTGCCGACGCGATTCCGAATCTCGACGGCCCCAGCCATTACAACTGCATGAGTGAGACTTTCGTGTAAATCTGTTTTGTTCCGTTTTTATGTTTGGATGTTTCAGCACTGGAGTGACTTTTTTTGTTTTGTTTGTTTTCATTTGTTTTTTGAGCTCTGAATTATTTTTTTACATGCTAATCCTCTATCAAATTGTACTGATGTGATATTGTAGCAGGTGTATGTATACCTGTTCTTGTGTGCATGCTTTCTTTTACGTTTTCTTCTTTTCTTTTTAACCTTTTAATGGCACACATTGATTTGCTGTATCATTTCTTTTCTGTTTTTCCCTACTCGCCAATAGTTTGGGAAGAATCCGCTCTGATGCCTCTTCATTCGATTCTGGAAGATCTGCACACTGCAAAGTCCTCAGGTTGCGAGGGTGAAGTGTACATGTTCCTAGTCTGCTGTGATCTCAATGAAAGATGGCTATATTATTTGCTTCTTAGCTCTGTTTGTTATCCCAGTGTGGTGCTATGGTTCATCACATGGTTACTTTGGTGCTTTTATCTAAAGAAACGAAGGGAAAGACACTGACATGCACCAACGTCTATCGTATGACCTTCACCAATTCGCTTTCATATCACCACAACTATATGAGTGGGATTGTGTACATTTTATATAGTGACGTATACATCAAGAGCAAAAGATCTGAGCCTTCAGCACACATGGACCAGCGCTGTTTTGTGGGGTTTCTCCTTTATGCAGACTTTGCGTTTCAGTGTCACTCTTGGTCACGCTGTTCATTAAGTTCATTAGTTCTCATTGGAGTTTGAAATTGTCTTGGGCCGAGCGAGACAGTCCGTTTTTTTTGTTTTGATGTCTTCCTGCAGCGTGGAGCACGTGCAGAATGCTTTGAGATGTTTGTCATTGCGTATGTTGTTTATATTCTCTTGTATTTTCCCTGTGAGTATTTTTTTTTTTTTTTTTCCCCTCGGTTAATCAAAAAAAAAGTTTTTGTTGATTTTTCTGACTTTATGAATGCAACTGATCATTTTTCCATCAATAAATGAAGCATACCATGGGTAAAGTAATGAAGGTTTCATTACATGAACCTTTAAGATGTAAAAAAAACAAACAAACTAATTAAAAATAAACATCACATATAAATTAACAGTGTTTGAAAACTTGAATTTTATTTAAACTTGAAAAAAAAAAAAAATGTCTGCCTTAACTTTTTAGATGACAGTTTGGAAGTTTTTTTTGTTTGTTGTTTTCTTCTTCAATTCCCAAAGTGGAGAAAAAAGGATGATGTGGTTGAGGCATCACGAAGCCTTCGTCACTACATTTGTGTAGCACAATACTTTTGGGATTGAGATGGGATTATTGTTTTGTTTTGTTCTCCTCTGTGTAAATGCTTGTAGTCTTAACTGTAGTACATGTATACACTTGGATGTGTGTGCTTTCTCTGTACAGATGTAAATAATTGGAAAATGATAAAATGATACCCTAAAATTGGTTATGAGAAAATGTATGGAAAAATATAATAAATAAATGTTAATGAGAAATTGTATGTTTGTTAAGTAGGCTTGGTTTTTATTCTCAATGTTGGCATAATCTTGTGGTCACCACCAGTATGACCACAAGGTGGCATAGTATAAGCAGTAATATTTTATGGAGATCATTCAGAACCAGTAGGCCTATCAGCACAAGAATAAAAGATCTCCAGGTCTTTGATATCAGTCTGAACTCTCGACCATTTAAAGTATTAATGCAAAACTATCAGTATATAGATAATATTATATTACAAGTTATATTATCAGCAAAACAATTTGAGATAAATAGCAAAATTTTATACAGAAAATGCACATGAATCTTTTAGTGTTTGGTTTGTAGCCTTTTTTTGCTCTCAAGCTTAATGAATTCCACTAGTTTGATCATATTATCCAGCGTCTTGTGCTTCAGCTGAAGCAAGAGCATCTGACCTTTTTTTGCAGTCACATGATTGATGTTATAAATTTGTCTGATTGGTGACCTAAAAATAATGCAGATTTCTTACATATTTCTTCATTTGACATGATTTCACACTGTAAAATGTTTTTTTTTTAATCCTTAAAACTGTATTTCAAGGTTCCAGATATTCCTTAAAACTATTTAAAAAAAAATCCATATTTTCAATGTGATCTCAAATATTAGGACATTATTTTTTATATATCTGTTGAATACAGAACAATCATTGCTATCCACACAACCATTCAAAAGTTTGGGGTTGGAAAGATTTTTAAATATTATTTATATTTGTTTTATTATTTTTATTTTGAAGTCTCTTATGTTCACCAAGGCCACGCTTATTTGATCAGAAATAGGGTTGCAAAGGGGCGGTAAATTTCCGGAAACTTTCCATGGGAACTTCATCCGGGGAATTTTGAAATATTCCGAGTTCGAAATTTACCTGGAATTAATGGGAATTTACGGGAATTTATGAGAATTAATTGGAAATTTGGGGAAATGTATAAAACTGTATCATATACAAACATAAATATAGACATTTTGCTTGATCACAGGCTCACATACATGCAAACTAATACAAATTTTAAAAATGACATTTTTGGATTTTTTTTGGGGGGAATCTGTGATGCTTTTTTTCATGATTTATTGATGAATAAAAAGTTGTGAACAGTGTTTATTCAAAATAGAAATCTTTACTAACAATATAAGTCTTTACTACTACTTTTTATTAATTTAACACATCCTTGTTGAATAAAAGTATTTATTTAAAAAAAAAAGGGAAAAGGGAATACTTACCCCAAACTTTTGAATGGTAGTGTGTATTGTTAAAGGATTTCTATTTTAAATAAATGCGTTCTTTTTTTAAACGCTTTATTCATCAAAGAATCTTGAAAAAAAAAGAATCACAGGTAATATATATATATATATATATATATATATTAAGCAGCACAACTGTTTCCAAAATGTATAATAAATAAGCATATTAGAATGATTTCTGAAGAATCATGTGACGCTGAAGACTGGAGTAATGATGTTCAAAATTCAGCTTTGCATCACAGAAATACATTGTATTTTAAAGTATATTACAACAGAAAACCATTATTTTAAATTGTAATACCAGCAATACTTTTCTCTGTATTTTGATCAAATAAATGAAGGCTTGATGAGCAAAAAATATGCAATGTTTAAAAACATTAAAAATAGTAATGTGTCCAAACTTTTGACCGGTACTGTACTTCTGTATGATAACAGAAAACTGGCTTGCAGAAAGAGCATCACAGCTTGAGCTAGCTAGCACATACCTCATAAACTGTCTAGCTACTGTATAAACACTTTTTGGTATTTACTAGTAAAACTTGAATCCCATAGATCAAATATATTTAGATGTAGTCTTTGGGCTCAAATTCAGCAAGTGTGGCTTCAGAGGAAATGGAGGTGAATCCCCCTCTTAGGTGACTAGGGGGGATTGTGTGTGTGTCTTTTGTTTTATTATCTCACCTAAATGTTTGTTCAGTCAGTGTATTGTTTTTTACAATGGTATAGCCTAATTTAGTTGCACAGTATATCACACACAGCAGAAGGAAGTTTTAAACAATTTTTTGTAATATTCATGTAATTTACATGAATACTTACCAAGATGGACATTTTGATATTTTGTGTGCAGGATTTAAGAAATGATCTGTGCATGTTATGGAAGAAAGCACAGTGCGTGTAGGGGTGTGTGGCAATAAATCTGGTTGTTTTAACCAAGATTATGCTGCAAGATTTTGTTCTCAACTACATTTAAGTTCCCAGTTCCTGCAAATTTCCAGTTTATTCCCTTTAATTCCCATTAACTCCCATATATTCCCGTTAATTCCCCAATCTTGAAAATTCCCGGATTTTTGCAATCCTAATCAGAAATACAGTGAAATATTAAACGTAAATTTGAAAATAAATTAAAAAAATGTGAAATATTTTAAAAATACAACTCAAAACACCTGTTTTTATTTTAGCTGAATTTTCAGCAGCCATTATTCCATTCTTTAGTGTCACATGATCCTTCAGAAATCATTCTAATATGCTGATTTGCTGCTCAAGAAACATTTCTTATTATTATCTGTGCTAAGAACAGATGGTTAATATTGTTAAGACATTTTTTCTTTCAAATGTACTGTCACTTGATCAATTTAAATCCAAGCTGATTCTTTTTATTTAACATTTTATTTGTAATTTCATTTACATTCATGTTTATTTATTAAAACAAATATATATTATATATAATTGTAACCTGAACAGGTATTGTCATTATAAGATGAGTATGGAAACATAAACAGAGTCGTTCTGTCGCCCCCTCGCGGCTGTTAAAATCACAGTCGCCTTGCGTCATGAGAAGGAGAGGGAGAGGGGCTGGAGAGACGAACACACACACACACACACCGCTCCGATCGGCGAGCTTCACCGCACTGACAGTCCACATCTTACACTGCTGACTCTAACGGCGGAGCCCTTCAGATATGGCGGGGCTTCGTTGAGAGGGACAGAAAATCTCCTTTCACCGAACTGTTCGCTCTTGGACACGCGTCTCCCGCAGCCCTCCTTATGCACCGCTGCGACGCGGAGAAACGGCAGCAGCGCTGAAAGAGTCGAAGAAAGAGGACGAGAGTGATTTTTACCCCCTTGAACGGACAATGGCGGACCGCGATGCGCTGCCCCTTCCATTGGAAGTGCGGGCCAGATTGGCTGAGCTGGAGCTGGAGTTATCCGAAGGTATGATTGACATTTTAAATGACTTATTTCGTCCGACAATACGGTTGTTGCGGAGGATACGTTAACGGCCCCCTCCTCCTCCCACCCCAAAACCCACCACCATACCAACACAACCAACACCAGATGTTGGAGCCAATTATTATCCCCGCAGCAGCGCTGAGGTTGTGTTCATAAAGGCGTTCGTTCGTTCGTTTGCTGTAATTCCCGCCGCATTTTCTTTGTTACAATGTATCTATTTGACCTTGAGGAAACCATTCAAAGACTTCAGAATTGATTTTTTTTTTCCGTTAGGATTTTGAAAATGCGTGCCCCTAGAGACCAACGGTCAAAATACCGCCGTGGAATCTTCATGCACGCGTTGATATTTTTGAATTTCTGTGGCTGTGTTGTTATTTATGCCAGTGTGATGTACACCAGCAGTTAGGTAAACAAGCAGTTCCCCCAATTGCATCGCCATATATGCCATCTTTACACTGCAAAAGCTGCATCTGAAGCTGCATTTATACCACAAAAAAAGATGCAGTCTAATGCTGCATAAATTAATTTACACAGGATATCGTAGATATAATTATGAGATATTAATATTAATAGAATTTAGGCTTTTAATATGGAATTATGAATATAGAAACACCAAATGATGGATGTCTGAAAATATGAATTGTCATGACAGCCACAAAGTTTAATGCTGTCTGATGCTACATTCGTATTATTTTTCTTATGACTTGTACAGTATATTTTTATGTTAAATGCTTAATAATCCCAAACTTCTCTAATTATAGTTTTCTGTTTCCATTTATATTTTTTTAACCAGATTTTTTTTTATTGCATTACAAACATAAAAGACAGATAATGCAAATACGTGGGATTTCCCCCCTAACTTATTGGACTACAACAATAAAAACGCAATTTACAAATATTTAAATTAATATATATATATATATATAAGTGTGTAATAATGCATATATTTGTGCATATTTATTCATTAATATTTGTAAAAAAAAAAATGCTAGTTTGAGATGAGGTGATAATTGTTTATTTAGGGTTATTGGATGTTTAACATTGGGTCTACCAATAAATTGTATTAGTTAGGGGAAAAATCCTAATTGTATCAGCATTGGCCAAACCAGTTATTAGTGGCTCAAACACAGGCATGTAATATTTGTATCGTGTATCATGTTGAGAATCTTGGCATCTGACATAAGCAAACTGAATTGAGTGAACTGTTTGCTAATGTTCCTTTTTTCAGTTTAATTCTAGCGCCTGGTGGTCCTTTGTAATTTGTGTGTGTGTGTGTGTGTGTGGCGTGTGCGATTGTCTGCTGTGTGTGTGTAGATCTGAACCATTTAAGGCGATAAGTGCTCGTGCATTTGTTAACCCTGCTTCAGAGTTCCAGGAGACAGCAGGCCTGCACCAATCAGTGTAGCGAAAAACAGCATCATTTTATATCTAAAAAATGACAGTCAGTGGGTTTATTGGGCAGATAAATCACAGATATTCTTTGTTTAGTGTTAAATCTGTCTTATAGAAAGCATTGTGGGT
The DNA here is from genome assembly GCA_039654775.1 of Spinibarbus caldwelli. Taxonomy (NCBI): domain Eukaryota; kingdom Metazoa; phylum Chordata; class Actinopteri; order Cypriniformes; family Cyprinidae; genus Spinibarbus; species Spinibarbus caldwelli. Next base: position 9,508,511 of record CM077262.1, on the reverse strand, counting down.
TCTAAACTGTCTGTTACGTGTCAAGAGTTAGTGTATCAGTAACCAAAAAAGTTAGATTACAAACCTGCTTAAAATATCTTAAACCAGTTTAATTTAGTTTGCTGGTTTTATAGGGTTTTGTAAGATGTCTAGCTGAGAGACCAGCTGAAAACCAGCTTAAACCAGCTGGTAAAATAATACAACAGATTTTCGTGAAAATTAGTCACGTTTGCCTGAGGAGGTAGTCATAGCAACAACTGCTCGAGCATTTATTATGGGATGGTACTTCGATAAAACAAAAGTTATGTCATTATTTGTCACTTTAGTATAAATTTACATAACAGGTATGTCAAAAACGTTACACGGTTTAGTTCATGGTTTGCGCAAAAGTCATTGAATAATTCACACACTCTAAGTAGAGCATGTAAACCATTCCTTTCATTTATGGAAGCCATTTTTAATTGATTTCTCTGTTTTTATAGTTGTAAATGGCTCTAGAATGACAGCGTGTGTTATTTTGAATGTTCAAATGCCAAACACCTCCTTTGCGTTCTATTCAGAGCCAAACTTCACTTAAAGATGATCACAGGCTGCTCCGTCTGCAAGTAGACACGAGTATTTTTAGCCGCCCTTCAAGCTTCGTTAGCCTTAATCAGCTCGTTTTGCATTTAAACGTTTTGCCTCACTTTATGATTGTGGTGGAGGGAATATTCTGGCTCGGTTCCTTCTTTCTGCAGCACTGTATGATTCCTCTGAACCTCTGCTTGTGTTTGTGTTTGCCTTTGTAGAAATAAGATGCTCCCTTGCCATTCCAGCTTAGCTTGTGGTGCTGTTTAGCACTGCGCTCATGGAGAGGTGATTATCTCAGTGTGTTGGCACAGGATGAAAGGCCTGGAAATTACCGAACGTCTGCTCATCAGAAAGATTTGCGTCTGTTTGCTGACCTATAATGCCTTTAAGGACAATATCGTGTTTGTAAAGTTGGTATACAATGTAACAAACGTATTGTGTGTTTCGCTGCCTCCATTTATAAGTCAAACCTCGTTTTGAGGTTTTATGCATCTTTTACATGCACGTGAGGGTTGTTCGCATTGATTTTGATTTACATGGCTTGGAAATCATCCCCAGATTGTCGAGAGTTTCTCTCAGTGGTCTTCTGTCTATGCTGGCAGACTCTTAATGAATACTGATTCTTCAAACTCAGTATTAGTCTCGTTCATGCCAAATAAAAGATGAATGGATCTCATTTCACCCTCAGGGTAACACTGTTAGTAAGTGAAAAGGTTAAGTTGTTAAACAGGGGTCATGCTGGCTGTGGAAGAAAAGAACCCCTATCTGACCCTGATTTGAGGCCTTGCACAAATGACTGTATCTGTATGTAAAGATGTTTATTATGTTTTGTGTGTTGATATCATTTTGCACCCTTGACTTTAATATTCACAGATTTATGTAACGTTGGAATGTTTCATCACAAACCAATTTTTCTTTACAAAAATAGTAGAAATATTTTGTTAGTATCAGGTAGTATAAGTACAAGTAATATATGTACGTGTGTGTGTATACAGAAGTTCAGAAGTTGTTACAAAAATTTTTTAAAGAAATGTAATACTTTTATTCATCAAGGATAAATTGTTCAAAAGTAACAGTAAAGACTTTTAATGTCACAACAGATTTCTATTTCAAATAAATGCTGTTCTTTTGATGAAATTCATCAAAGAATACTGGAAACAATGTGTCATGAATTTCACATAAATATTAAGAAGCAACTGTTTTAACATTGATAATAATAAGAAATGTTTCTTGAGCACCAAATCAGCAAAATTGAATGATTTCTGAAGGATCATGTGACCCTGATGACTGGATTAATGGCTGCTAAATTCAACTTTGCCATCAGTGGAATTAATTACATTTTAATATATATTAAAATAGGGGGAGAGAAAAAAAAATTATATATATATATATATATATATATATATATATATATATATATATATATATATATATATATATTCTGATCCATACTAAAGTATAGATTTATTTTATAGATCTGTAAAGAAATGTTTTATTTTGAAAGTCTAAAGGAGCTGGATTTTTAGAGTATTTAGTCAGTGTTGCTGTATGGCAAATGTAGAAGTGAGAGGAAGTGATGGAATGTTGTGAGGTATGTGAGGGGCTCTGATGAGAGCTGACAGGGGCTGTGCTGTGGGGTCGAGGCGCCGCGTGCGGTGCAAGATAGCGGTGCTGAGGTTGTGTCACTGCCGGTCACCTGTGCTTGGACATGGGGAGATCGTGACATTTGCTAAATGCCATAAATTATTAGTTAGCTGTTCCAGACAGACGACATCTCACTGCTTTACCTGCAGTTTTAATTTTATATTTGTCTTTGCTAGCTTTTGGTTGATTTTGTGAAGATTTAGGAAGGAATGTATGGTTTGTTTACCTGTAGAAGTTATTAACAGATGCTGTAGCATCTGGTGTGACTGACATCATTTCCTCTCCCCGTGTCTTTAGTCTCTGTGGGAGGAAATACCACGAGTCCCGGTTTTCCCCCACTCCCATGTATTCCATAGAAAATTGAATATTAAACAGCACTTCCCTGTTCACGGCATCATGCCAGCATTTTTTTTCTTTTCCTTGTACATCTCACTTCCAAATGTAGGTTAATGAACTAAAACATGCCTCTTTACCTCGCCTTATACTGAGGTGTTCTAGGATGAATCTCATGAAGCTTCAAGAACATGTCCATGTCACATTTCACCCCACATCATTAAGAAATTCTATTTTGCATAAAGAAAATGAGCTCTATTTTGGGATCTCTTTTGCATTGTGGCATTCTCATGAAAATTAGGCACATTCCCTCATCGTATCCACCATTTCTCATTACCATAATGCAAAAAATGTCAATGTATATATTACAGTAAGTGTTAAATACTGACAAATACTACTTTAAATAATTCCATGTATTGTATAATATATTGTATATATGTATATTACATTAAATTATAAATTAATAATTAATTTAAATAATGTAATATATATAATTTATTACATTAATGTTAAATATTGACAAATGCTATTTAAAAAAAATATAATTATATATATATATATATATATATATATATATATATATATTTAATATATATATAATTATATATTTATACATATATATGTGTCTATATATTAAAAGTAGTTTTTGATGTGCTGTATAATTTAACAAAAAACAGTCCAAGAGTGCACATCCAATAGGCAAAAAGCTCAATGTGGGTGCTCCACCACACCAGAATATGAACCAAAAAATCAAAGTGGGCAAAGTATATAATTTAACATTAATCTAATTTATGAAAAATATGTGCATGTTTATATATTTATAATACACACACACACACACACAACATATATCCATATTAAAATATTTATACATTATAGGACTGTATGTTGTGTTGACTTTAATTTATGCTAATATTATAAAAAAAAAAATACTATAGTATTGATGATTGATACAACATCCTGATACATTACAATATTGATTTATTTTATAGGGGAAAATGTGCTTAGGTCACAATGCAGGCTTCGTTTCTTCATATAAAATATACATTTTGTGTGATTTTTGGGATAAAATCTAAACAAGACTCATTCTTGACAGGTTTCATGAGATACACCATCTAAGAAAGCAAACTTGCAGTTGCGTCTTCATGAAACGTGATAAAGGCGATCTATTACCGCAAATCTCCTTTGACTGCTGTTAGCCTTGTGGGATTATGTCATCCGACTGACCTCCAAACTGCTTATCCGCCACTTTCATCCAATCACTGTTGTCCATTGACCCTGTGACCCCCCTCCCCACTCAAAGCAGATGTTAAGATCTAATTGAGAGGACTAGTCAGACAAAGTTGTTTTTCTTTGTCTAAACAAACATATAGTATTTCACAAGCTTGTACAAATTGCAGCTGCACAAGAGACTTGGAAATCTTGTTAGCATATGTTTCACATGTTCTACCTCCAAATAACCTTAAAGATATGATACCGAGATTAGAGTTACACAAGTTCTGTACATGCCTGTACACATGCAGTTTCCCACATGTTACGCATGGATTGTCATTTTTCTTGTTGTAGTTGTTGTTGTTGTGACTGTTGGAAGAGTGTCATCGGATGCCTATGAGATAATCTTGCAGCATCAGTCCGATGTAGCATAACTGGAGCCATCGATGTTGAGGAAGACGTATGGACAAGCTCAAACTGTTACATTTCATTCCAGTCCAAGCTTAAACTGCTTGATTTTATTCATAGACTTACAAACACTTAATAAACGTTCAAATTTGCACCATTTATTAGTGTAGAAGCCACTTATTGCCTTATGAAGGTAGTAAACAATTTCACACCTTGCTGACTTGCTCCACAACTTCAGTGAAACTAAATCTGTTCCTGCACTTGGAGGACATTTCTTATACAGGGAATTGAGTGCATTTTTTTGCCGTATGACTGTGTAACTTAATGCTGCATTTGTAACCAAGCCCTCATTCGAGAACAGCTGCCTCAAAGAGCGCCTGTTCGGCCCGGTGACCGCTCTGCAACCACATCCGGCTCACGTTGACCTTTAACCCCGTCGCTGAGCGAAAGGTGTAAGCTCATTTTCTCCAAACCTGCCGTCTGTCCCGATTAGAGAAAAATGTGCTAAGTATATAGGAAGGGAGACACCTGGTGTTTCATAATGCTGTAAATAATGCGTTCCCGAAGTCATTTGCTTCCTTATAGCAGCTGAAAGCATGTCCTGGTTTTGAGGATGTAACTCGGACGTTGATTCTTTTTCCATTTCCAAACACTCCATATTTTTTAGGGGCTCATTTTAATTTTAACTCTGTTTAATTCTGTTTTTTCCATTTTAATTTTTCTGCATTCTGTTTTTTTTTTTTTTCGTTTTAATTTTTCTAGACTCTGTTTTAATGGTTAAATCAAATTTTTATGAATTAAAAACATGTCTAATCAATTGAAATCATGAAACATACACAATTTATTAAAAGTTTAACAAAAATTTAATTTATAAGGCCCTATGAAATGTTTTATTTATTTATTTTCCTCAAATTCAGTTTTATTTCATTTATTTTTTAACCAAATACTGTGTTTTTCATTATTTTTCTGGATTCCATTTTAACGGTTTCATTAAATTGTAATAACCAAAAGCGTCTCTATTTTATTGATTTTATAAAAATGTATTTTTTATTATTTGTGTTGTGTATTTACATTTTTCTGCTAAATAAATTCTGGTAAATATTCCTTAAAAAATAAATTAGGCTATTATTAGTAGCAATACTATCATTACATTAATATATTTGTCACAGTTTCTTCAAGTTAACCGAACGTTTATTTTGACGGGCTGCTGTGAAGACCTTTAGGTTTCTGTTTGATATGACGATAGTTACTCAGAAGAAATGGTAAAATGCACATGAAGTGACTCTCAGAGCAGCTTTAGAGATTATGTTTATGTGTTCATGTACTCATATATTGAAGCGGCAGAGGCTGAAAACAATAAATGAAACCGTGCGTCTGCGCTATTCATTCAAACAGAGATGCGCAGAACATGCGGTGTTCATATTTAAATAGTATTTTTGCAGCTTAATATTCACAGCCACTTGTCCATATCGCATTCTGATTTAATTGTATTGGCCTACTTTTGATTTATCCATCCAGAATTGGGCGAATTCCGTGACATTCCTTGTTATACTGTAAATTCCATTTTTATGAATATTGTCCGCGTTTTCTGCATCGCGGAATAGGGCCCTATTTTTGATTCCAGTGCTAATATTTTTTTTCTTGTGTTTTAAGGTAACTGCTCTGACCAAGGGCTGTAATTCAGTCGTTAAGCCTTGATACACTCGTAATTGGAGGTGAAAGTGTCGTTAAATGGGTTTAATAAGTGAAATATTTTACCACATTAGATTGCACGTGTTGGGTTTGGTGTTAAAACGTAACAGATGTCTGCATTGCCCTTCGTGAACCTTGATGACTACATGTAGAGAGAAGGCTTGATTTGTTTCAGATGGAAATCTTCAACCCTTCTGAAGAAATCTGCAACATTTAGGTCTTAAAGCTGGAGTGTGTAATTGTTTCGATGTGTGTACTTGCTCTATCCAAACCTCATATGCAGAGACAACTATACGAACTCTTGAAAAGTGCAAACATGATGGTGCTATTAAAACATTGCTCTGTATGTTTGAACATCGTGACTACAGCAACATTGACTCAAGCGATGGTGTGAGTTTAGGGCCAGACTATCTGTTTATTTGACCAATGAGTGTTCAGGAAAAAGTTATTTTTGGCAACACTAGAATATGCACACTTTTATGGCTTTCTTTTGTTGAAAACAAAAGAAGATATTTCGATGGATGTTTCAGCTGTCCATCCAATGACAATATTGCATTGTATGGACAAAAAATGAAATATTTCCAAATACTTCATAGAAAAAGAAAGCCATACAGGTTTGGAACAACATGAGTTTGAGTAAATGATCACAGATAATCACTTTTAGGTGAACTATCCTTTTTAAAAGCTAAAGTCTCTTATGCCCACCAAAGCTGCATTTATTTGATCAAAAATATAGGCTAGTAAAACAGTAATATTGTGAAATTGTTACAATTTATAATAGCTCTTTTCTGTACATTTTAAAAATTATTTTATTACTGTGATGCAAAGCTGATTTTTTTAGCAGCCATTAAAGTCTTCAGTGCCACATGATCTTTGAGAAATCATTCTGATATGCTAATTCGCTGCATATTAAAATGATTTCAAGAAATGTTTCTTATTATTATAAATGTTGAAAACAGTTGTGGTGCTTAATATTTTTGTGGAAACCATGATACATTTTTTCAGGATTTTTTTTTTGATGAATAGAAAGTTCAAAAGAACATTTATTTGAAATTTTCTGGCACTTTTGATCAATGTAATAAATTCTTCTTATTATTCTAATACTTTATATATATATATATATATATATATATATATATATATTAAAAAAAACTTTTGAATGTTGTTCTCCACATAATTAATGTCTTTTATTAGCAAAAGCAAGCATCATTTTTAGTATTTCTCATGCTCATATTGGTTGTTGAAGTGTGCTATTGCTTTTCTAGGTGATTTAACTTAAATAAAATGGGTTAAAAAAAATTTGGTCTTGGACCAGTAAGCAGCCACCTAAAGTAATGCCCTAACATTTTGCTTTGGCCAAGCACCTCTCACATTTTCTGTCCTGGATGTTAAATTGCTGACATGTGTTAAGAGTGGCGTAGTCACATGATCCTGCAACAGACAGACAGCGGTTGCACAGCTGGACGGCAGCAGCCGCCGCAGCTTTACTGTCCATCTCCTGTATGAGTCTCTGAAGCTGCTATAGGAATGCAGTCATGTGGTCTCAATCAAGTCCACTGTTTACATCACAGTGCTGCTCAGGAACAATGTGCTTGTGTTTCCAAGCCTTTAGAGACCCCTTCCCTTTCTCTTATCTGTCCGCAGCGCTTTGATCGGTATCATCTCTCGTTTTTAACATTTCGCTCATAGTGAATACCAGACAAAGCTATAATAATAAGGAAATGGGTGAGAGGAAGTAAGGAACAAACAGATGACAGAAATGTGGAATTTTCTACAGGATTGTTTTTAATTGTCAGGGTTGTTAAAACCCTTTTATAAAAGTTGCATCTTTAAATAAACTTCAGATAAATGTTTTGGTGAGTACATCACTTGTTTTAAAGATGTTGTGCCAAGCAATATTATTTTAGTATCATTGAGATACAATTGTTTATATATATATAAATATATAAATATTAGTTTTAGTAATTTTATATAAAATCTTTTTTGAAAGATTTTTTTTTAAAATTTTTAACATTGTCCGTTTTCATTTTGATTTTTGTTAGTTTTAGTAATTTTATTGTCTTTTTGTAATTTTTATTAGTTTTTTTTTAATGTCTTGACATCTAGCTGAAATAAAATGTTAATTTTATATTTTATTTAATTTAACATTTATTTTATTTCAAGTAACAGAAATGTTTATGGTTTTACCTATAATAACCCTGTCAAAAAATTGTGCATCCAGAATCAGTATTCATTTTTTATCCTCCTCAGCTCTTTCTTATAATGACTGTAATGTTCACTAAATACACTGACAAATAAATATCAATTGCAGCAACAAATCTGGGATTTCACTTCCAAATCGGTTTAGTAATGATGAAATCAGGGACATTGTCCTTTACGTCATGTGTTAGTATTATGCTTAAAGCAAATATGATTTCTGAATGATTAAAGCCAGTAGGCCATTTGTTTAAACACCGGATAAGTGGGGCGCATGTTTGATCCGTGTGGAATGGAGAATGTGTATAGATATTAAGCCAACTGTAATTAGAAATGCCTGTCCGACCAATGAGAATAAAAGGCATTTCTGTTATTTATACCATTTAGAACGGCACTGTTCAGTGTAGTCAGTATTTGCGTGTTTGTAATGGCCCTTCCCAACCGTTACCCACAGCTCGTGAATTTAGCCAGGGGCAAGTTGCCAAATATGTGACTTTGTACAAGTTTATATATCAGTGACAAATTCTGGAATATCAGCAGTGAGATGCTTGAAGGCCATATTTAAAAGAGACTCTGCTTAGGATCTCTCCACTCGGACTAAAATAAAAAAATAAAAAGGCTCACTGTTGGCTAATGCTCACTGTTTTCAATTTCACATTCCCTGCTTGGGAAAGAATGTTCTTTTGTGTCTTTGGACACTGCAGGAAGGGTTGTTAAAGTTTTAGCGGCCACAGATTTTTACATTTTGTTCTGGGGCACTTTTTAGAAGTTGGACAATTGAGAAAAATGTTGTGTTGAGAGTCAAACAGAAGGAAATGGAACACAGAGAGAGACAACATGAAGCTAACAGAGAGTAAAAAACAGGAAATAGTGAGTGTTGTTATCTGCAATTTACATGGACAGCTAATTTAACTAATCTCTTTCAAATCTCTTTCAGAGGAGAAATAGTTTGTGTAATAATCAGCAGTGATCGCTGCAAGTGATGAGTGAAATTACATTTTGTCATTTGCTTGACTCCGCCCATTGGGAAATCTAATTGGTCCGCTTACTTTTGACTCACTTTTGAGTTCCTGTAGTTTGGACATACTGCATTTTGCTAAGCTAATGACAGAGTATTTTAATAAACCATTAAGAAACAATTATTTTTATTATTAATCGTTATTATGTTTATTAAATATTTTAACTCATAGATGCTTTTCAGCATTGAAAGAAATAAGCATTTAACATTTATTCATTTTATTTAATATTAAACATCAAAATAATACAATAATAATAATAATAATAATAATAATTTATTTTTTAAAAATTAGTTAGCTTATAGATGCTTTTCGGTATTGAATGAAATATGTGTATTTATAGTCAACTGAATTTAATGCACAATAGTCTCGTAAGCAATAATAATAATAACAATATTTTTATTTATGAAATTATTTAGCTTTTATGTGCTTTTCAGTATTGAATGAAATATAAGTACATTCATAGTTGACTGAATTTAATACACAGTACTCACATATTATTAAATATTTTAAATTAAATATGATATATTTATCATTTTATATTATTACTTTAATATACTATTATTTTTAATTAAGTTATTTAGCTTATATATACTTTTCTGTACTGAATGAATTGTAAGTACATATATAGTCAACTGAATTTAATGCACAATACTCACGTTAAGATTTAATTATTTCATATTATTAAATATTTGAAATTAAATATATATTTATCATTATTTATATTATTAATTTAATACACCATTATTTTAATTAAATTATTTTGCTTATCGGTGCTTTTTGGTATTGAATGAAATATAGTTATATTTATAGTGAACTATTTTCTGCTGAGCTTGTTGAAATTCTAGAACAGTCTGGAAATTTTAGGATTGCTCTATCCATTAACTGTATTTATAACAATGCTTAGGAATTTGGTTCAGGCAATGTAGTGCGATTTTTTTTTTTTTTTTTTTTTTTTTTTTTTTTTTAATTTATTTTTTATTTTTTATTTTTTTTTTTGAAACAGGCATCGCAAATGCTATCTAGGTTGGTGGCCTACCAGATTTTAGAACAGGACTACTGTGGTAGGGTAGCTATTTTGCATCCTCTTCAGTATTTTCCGACAGATGCTGACAGATCATTTGGCTTGTTATCCAAACCATCAACTCGACGAGCCCCTCGCCGAAGGATTTGGGAACAATCTCATTTTACCAAGGCAAACACAATATCATGGGCGGTTAGTGCTTCGGGAGTGGCGAACGAACGAAAGCAAGAAAGATTGAGGCTCATGAGCCGTAGCAGACCGCCTGCCGCTCTGCACCCTGACTCTTTCAATGCAGAACTCTTCTTTAATTATTCAGCTCCGGCAGCCCAGAGGCCCTGCCTCTATGAAACCGTGGACACATTAAGGCCTGTGGATGACAATGCGCTCTATTCATAGGCCGTCTCTGAGCAGGCCTTTTTTAGAGCTCAGGAGCATGTGAAGGCTGTGGTATGAGAATGCGCTGGGCTTTGTCTCATGGGAGTGTGGAGATGTGTGGAGCTGCTTTCTTTCGCCATCAGCCAGGCTTGCTACGAGTCATGAGGTTTTTTTTTTTTGCTTATTCGAGCTACATCTGTGACTCGGATCGTGACCTAAATTCACGTTTAAAAACACCTTTGAGCTTGTACGTATCTACAGTGTGTTTTCAGATGCACCAGGTTGAAACCTCTTTCCGTCACTGCCGATACATCATGCGGTTGTGGCAGATTTCATTGAGCAGATTTTGATGTGCGGTTCTCCTCCTCTGAGGTCTGACATGTGATGAATATTGCATGATTTTGTGTAGCTGTTTTTTTAGAAATGCCACCTGGATGAATCTGTCTAGACCATCTCACAGTGTTCTCAAAAGTTCATCTCGGCCATGGTTGAAGTTTTAACCTTGCTGGCGTCATCCTGAGCACACACCTTCTGTAGGCAATTAAGGTGTTTATTTCAATGTGGCGGAAAATGGTGGTTCTTTCATCTGTGCCGTAATGCACTCCAGGCACTTTGAGAGAGAAACATGTGCCCAGAGATAAGACTTCAATGTTGATATCAGTCTCACCGGTATCATGGACCCCCTTACTGATGGATCTGATCTTTACGTTATCACAAGGAAAGAATTTCTGAAGGAATCGCTTTTTTTTTTTTTGCACAGTATCAGAGGTGCTCTTAAAGTGGAAGTTCACCCAAAAATGAAAATTCTGTCATTATTTTCTTTATTTTAATAAACAAACCTGCAAAAAAAGTTTCTGTTGAGAAACACAAACAGGTTTTTCCATGCAATGAAAGCATATAGTCTTCAGGCACTGTTATGTTCCAAAATGCACCTTAGTAGTTCGTACGAATTGTACTCCAAGTTTTCTGAAGCCATATGTTAGCTTTTTGTGAACGGACCAAAAAAAAAAAAAAGAATCAATTTAAGAATTGGCTGTCTTTCATCTCATGAGTGGAATTTGAATTATATTAACTATTCAATTTGAATCTGAATGACAAGAAATGGAGAAGGAGATCTATCTATCTATCTATCTATCTATCTATCTATCTATCTATCGATCGTTCTATCGTTCTATCTATCTATCTATCTATCTATCTATCTATCTATCTATCTATCTATCTATCTATCTGTCTTATCTGTCTGTCGTTCTATCTATTGTTCTATCTATCTATCCTTCTATCGTTCTATGGTTCTATCTATCATTCTATGTATCTTTTTTGCTACTACAATTCAGGGATTGAATTGGAATTTAAAAGGCATTATCAGTTCACTTCTGGATGGCACACAACCCTGACACATATTTAAACATGGCCTGCCTGTCAGTAATATCATTTGCGTCAAGTTTGGTGGAACATGTCTTCATGTACAAAGATTTGAAAACTGCAGTGGACTTTCCCTTTAAAATGCTGAATTGCTTCTACTTCACCTAACACCACCTTTAAAAGGTCATCTTTGATGTTTTTTCTCCTGTAATATACTTTGCTCAGTTCTTAACCTATTTGTGATTCTTATACACTTTAATGGAAGCTCAATGTGATAGAACGCCAATGAAGTGTTGAAGAATTTCATTCAATCTGCTTTTTTGGGGTCCCAAAAGCAGTGCATTTGAATATCAGTGATGGAGTTTTGGCAAGGTACGGTCGACAGACGCTGGCATTTTACACCTGGCACCGTGACGCATGAGCAGCCTGTTTTCTCAGGGGCGAATCCACGAATCCCAACCCCCTCCACCAGTGCCTTAGAGACTCCAGACCGCTCTCTCCAGTTAACGTGATTTCCAGGAATCGAGCTGCTCACCTCTCACTCCACAACTGCACCGCTGGCCACGTCCATATGACAGGAAGCATACCAGAACCGATCTCAGTCTGAGGGACTCTCGAAAACAAGAGTCATTTCCACATGGGCCTCTCGAAATAAATCGATACCAGGCTTTAAACAAAAAGTCGAGTTTCTTTCCCGAAAGAACTGGGGGGAAACAAGTGTGGTCTTTTTTTTGTTGAAGTAATCCCCTTTTTCAAACCGACAGAGAATCCGGAATCTCAAAAGAGAGACTAAGCTTCTTTAATCCTTTGTCATGGCCAATAGCCACTGCTCTTCTGCAGGACTCGTATAAAAGCTGCGGAAATATGAATGTAATGGAGAGAAACTGCTAGGAATTGTGGGAGGTGGGTGGGGGTGAAGGCATGCAGGCTTCTCTGAAGTTCTGTCAAATGCGTCCACACAGTAAGTCTGTTCTGTGAAATAAGGAATGCTTTGCTCATGATAATGCGATGGCTTGAACTTGGGTTGGGTTGACATTTTATTCTGCGGTTAGTCGGTCAACCCCCCATTGGATTCCCTCACCTCAAAACATTGACCAAATGACTCTTGCTGTAGGACAGCTTTGTAACATTGCTACCTCTGTTTCTTCGGTCTGAATATGTCATGACTCCTACACCTACTTGACTTGAAGCATTAATTCAGTCCCTTACAAAGAAGTACTATGACATTGCTGTGGTTTTGTTGTATGGTAATATCATAGTTACCATTTAATTTTTGGTCTCATTGGTACTTTGAAGTACATAGGAATAACCTCTAAATACTATATGAATATGGTCACATTCTCCAACTAGTTGAGTTTTTTTTTTTTTTTTAAATGTATATAATTCATATAAAAATAAAATGTGTATTATTATTATTATTATTATTATTATTATTACTATTAATAATAATAATACTAATGTAATTAATGTTTTTAAAAGAAGTTTCTTGTGCTCACCAGTAAAACAGTAATATTATGAAATATTACAATTTAAAAGATGGCTTAAACCTTTTTATGTCAACATGAAACCCTTTTTATTCTATTATTTTATTTTATTCAATTTCATTTTATTGCATTTTATTTTGACTCCTACATTTTACTTCCATATCGATAATAATATATATATATATATATATATATATTTTTTTTTTTTTTTTGTTCACAAGACTGCTGTATTTTGTTTTTGCTTTTTGTTTTGTTGTTGTTTTGTTTTTTTTTGTTTTGTTTTGATTTTGTGTGTTTGTTTTGGTTTATGTTTGTTTTTATTTTTTGGTATGGTTTAATTTTTGCTTGTTTTGGTTTAGTTTTTGTTTGTTTGGTTTAGTTTGGTTGTTTTTGTTTGGATTTGTTTGTTTTGTTTTTATTTTTATTTATTTATTTATTTATTTATTTATTTATTTTTTAGTTTTAGTTCAGTTTTTGTTTTTGATTTGTTTCTTTGTGCTTTTATTTGGTTTAGTTTTTTTTTTTTATTAAATTATTTTCAGCAGCATTTGGTATTATTCTAATATGCTGCTTTTGGTCAAGAAATATTTCTTCTTAGTATCAATGTTGAAAACAGTTGCTGCTTAAAATTATTTTAGTCAAAAAAAAAAAAAAAAAACTTACCCCAACTTTTGAATGGTAGTGTACACGTATATGTGTAAATTTGCATGTTTTTTTTAGTGTTTTTGTTAATAGCTTTTATAATGACTGTAGTGATTACACACACATACCACACAAACACACACAGACAGAGCTTGTCTCATGAACACGGGCCTGTTGCTCTTGTGTAATGTGTGTTAAAAAGCCCTTTCTCTGGTGCACACAAAGCAAGAAGGTGGGATAATGTTTCTACCCTACTCTGCTCCTCGCTTTCTCTTTCGCTGTACCTCTCTCTTACGCTTTCTCCCTCTCAATCTGTTTTTCTCCCTTGACTCAGCGCGGTCAGGCGTGGCACCTTGTTCCCTGGGTGTTATATTACTTCTCTGCAGGCCCACTCTGTGTGTATGTATGAGTGTGCTTGTGTGATTGTATGTCCACTGTGAAGAACGCGTCTTGAATTCAGCTCACACACCGGCCTCTCTCAGCAGCCCAAATGCTCAGGGATTATCCAGACAGTGCATTCTTTTAGTTTTGCTCAGTTCCTTAGCCAGAGAATGAGCTATGATGACCAGCCAAACAGAGATGAGATGAATTGTTTTGTGCAAAAGACTGCTTAAACCTTTCTTTTTATATATATTTGTATTTTATTTCATTTTATTTTGACTCCTGCATTTTACATCCATAACAACAGAAATAATATTTTTTGTGCTCAAGACTTCTGTTTTATGTTTTCATTTTTTGTTTGTGCTTGTCTTTGTATTTGGTTTTCTTTGCTTTGGTTTGGTTTTTGTTTGTTTTCATTTTTTGTTTGTGTTTGTTTTATATTTGGTTTTGTTTGCTTTGCTTTGCTTTGGTTTTTGTTGTTTTTTTGTTTTGTTTAGTTTGGTTTAGTTTTTGTTTTCATTTTATTTTGTTTTGGCCTTGACTCCCTACATACATATTTCCTACATACATAGAAAAAAGGCTTAACTTAAAGGGGTCATATGATGTTGCTAAAAAGAACATTATTTTGTGTATTTGGTGTAATGCAATGTGTTTATGCGGTTTAACACATTATTTTCCACATACTGTACATTATTGTTGCTCCTCTATGCCCTGCCTTTCTGAAACATGCCGATTTTTACAAAGCTCATCGTTCTGAGAAGCGAGGCGTGCTCTGATTGGCCAGCTATCCAGTGCGTTATGATTGGCCGAATACCTCAAGTGTGAGACGGAAATGTTACGCCCCTCACTGTATTGTGATGCCGTGTCCCGGTGCGACGACACAAAAACAATAAAACCCATTATAAACGAGGCATTTGTTGCATCCAGTGGGGCCATAATTACTGATTATAATGACTTATACTGTCTTTTTACGCGTCGTGTTGCATCGTGCCGCGTAAACATTACCATGTCTGCATTTGTGATAGGAGAAACGACAAACAACAAGCACTACTCTACACAGCTCAAAACTCGCGTTTGAATAGTCAGTGGCAAATTCTTTGAATAAGAAAACTTACTTACAGGCTTTGAGTCAGAAGCGCCAGACTGTCCTTGCAAAGTTGGAATTGCCCCACTTTATAGAAACAGCCTTTGAGCATAGCTGGCAGGCTACTCCCAGGTTCAGGAAATAGTCCTCCGTTAAAATACGCTGCACTTGAATATTTGGGTTGAACTGTTCTAGAACAGTGTTGTAAATACAACTTAACCACTGATTTCTAGTTGTGTCGTCTTTTGGAAGCCCAAACAAAGTAGTTTCACTTTCACAACGAAACAGCGTCTCCAGAACATGGCGCCGGCGGCAGCAACAATACTACAGCAAGAATAAAAATCACGCCCCCTTTCTTTGCGTATACATTTGGGCCGGTGTCATGCAAATCTCCCCACACCCTGACGTAGACATGTGGGGCGTGTTTGAACGAGCCGTTTTAGGGGGGCGTGGTCGAGTCTTAACTTTTATAAAGAATATCTCTGTAGTTTTGAGACTTTAGTCTTTGCAACTTCAGGGATCTTATCTATGCACAAACAGCTTGTAACACTCCAAAGAGAAAGGAAAACTTGAAATCGCATCATATGACCCCTTTAATTATTATTTTTTTCTACACTTAAGGGCATAAGGGAATCATAATGACATCCAAGGCTTTGCCCACTAGCGCTAGGCTCGGCCTATATCATCATAGTACAAGCTACAGTACCTGCAAGTACATTTTTTGTTTTTTATTTTATTTTAATTTTGTTTTATTTTATTTTTATGCATGTCCAAATAGCTATTTGTTTATTGTTTAATTGTATTTTTTTGGTTATTGGTTACCATTATTTTTCCCACCCACGTGGCCTTGTTATATGTTGATACATTTTATTTGGAATAACTTATACAATAATTATGTAAAAATCAGGAACATGCATTAAGAAAGAATAAAGGGTCTAATTTGATTTAATGTTTACTTGAATTGTGTTTGTGATCTTCAGATGATCACAAGACAGTAGAAGACTCAAGATTCCCCAAGCCCTGCTCAGGATGCCCCGAGGACCCATCTTCTCCCACTGTATCTGACGTAGTTGATTACAATGGATGTCTCTGTGTCTAGGGTTATTTGCTCCACGGGGGAACATTCCTGCCCTTATTGGCTATGTTTGCCCTGCTCTCAGTGGGGCTTTCATCTACAATATGTCTTCAGAATTGACTCGTTGTAAGAGAGAAGATACGTACTTCCCCGCAGAATCACTCTGGGTGTTCATTATTACCCATGTGCAGTGTCTTGTCCTACCCTGTTCAAACAATATTTGGAAACTTTGAAACCTAATTGAGTCTCCTGGTGGAGTTTTCCCATTTGCACATGAAATACATTAGCCTTGACATCAATACTCGCCTTGTGTCTTGCTTTAGATTTGTGTGGCTCTAAACCGGAGCTCAGAGCCCTCTGGTCATTTAGCATCCTGTGTTCATTCTACCAATATTTTGTGTTTTACTTACGTAAACATTGGTGTTGCTTGTTTCTAGGGATGTGCAAAATGAAATATTTTCTAAATCGACTAGCCTGTGGGTTGCCTGAACAAAGCTTCACTAATCAACCAGGTGGTTGGTGGTTGACTAGTTAGTTGCCCATTGTGACTCGTCCCATCCCTAGTTGTTTTGTTATCTGTTATGTACAGTCATGCGTTTCTTTGCTATTCGATTTGATGACCTCACTGACTATTGACCTCTTCATTAGGCTGTAATGGGCTTGGATCAAACTTACTAATTACCCCTCTTAATAGCTGTACTGGCACTGTTTTCTGGATTTAGCACAGGTAAAGTTACCATGTTTTTTTGACCATTTTGCCATTTTTTTTTTTTTTTTACCGTTTTTCACCATTTTGACATATGGGAATACCATTTTAACTAAGAAAAAGAACTAAGAACTTTAACTAACTTTAGCTAACTAACTAACTAAGAAAAGCCACTTGCTTCCAAATGGCAAAAAACAAAAACAAAAAACAAAACAAAAAAAAGATATTTTTAATATATTTAAAAAAAGGCTAAAATATTACTAATATAGATTTAAAAATATATGTACAATGCATATATATATATATATATATATATATATATATATATATATATATATATATATATATATATATATATATATTACCCCAGTTGTCATGTACATTTATTGTACATGAAATACATTTTTAATATATTTTGTCATTTGTAGGTATTAAAGGAAGATATCTTGCATTTGAAAAATATATTTCCTTAAGATGTTCTGTTCTGTTTATATCATATATTTAGCATGTTTGTGTTTATTTTAGCTAGGAACTAAGAAAAAAACACTTCACTTAATATGGCAAACAAATAAATAAATAAATTTACAACAAAAAATAAATTTATTAAAATTTACAAAAATGAGCATCAATATATTTCTAATATAGGTTTTAAAAATTTACAATTGCATGTTTTTTACTGTAATTGTATAGTAAGATTGGAAATGTTTTTTATTTTCCTTTTTTTTGTCCCTTGAGCTACATTGTCATATTTTGGCATTTTTACATTTTGCAGGAAAGTTTTTTCTTCAAGCGTCTTGGAGACATTGCCACAGTTCTTCTGGATTTAGTCTGTCTCAATTTGTTCTGTTTCTTCGTGTCATTCCAGACGAAATGGATGATGATCAGATCAGATCTCTGTGTGGAGCTGTTGTCAGACTCCTTCTGCATACAAAAATCTCACTGGATTATTACAATTAATGGGAAAAATAATGTTTGGAAATGTAAACTGATATTTCCTACTGACACACTACAGCAAAAGATAGAAATAACTGACTTAAAACCAATTTTTGTTGGTGAAAATACTAGCGGCCTAAGACTTTTGCACAGTACTGTATATATATATAAATAAATATATAGCTGAATTGTTGACATTATATATTTCAAATATATTTTGACCAGATTTTTTTTCTACCATATTGAATGTTTGTTTTAGGTGAAGACAAATACCTAACATTTTAAATGCCAAAATATTTGTGTTTGTGGAATAGTGTTTGCCAGTAAATAATTCTGAATTTTATCATTTATTTAGCTTATTCTGTTAATATAATGTTCAGAAACAACCCCCCCCCGTTTATGAATGTAATTTGGAGGAAAGAGCGTGATTAGTCAAATTAATTGTGTTAATCGTATTTATCTGTGTACATGCACACATGCGCACATCACTCGTTTCCCTCGCCTCTCTCTCTCTCTCTCTCTCTCTTTCTCTCTCTCTCTCAATTAATGCTATTAGATTTCAAATCTGAAACTGAAAATGAAAAATGGCTGCTGCTGCCTTTTTCCAAGAGCCCGGTTGCTAGGCAACTCTCTCTCTTTCTCTCTCCGTGAGTTGGACTTTCTTGCGGGTGGAAGATGGTTTCTCCCTGCGGAGCATGTTAGAGTGAATTCAGATGGGGATGCTGCTTGTGTGCCGTCAGCTTGGCCCAGTTTATCGCCTCGGAGAGATGTGTAAAGCAAGCTGCCCGCTTTACGTCAACGTGTAAAGTTAGGTCTGAATGACAAAGTCAATTTTTGAGGCACGAGATTGGTTAGGAAGTCAACAAATGTGTATTTTTAATTTGGAAGATATTCCGCCTGTAGTTTAATAAATATTTGATGTCTAAGAGAGGTTTATTATCACTTTTACTGACAGGTTCAACTTTGGGACAGACAAACTATGTCAGGAACGGCTGTGTTTCAAAATCCAGTGAGCTGCCTATTTATACAGCATAGTGAACTCTTATTGTCTAGGTTTGAAGCTCGTATTGAGACACAGCCTGTGTATGTCGTTCACCTAAAAACAGATGTTCTGTGTTATGGAATTCACTAGCGGTGCAATTTCAGCTGTGATAATAGTTTTCTATATTAGATTGTTGTTTACTTAAAGGGTGGAATCCTATTTGGTGAATCTGCCTCGGTTAGTCCGTACAGTTGTTGAATTGTGCGTAGATGAACAATCAGAGATATATATCCAGCAGCTGTGAGAAAATAACAAGCCTTTGTGTTGCATGAATGAATGCAATATAGACCAACGGCAAGGCAAACAATGGTTTCTCTCCCTCCCCTCCTGCTTTGACCTGAATACAGTCACATAATTCACACGAAGGGATGTTAAAAGGAGGCAAATTAAATAAATGTGTGTTTCTAATCATCTCTTCGTAGTGTTGTTGTTATTGACATTTATAATGGGCAATTGTCATTTAAAAAGGGGATAATCATTTCATGAAAAATGGCTTGTTCCGGTGCCAGAAAACATGAGGCACAGCTAATGTTAATAGGTTCATATTAGAGTGAAATGCTGAGGTAAATAAAACAGCAAGCTAATGCAAAGTAATGTGCAGTTTCACCTAATGGGCATTAATTGTGTGAAAAGCAGGTCTGTGTTGTTCTTATTAGTCTAACGGGTCTTGTGTTAATCTTTTTGAAGATTGTGATTAGTAAAATGTATTTGTTTGCCTTGTTGTTTTAGGCTGAACAGCAATGACGGTTTGATCATTTAGTCTGCTAACTATGTGAGTGCAACTGTCATTTAAAAATACAGCCTAATTAATTGGTGAAAAATTATTAGTTCCTGTGTTCTTAATAATATTAAGAAGAGTTGTTATTGTTGACTCAGACTAAAACCAGGTGGTTAAAGGGGTCATATGACGTTGCTAAAAAGAACATTATTTTGTGTGTTTGGTGTAATGCAATGTGTTTATGCGGTTTAAGGTTAAAAAAACACATTATTTTCCACATACTGTACATTATTGTTGCTCCTCTATGCTCTGCCTTTCTGAAACGCGTCGATTTTTACAAAGCTCATCGTTCTGAAAAGTGAGGTGTACGCTGATTGGCCAGCAATCCAGTGAGTTGTGATTGGCCGAATACCTTAAGCCTGTGACGGAAATGTTACGCCGCTTACCGTATTGTGATGCCGTGTCCCAGTGCGACGACACAAAAACAATAAAACCCATTATAAACGAGGCATTTGTTGCATCCAGTGGGGACATAATTACTGATTATAATGACTTATACTGTCTTTTTGCGCGTCGCGATGCATTACCATGTCTGCATTTGTGATCGGAGAAATGACAAACAACAAGCACTACTCTACACTGCTCAAAGCTCGCGTTTGAATCGTCAGTGGCAAATTATTTAAATAAGAAAATGTACTTACAGGCTGTGAGTCAGAAGTGCCAGACTGTCCTTGCAAAGTTGGAATTGCCCCACTTTATAGAAACAGTCTTTGAGCAGCTGGCAGGCTACTCCCAGGTTCAGGAAATAGTCCTCCGTAAAATGCGCTGCACACACTTGAATAATTTGGGTTGAACTGTTCTGGAACAGTGTTGTAAATACAACTTAACCACTGATTTCTAGTTGTGTCCTCTTTTGGAAGCCTAAACAAAGTAGTTTCACTTTCACAATGAAACACAGCGTCTCCAGGACATGGCGCTGGCGGCAGCAACAACACTACAGCGAGAATAATAGTTCCGCCTTCTTTCTATGCACGTACGTTTGGGCGGTGTTTTGCAAATCTTCCCACACAGTGATGTAGACATGTGGGGGTCTGTTTAAACGAGGCGTTTTAGGAGGGCGTTTGGTTTTGAGACTTTAGTCTTTGCAACTTCAGGGATCTTATCTATGCATCAACAGCTTGTAACACTCCAAAGAGAAAGGAAAACTTGAAATCGCATCATATGACCCCTTTAAATGACTAATACAGCTAAAAAAATACGTAAATATCAGATGCAAAAATTAAAAAAATATAGGATACTTGATAGATAATATTTCATATTATTGAAATGCTGAGGTAAATAAAACGGCATTGCTAAATGTATACGGTTTTAGCGGTTAAAGATGTGGTAAAATGAATTGATTTAGTTTTGTTGTTTTTGTCTGTGAAATATTGACAATTTGATCCAATAATTAGCACGTAGGTGCAACAGACATTAGTTAAAGTGTTTTTGTTTTTAGAATACATATTTTCATCAGTTAAACCGCTGCCATAGCAGTAGAAACAATTGAACGTGTTTTACCCCTATCCTTCACAGCCTTGTTGTCATGTCCAATTAAATTTTTTGCTGCTAATGCTAATAGCTTCACATTATAATAAAAGGCTGAGCTAAATTAAATGCCAAGCTAAATGCAAAGTAATGTACATTTTCACCTCATGGGCGTTGCGTTTAATTACGTTACTTGGTCGTTCTTATTAGTTAATGAGGCCTTGTGTGGCTTATTTTTTTGAATTACTACAATACATTTTGCTTTGTTGTTTATTGTTAATAGTTTAATCAGTTAGGCTTAAAAGCACAAAAATGTGCTAAATTGTTTAGTGAAAAATAACAAGCTAGCTAATGTTTCATATTAGATTCATATTAGAAGTGAAATTCTGGGGTAAATAATAATCCTGCACTATTTCTGCACACATTTATCTAATAGATGTTGTGTATAATTGTGTGAAAAGCGTGTCTTAGTCATTCTTTTGACGGCTCTTGTGCTTATGTTTCTTTCAGTCAAAGAAATGAAGCCTGTCATGAAAGCTAAAGAGTTTACTTACTGTTAAATATAGGGATTGGAGTGTTTAATCAGTCTTTAAAAGCTTTTCAACCAAAAATTACAACAAGGCAAAGAAAAAGGGGTGTGTGTTAACATTATTTGCGTTCTTTAACAAGAGCCCACGGCTTTGCCAGGAGAGTGTTTATAGAGATGTTTGGTTCTCCTGGGACAGCTGGCCATTTTCAGTAACGTACACTCATCTCACCCTGAAAAGCTCATTTCATCCACTGCTAAAAATACCTACGTGTGAGGAAATACCTAATTATGCGACATACCGATCATCTGCATATATAGAAACGTCAGCATTCTGTGGCAGCTCTCAGACAGAACAGGCACAGACACAGTGGGAATGTATTGTGAGCTAATTTTACCCCTAAAATATGATCTCATGAATGATGAGGCGGTTCACAGGATATGTACAGTTTCCCGTTTTAGAATCCATGTTTCTATTTCCATGGTAACGGTTTTGTTAAGGGTTCTCGGTTGCTATATTGACCTGTGGCAAGAACACTCTTCCACACCCAAATCTTTTCTTCTCCTCATCTTCTTCATCCAGTCTTTAAAAATGGATCAGGCCGTCATGTTTGGATGTGAGTACTGTAGTTGATTGCTTAGTCACAGACGATGACTGACTGCTTCGAATCATAACTGATTGTATCCTTAAAATCACTCTTTTCTTTAAAAATTACATCTTAGTATCATATTTTGTGTTAAAAATAATTGAGTATGTTGTGTTTGTGTGTAGGGCATTTGCATGAAACTAGGTTGAGCAATGTATTAAATATTTGTTAAAAATATATTAAATATTGTGCAACGTCATGAATTAAGTTTCATTAAATTAGTTTGGCATACAGTGTTTGTACTGCAACCTGGTGAGTTCAGTTCATTTCTGTGAATTAGTTCAGACTCGATTTGGATTCAAATTAGGTTCGAAACTACGCATAATCTACATAATTGATGATGTCGATTATGTAAATATGTTGATTTACGTGAAATGTATTGATGTGGGTTGCATGTATATTATGGTATAAAATTTGCTTACATTTGCTTATCTACAGTATTGGAATTTTTTTTATCTTTAAAAATATTTGTTACATTAATCAACTAATCGAAACAATCAATAGAAAAAATAATTGTTAGTAGCAGCTCTAATTCAAATTTGGATTCAGACTATTTGGACTCAAATGATTCAGAATCATCTGATTCATATATGATTCAGATTATTCAGATTCAGAATAAAACAGTTCTGAATCAATGTTTTCTTTTGCATCATCAATATGTTCACCCTTAGTGATATTTTTCATATGTTAGGTAAATTTATATAGGTAAATATTACGGTTTGTTTGGTTATATGGTGCATATAAACAAAAAATAGATAGATAAATAAAATAATGCCTTGATTGTTTAAATTTTTTTTTTACAGTATATAATTAAATAAAATTAATATAGTTGGTTTTCCAGTTGCATCACCTTTTAAGCCTTTTCAAAGCAACTGCATAAATATAGCTTCTATCTATCTATCTATCTGTCTGTCTGTCTGTCTGCCTGTCTGTCTGTCTGTCTGTCTGTATGTCTGTCTATCTATCTATCTATCTATCTATATCTACATAATCAAAAGGCTGAAAAGTATTTAGATGCAATAGTTTTAGCTGTAAGGTGAGTAGTGCATGTCTGTCTTTGTGTTTTCCAGCCCGTCTGTCTGTCTCTAGGTTTGGCCAAGCAGCTCTGACACGCTAGAGCAGGCATGAGGGTGCGTTTGAAGCCTGTGCATGGGGCGTTTTGTCTCAGCGGTCTGGCCTCTGTTGTTTCCGGCTCCGCCTCGTACGATGCAGGGCGACAGGGATAACTGCTGTACCAAAGCCATCCTCTCACAGATCGCTCTGTGTGTGTTCATCTCTCTCCTCAGCGTTTGGCGGGAAATAAACAGTGCGGCCATGCTTGATTTCCTCCATTTCCTCTGTCTACCTCTGATCCTCAGGCGAACCTGGACGCGGCTCGCTCTTCATGAGGGTGTCGGGGAGGAGAGGAAAAAGACTTAGTGCCGTTTCCAGCAAGACGAGGGCAGCGGTGCGTTGGCTCCTTACCAGATTGGTGATTTCAACTCTCTGCAGCCCTAAAACAACGGCTGTGGGGGAAAAACCAGCTTGGGTTTTACGTGCATAGATGAAAATATTTCGAACAGCTGGTCGGGTCACTGCACTCGGCCACTCAGGATGAGTTTGTTAATTTGCAAAGAAAACAAAATGGCCAAATAAAGGTGAATCTTATGGAGAATAAAAAGTGCGTATGTCAAAACAGGAAAACGTGCAGGACTTTAAAGTCAACATGAAGCAGAATAGAACCTATTACTTTCTTAATGCACATTCCTGCTCTTATTGTGCACAATTCATTGGTACAATTCAAGGGTAAGAGTGGGAATTTTTCGGACTTCAACATCTGATTCCAGGAATCACAGTCCGATTCAAAAATTATTCTTGATCTACATTTTTTATTGTTTAATAATGAGTTTACTGACTTTGGATGTCAAATTTATTTGTGTATTTTCATTCAATTAATAATACAATTATTATAAATTATAATTACAAATTAGTAATAAACCAAGCCCATTGTATGTTGAGAATTATAAGCTAACTAAATATGACTTTATGATTAAATATGAGATTTTGACGTCTGATTATTTTGTTTTCTGTTCCAGATATACAATTTTCAAAATAATGTATTATTTTTAAATGTAACATTAACATGATCGTTTTTGAATGTAGGCTTTGTAAAAATTTGAAGTAAAACATAAATGTGAAAAAAAATAAAAAATGTAAATGACTATATTTCCAGTGTAGATTAGCAAGCAGCGGTTATTCAGTTACTAATAAAATTATTATAAATTATGGATAATTTAAATAATTGCATTATTAGTAATAAATCAAGCAAATGGAATGTTAAGAATTATTAGGTAACTAAATAGAACTTCTGAACATTCAAATAGTATAGATTCTGACGTCTGAGGTAAAATTAAATTTTGTTTTCTGCTCAAGATATACAGTTTTCAAAATAATGTATTATTTTTTAAAATGTAGCATTAACGTAACAGTTTTTTTTGAATGTAACCTTTGTAAAAATATAAATTAAAACATAAATGTGCAAAAGAATTTAACGTAAACAACTAGTATTTTCATTGTCGATTAGCACCAGCAGTATCATTTAGTTGACTAGTCCCTAAAAGTTATTTTTGATCTTTTTTTAATTACTTTATTAAAAACTTTTTTATTTTTTACATAAAAAATATTTTTTATTATTTTTTTACATGAAGCAAGTCCCATGCTTTATTTGCTTTAAGCAGTACTACACTGTGCAACTGTATTTACATACCATCATATACACAAAATAGCAAAATCTCTATCGATAGACTCTTTATATTGTTGCCATGATGCCGTTTATGTTCCACAGAAGAAAGAAAGGTCATGCAGCTTTGGTATGACATGGGTGAGTAAAAAAATGTCAGAATGACAGCCATATTTGGGTGAACTATCCCTTTAACATAATTAAATATTCACTTTATGGACTTGAAAAGTGGACATGTGGTTGTAGCTCTAATCTAAGGTTTTTTAAACGCTTTAATAAAAAGCCATGACCCAGTGTTCTACACCTAATACATCACCACTGACTAACAGATTAAAATGATCTGGCTCATAGATCTTTTAACAGGATTGTAGGAGCATATGTACATGCATAATACACGCATGCACATATGTTGCATAAATTTACCATGCTGGAGAATCCTAGTCCCAGTTCGTATGGAAAAAGGCTTTCTTGCATGAGATCTCGTGTCGTTTACGCTCATGAAGTGTTATTTACATCTAGTCCAACAAACTGCCACGGCAAGGACGGTCCTACAGCACTCATAGAGCCTACACCTGTAGTGCTACAGCCATCGATGAGTATTCCCACAGGAGGAAGGTACTCTTGTCTGTTGCTATGGCGACCATTGCCCTGATTATTTTGTTCTCAGGCCCACACATTTGAGCTGCACTGGTTGCTAAGCACACATTCAAATCCCATAATTCAGCTGGCGATGGGCTCAAAGAGGTTCTAAAAAGATCTACTGGGTATTGTGGCTGTGTGATCAATTACATCACTTCCTGTGACTGGAAGAGAGCTACGCTTTCAAACATACAGCGCAGAGATGTGACAGAATAACAGACTGGCTCATGTTCTGCACACTTTTTTACAATAGTCAAGTGTATGGGGATCAAATAACCTGGACTACATATTACAGTAGACAGACAAAATAGATGTCTCTAACGAGCATGCTTGAGAGGCCGGCTGTCTGCAGTTAGGCCTTAAAAAATTAATTAATAAATAAATGTGTATTTATTTTTTTATTTTTTTACTATATTATTCTGCACCATCAGTTCATGCTTTTTTATTCAGCCATACTGTGTGACACTAAAAAATAGGAAGAGACCATTTCAGCATGAATAAGCATAAAATAAGTTGAAACTTTTTCTTACTTTTGTGGATGTTAGCATATGGGAATCTGACTGCTGGAAACAATGTCAAAATACATTAATTGAAAAGCCCTGCGGTGTGACAGCAGTATTCTGTGCTGTGACTATGCTAAACTCCTCTAAAATTATTTTAAGCCAATTTTCATCATCTCAAAGTAATTGTCATACAACACAGTATATTTTTATTTAATGTGTAATAACCTTGATGTTAAAAAAGTTCATGTCCAAGTCAAGTACGCATAAATATATTTAAAGTGTTTAATAATAATCAGCAAAACAAATGTTTACTAAAATGTCCTTGAACATTTTTGAAAACATTTTTGAGTTAATAAATCACTTAATCTTTGCTGATATTTGTTGAACTGAATCATTGAAAGTTTGAAGGAACTGAATTATGGAAATTAATAAAAGTTCCTGCTAGGGATGCTCCGATCAGGATTTTTGCAGCTGATACTGAGTACCGATTTCTTGTTATGGCGATCGGCTGATGCCGATTCTGATGCTTCAAGCTTTATATAACATATGTAATAATGTTATATAAATAATCACAAAAATTATTCCTTATACATTGAACATTTTAATATGCCTTTTAAAATGGGGTTTATGCATAACATTATGTATATCAGGATACATAATATAAGACAAAAATAAATGCAAACAAAATGGAGCAGTCTGATGCAACCCGCAAGGTTTATTTAAACAATATAGTAAACTGTGGAGGACAAAATAAACATTTAACCTCCTAAAATCGAGATGTCTGGTGTAACTTAAACATTGTCCAATACAAGTCTGAGCAGGACAAAATTAATAAAAAAAAAACAAAAAAAAACTCCTAAAAGAACTAATTGGAGTAGTTTGATGCAACTCATTAGGTTTAATTGTCCAATGTCAGAGAGGACAAAATAAATAGAAACATTTAAACTCCAATAGAAGTTTGATGTAACTCATAAGGTTTAATACTGTCCAATATAAGACTGAAGAGGAATAAAGAAATAGAAACATTTAAAGAACAAAGAACAAAACAGTTCGATCACGGTTATATCCACGTGTGCTGCGGATAATCCGCGGATAATTCTGATTATTTGCGGGTGAACTGCTTAGAAATTAGAACTGGTCTCTCAAAAAGATGACGCAAATTCCCCGCGATAAATAACTCAACCGCTGGGTTACATCTGACCAGGATCTGAGTAACACAAAAACTACCCAAACATTGGGTTATGTCTGACCCAGGAGCTGAGTAACACTAAAAAACTACCCAAACATTGGGTTGTTACATTTGACCCAGGGGCTGGGTAACACAAAAACTACCCAAACACTGAAAAAATAACCCTAAAAAAAAAGACCCAAAAGGCTCAACCCAATATTTGGTTTGAAAAAATAACCCTTGTACTTATGGATCGTGACACAAGTAGGGGGTGTGAAATTAGGCAACTTATACTTATGTTGCTTCTCACTATAGTGAACGTGACCTAAATTTGAGGCATCAGCAGATCTCAAAGCCTGTGGTCCAGACCTCCTGCACAAATGCAGACACAACTGTTAAAAGATTGATGTCACTGTAGATGAAATGTCCCAGAGTACCATCCTCCGTGCTGAAACACACATGCATACATGCATTATAGTTTCTCAGCTGCTGATAGAACCGTGCTTGCATTGATTTATTTCATCGCTACACCTCTGGTTCTGTTTTTGGGGTGCCATCCAGCATGTTGAAGCTGTGTTTCACCTTAACATGTGCGACCACCGCCCATCCTGCCCCAGTTCCCCCAATATTCCCTGGACCGTACAGGCAACAAAGTGACATTTTGGGATCACAGAGTCCACAGCCTGAGAAATGTGCCATGCTTAAATAATCCAACAGGTAAAAAAATTTCAGCCGCTGAATTACAGATGAGCGACTGTCAGTGGGGAGACATGTGGTGGCTGTATAAGAGCAGTGCCGTATTCCAGGCTACAGGTTCAGAGCATAAACTAGTGGACCCTGGCGCAGGTTATCAGACGTTGCCAGGGAAAAAGGAAGAAAAGCCCTCTGGGAGTTTTTATTATGGCCATTTTGAGGTAGTAAACAGCACAGAACTGTGCTGAGAGGCCTGGGCTTCACATCTGAGTGCTTTTGTCCTGATATCATGATATCTTCATCACTCCTTCTTTCACTCGTTCTTTTTCTGGCAGCGTTTGATGCTGAGGAGAGGTGTGTGCCGCTAGGCCGGACTCTGTCTGTGTATTAATTGATTCAATTAGTGTTGGCTGTCTCTCAGTCGTTAGGAACACCTGTGAGTTACAGGTTGAGGTAATAACGCCAAGCCGTAAAGCATACCTGATTTAAAGACTTTTAAAGAGATAGTTCACCCAAAAATTAAATTTTGTCATCATTTACTCACCCTCATGTTCTTCCAAACATAAAAGTTGTTTTGAAGAACCATTTTTATCCATGCAATGAAAGTCAGTAAGGTCTAAAACAAGATTTCACTGCAAATTTCATTGAAAACTTCCATTGTCCTTTTTTTAAAATATATTTTGTTCAATAGAAGAAAGGAATTTTACATTTTTTTAAATATATTTTGTTCAATAGAAGAAAGGAATTTTATAATCTGCAAAATAAATATACATACGCTCACATACATATTTTTTAAGCGATTAATATTTTTGTTCAGCAAGGATACATTAAATTGATAACAAGTGACAGTAGAGACATTTATGTTGTTAGAAAAAACTTAAAATAAATGCTGTTCTTTTGAACTTGCTGTTCATAAAAGTATCCTGAAAAATGTTAAAACAAAAATATTAAGCAGCACAAATGTTTTCAACATTAATAATGGTAATAAATGTTTCTTGAGCAGCAAATCAGCATATTAGAATAATTTCTAAAGAATCATGTGACGCTGAAGATTGGAGTAAAAATGCTGAAAATTTAACTTTGCTATTAAAGGAAAAAATCACATTTTATATTCAAAAGTTTGGAATCAGTATTTTATTTTAAGAATTTAAATGAATTAATACTTTTATTCAGCAAGGATATTTTAAATTGATAAAAAGTGATAGTACTGAAGACATATTGTTAGAAAAGATTTCTATTTTGAATATTCTGTTCTTTTTAACTTTTTATTCATCAAAGAATCCTGAAAAAAGTATTTCAGGTTCCAAAAAAAAAAAATAAAAAAATTAAGTAGCACAACTTTCCAACATTGATAATAAATCAGAATGATTTCATGTGAGATTATGTGACACTGAAGATTGGACTAATGGCTGCTGAAAATTAAGCTTTGCATCAAAGGAATAAATTACATTTCAAATTATAATAAAATAGAAAACTGTTGTTTTAAATTGTTATAATATTTCACAAATGACTGTTTTTTCTCTACTTTTGATCATATAAATGCAGCCTTGATGAGCAAAAGATACTTCTTTAAAAAACATAAAAAAATAGGCCAATATATTGTTTATTGGCTTTAAAATATAAATATATTAAAATATATTGGTATTATATTTAAAATATATTTAAAATATATTGGTATTGGCCAACATTTCTATATTCGACACAGAAATAAAATATTGTGTTTTTTTTTTAAAGAAATCTGATGTAGACACTAGCATGTAAAAACAGCTTTATATGCTGGTGTCCAGCTTTACTGGTCTTTTTTAGCGGGTATGACTCTGATCATGGCGCAGGGTTTGCCTTTGTGTGCTGATGTTTTTGACATGCAGCATCCACGTCTATCACGTCATGGAGGGTGAGGCGATTAATATTCCGCGTGCTGTGCAGATGCCGATTTCAGCCGGTTGATGCAGCTCAGACTCCGTCAGCCTACTTCAGAGGGAGTTAGGTAATGCTCTGATTCACCATGGATACTGAGACCCTCAGAGAGCTGAGGGTTTTCATATTCACTTTGTGTTTTCACGTTGAGCGTTTGCTGTGTGTGTGTGTGTGTGTGAGCCGCTCAGAGGATCAGCGGGGCCTGCAGGCTTGAGCTAAAGCTTGTCAAGGTCACCCTGTATCCGTATGACAGGCTGAGACTGTCCTCCTTGCTGCAGTCAGTAAGTGAATTGAAGTGCAATCCTCTTGATTTACTGAAGCTGTTTACACTTGTTGATTGACAGCTATCAGTGGCGTGCTGATTCACACAGTGTAATTAAGGGCTGAAAAGACTGTTAGTTTAATTAGCTAGGTCTGATATGACAAGATGAGGATTGTGTGTGTTTCTGACCTAGCTATGTTTTGAAAAACAACACAGGTTTTAATTTCGGTATCAGTCTGTGTTATGTATTTAATTGTGGAAAATAGGTAATTGCTTATTTCTCCTATTTTTACATTTAGGTCACCTTTGCCGTCATCTCACACTCAATTAAAACCATAAATAATCTTTTAACATATATGATTTGATAAAATAATAATAATAATAATAATTTAATAACACTGTTAAATGTAGTTTTAACTAATCTAATCTTGTTTTGATGCCTAAATTCCTAAACTTGTCACATTTACATTATTGATTTTAGTTTGTAGTGTTTTTTGTTTGATTTATTTAGGCAAAATAGTCTATAATTTTACTATTAGTAATTCATTGTTTATCGGCCATTATGTGAAATTAATTATTGGCTTATTTTGGCCAGAATTTTAATATCTGTGCTTTCTTACTTCAATACTAAATTATGTCTTTGTTCAATTAAAAAATACCAGATGTTTTATTGTAAGGTTAGGATTTGTACAGTAATTTGATATAATTTTTTTTTTCGAGGTCCACTAAAATGATAAGGTTTCTTGTACTTAAAATTTTACATAAAATTTTTCACGATTTTTAATTTTGACCCTTGGAATGGAAAAAGTTTTGTTGATTTGTCAAGTGTTTTATTTAAGACTTTTTTGTGGATAAAACAATTTTGGAACTAGCCATTTCTGTTGCTTTGTTTTAATATATGATCTTTTTAGACTGAGGATGAAGTTTTGAGTATTGAAATTAATACATCAAACTCTTATTTAAAAGATTGAGAGAAAAAGATCAGTTTAGTTTGAATTTGATTATACGATGAAGTAGTGGAGGTCATTGTGAAGAACCATTTAGATTTAGTTAGGTCAACAGTGTATAGACATTAGTCAGAGTCAGACTTAGTCAAACTAGGCTTTGAGGGTAGAAGTACAATGAATTGTACTGTTGTACATACCACAACATACTGACTGTTCAGCAGACAAAACGTCTGACACAAGCCCCATAAAAAAGTTTTGAAAGTTATGAGTTTTCTCCCAGAGAATCTATGCGATCTTGGACATTTATACAGTGCGTGCCATTGCAAACACTGCAAGTTTGTCCCTCGCAGTTTTCATCCGTGCTAAATCCAGTATGACGTCTAACCTGATGAAGTTCTATTGAATACTAGATTCTCAGTGGTTTCCAAATCTTGTCATTCCACAGAGTGTTTTAGAGTAGGAGACAGTCGCCCTGATTCCAGCAGTGAGACGGCTGAGTGCCTGTCTCGTGGTTCGAATCATCGTTATCTGACCGTCTGCTCTTGTTCATCCAGCACATATAAGAGCCAGCCGTGATAGAAGCCATCCAAGATGACAAGAGGCATCTCCATGGAAACTTGTGGAGGGCTTTGATGTCGCCAGCCCTCCATCATAAAAAGACATGGATCTCAGGAATTAGAGAGGCAGTTAGTTGTGACCCGGCTCAGCTGTTCCCCCTTCACTTCTTCTCTCTCCTTCTTCGTCACTCGCTCTCGTTCACATCATGCCTTTGTTAGTTTCCTCTGCTGGGGGGACTTTGGTCACACTTTATTTTAAGGTTCAGTTCCATTAACTTCGACTTTTGCCTCAGTAAACTCCTAATTTGCTGCTTATTAATAGTTAGTAAGGTAGTTGTTAAGTTTAGGTATTGGGTAGGATTAGGTATGTAGAATATGGTCATGCAGAATAGGTGCTTTATAAGTATTTATAAACAGCCAATATGTTAATAATAGGCATATGTTAATAATAGGCTAATAAGCAACTACTTAATAGTGAGAATTGTTCCCTATACTAAAGTGTTACCGGCACTTTTATGTCTCAGTAGTTAACAGTGAAACAGATGTCAGCTATTTTTAAACTATTTTATATGAAGGTCATATTAAAACTGTCTGGAAACCTTTTTCCTGTGACTTCATGCTACATTTCAAAAGCTTTTCATCCATATTATTTTATTATTTTACTCTTTAAAAAAAAGACCCAGACTTAGACTTTCAGTCTTAAAGTAAAAAACAGTACAATCATAAAAATATTAAATATTATATTTGTATCTAAATGAGTAGAATAAAGATTTGACTTTTTTATAATTTGTACACAATTGTAAACAACATTTCTAAACAAGTAGGCGTAAATCATATTACTGCGTCTTGTGTGAAAATAACTTTTACACAGATTACATCTGTTCCACATTTGTGGCATCATTTCAACCTCATTATGGTTTAAAATTTCTCCTCTAATGAAGTTTTATTAAAAGTTAGTGTGCTTGTTTACCAAGGAGACAAAAGTGTCAGAAGGCATGCTGAATATGAAATATGGGACGTGTCGTGTGTGAAAAATGAGAAAAAATACATTATTTCATTTTTTACATATTTTTCACAAATTTGACATATTTAAATTTGTAAAATTATGCAAGAAAACAATGAAAATATTACTACATTCTGTGTATTTAGGATACATAAGATGCTAGCTTTGAAATTAGCCTTGAAGTGCGGTCACTTTTACCATTCAGTGAATTGTCATGGGCAAAGTCTAGTTTCCAATTTCAATAGGAATCCACACGATCAGGAATTTTGAGGGAGTGTGAAAGATTTCCTCATGCTGATTTCAGTATTGTCAGTAAACAATGGACATTTTTCCCCACTAATTTTCACTGAAATTTCACTAATGAGACCTTTAGTCTGCTATTTTATTCCATGAATGTTCAATTATGTCATGTCCTGGTTAAACACAATATGTACTCTAATTTGAGATGTGGTGGAAATGGCATTTGTTGGGTCAGAAAAAGACTGAATGCATGCATTTTTATGTATAATAAATACATACATTGTATATTTATTGACGTTGTTTGCAGCCAAACTAAATAAAAGTGTGTTTTAGGGTTTAATTTCAAAAAGTCCAGAAGTCCAACGAGCTGTAGTTGAAGAATGGGCCAATTGTGTCCACTTATCACTGTGATTCCCCTCCTCCACAGCCCTCCTGCCGTGAGCGAATGCCTGACCTTTTCCTCATCCCTGGCTCTCATAATGGTCCGGCTTGTCATATTATTATTTTTCTGTCTTTGATTAGCTCTCACCTCGCAGACCCTTCACATTGACAGAAATATCCTCTCCTGATGTTCCCTCTCACCCATTAGGGCTCTGTTGTACTGCTGGAGTCATTTGTTTGGTGACAAAGAGCGTTGGCAGGAATAAAATGAATGTTGACTTTTATCCAAATGGGGGTTTGAACTCACTGGTTTGGTGAGGAGGGGGGTCTGGCGTGCCAGACTCTATTATGGCTCAGTCTGCTGAGTGTAAATAGACATTTTATTGTTATATCTGTAATTCATAAAACAACACGACACATTCACCTGCTGTCTCTGAGGTTACATCACTAGAACATCTTTTGAAAGCCACGTCCTTCTAGAAAACAAAAGCCAACTTCTGTTTTGTCCTGGCTGCTCTGGTCTGAGTGTTTCTCTTTAAAGACCTGTATTATGATTTATTAGCAATTCATAGTTTAAACGTTTTCTTAAAGCGATAGTTCACCACAAAAAATTATGGTGATGAGATTTTCTCAATAATGTTTTTGTCCATAAAATGAAAGTCAGTGGAGTCTAAAACCAATTTGGTAATTACTATTTAAAAAGGGTAATTGTGACTTTTTCTTAGAATTCTGAATTTTTTTCCTTACAATTCAGACTTTTTTTCTTTCAATGTGAATTTTGCGGTGACGTAAACACAAAGCATATTGCAAATGAGTTTATATCTCACAATTCTGACTCAAACACATTTGAGATAGAATTGTTTATTAGAAGAGTTTATATCTTGAAATTGCAAGTTAACATTTGTATTTCTTAGTTTAGCTATATCTTAGAATTCTGAGAAACAAAGTCTGAATTGTGAGATAAATAAAAAAAAAAAAAAGTTTTTTATTATTCCTTGGCAAAGCTGTAAATGATTATGGACTTTTCAATTTTGCATGAAGAGTTATTCAAAATCCAATTTCTTTTTGATTGAGCTTGATCTTTATTTTTAATTTAATGTGTGAAAGTTCATTTCAGATCTTACTGAGAAGCAATAATGAGCTCTCAAGCTGAATGCCATTTTTTATGATAATTTTCACATTGTAATGAGGTTTGATAGAAGTTTTCCTCTCCTAATGCATCATGACAGACCTGCCGATAACCAGTTGTGGTCTTGTTTGGTCTTGTCCTGTGATCTTTAACTCCCGTCTGAATCCACTGCCTGCTCAGTTGATCTATAACGCAGCAAAATTGACATTAATGGTTTTATTAGACTCCTAATGGTGACTACAATTGTTGCCCCTGTCAAGCATAGTCCTCCTAACAGACTGCTTAAGTCTAACATTTATTTATTTATTTCCCTTGACTGAAAAGAAGATTGAGCTTTTAAAGTTGTTCCCGTGAGTTTGACAAATGCAAAGGCTGGAGTGAATTAATCTTCTCGGTAATGCGTTTTCATTTGATTGAATAGAATACAGCGCACTATGGCATTCAGGGAGTCGGGTTTATAAAGGCCCGGCTAAAAGCACATGGGTTTTCTGTGCCAACGGACCACTCACTGACCCGGGATGGGGAGAGAGGGGGTGGGTGGGATGGAATCCCCAAAGTGTTCGCAGCTCTTTTCTAATTGATTATGTGTCACGGCGATATGTTCAGAATAGAACCGCCTCCTTAAAAGCTTCTGTTTGTAGGCCTGCTGATTTACGTTGGAGCATTTGCAAAAAGAGACATAGAGATGGATTTCTAAACGAAGACCTCAAATAATGGCATGATGTGATTTGTGAATGCACTCAGTGTGATTACCTCTGTACTGTGATAGATCCATGCAAGCTGTTGACTGCGGGTTCCAGTGCAAAAGCACATGAACACATACTGCTAGACAGTCTGTCTCCACTATATGCTGCTTTGTGAATTATATAGGCAGCATTTTTTTACTTTAAGATAATCTGTAATTTTTTTCAGATACTTTCTGCTGTCCAATTCTGTCATTATTTATTCACTTCTGTCGTTATTCACTCATGTTTTTCTAAACTTGTATAATTTAGTATTCAAAAGTATGTTTAAAAAATCTAATTAGTGGATTTTGTCCAAATAATTACAAGAAATTGTAAATTATAATGTTGTCTAATGTCCCTTGTATCATTTTTAAAATGATTGATTTTACTTTTTAATTTAATTTTACTATTTAATTTCTACAAAATAGTAATAGTAATTTTAATATCTGCCATTTATAGGCAATTTGCTGTATTGGATTATTTATTGGCAAATATTTAACTGTCCTTACTCCTTGGAATGTGTTTTAATAATAATAGTAAAAAACAAAAATATTGGCTTATTGTGACCAATCTATTATTGGTTTCAAGGTTCAAGAAAGCACACAAAAGTGTGAAAAACAGATGAAATTGAGAAATTTAATTCAGTATTTATTGAAAATCTGTATGCTTGCCTGTTAGAGATGTAGCAATGTATGTTTTGTTCTTTTGATTAAGATTTTTTTCAATAAATCAATTGATTCCATTCACAAAATTTTGTCTGAATAATTCAGCCACAAGTCTCTGTTCTTAAATTCAACTCAGAGTTGAATCAGAACCAGATCAGTTTGAATTGTGAGGTAATCATTTACACAGTTTTTGTGAACTGAACTCAATCATCTGATTCATTGAAAATATCTGACTCCGAAAAATGACTCGTTTACTAGTTCTATGACCTACCATTAACATCTCATACCACATTCATGATACTTTAATAATGCTTTTGCATCATTTTGAAAGCATCACTCCAGTCCCCATTTATCATAATTGAAAAGACTAGACCAGGTACATTCAGCTACAAACACTGGCAGACAGAAAAGACTGTTTGGAAAGCAGTTTTTATTTTTTGCCATTCCTTTTAATCACACTGTTGACACATCTTTAAATCAGTTTATTTTGTGTTGCAGTTTGAGATCATATGGAGAGACCTCATTTGGCTCAACTGATGAGGACTTTTCAAGTCATTTGAATGCTGATATTGTCAAACGTGATATCGTAGCAGGGGTTTATAGTTTCTCTGAACTTTCATCTGTTCTGTGGCCACAGCTGCCTGTGTAATTCACCGCACAGAACAGGATTTGGATCGATTAACTTCAGAGTTATTCCTGTCATCTTATCGATGCGGCAGCCATTGACATGGTTGGTCAGGATTCTCCTCAGAATAAAAGTGATTTTGGAAAGGCCCACCGTAGGGAGTCTAACATTTTAACCAGCTAATCTAAATGCAAATGAGCATCAGGCGTGACCCCCATCTCCCGGAAAAAAGCCAAAATGTTTACCGAGAGGAAGAGGTTTTTCCTTAGAAGCAGTTCTGGAAACTCACCTGTGCATAACAGAGTTGAAAGGGCCATTTATAACATTGCATGTGAAGTCAAAACCGAATAATAAAATCAATGTGACATGTTTTTTTTGCATATGTCATGTATTTAAATGTTAATATTCATCCCCACTTCTTGTTTATTGAATTCACTCATTCACAATCAATCAAAAGTACATGCGAAACCAAGGGAGAGTGACAGCCGCTGACAGTTAATGTGACACTCTTGGTTGAAGCTGCACGTTTCTGTTACACCTCTCTTTGGTGTGTGTGTTTGGGTCCACAGGGGTCTCGCATTCTCATCGACAGCCTTGTTGAGCCCAGGGGGTAAGCATAAAATACGCAAAACAGCTAGTTGGGATCATGTCCTGTCTATTTGATGAGAGAAGGTTCTTGTGCAAGGTCGAGCACATCGAGATGGTAGTCACTCTTCCCACACTGTCACAGACAGATGCTAAAAATCAGGTGGCAATATTTCAGCACTGCTTCTTTTCACTGATGAGAGATGCAAACCTGGGCTGATCATTATGGTCTGATGATCCTTAGTTGATTATTACAGATTTATGAATGAGTCAGATTTGATTATTACAGATTTGTGGATGCACAGTTTATCTGTGCCATATTGGTTATCTGCCAATATTAGAGTTTTTTTTTAATTTTTTTATATTTATCATTATTGAATATTTAAAAGTTGTAAAAATGTTATTAAATTCTTTAAAAATGATAACATTTTTAGTGGATGTTGTGATGCCTAAATGCAAAATTTAAAATTGCTATTTTTAAACAAAAGTAAAAAATGTAACTAGCATTTAATTTAATAAATAAATGGTAGATTTTTAAATATATGTTTTAAAATGTTTAAAATGTGGATACACACTACCATTCAAAAGTCTGATGTTGCTAAGTATTTTTTTAAAGGGTTAGTTCACCCAAAAATGAAAATTAGAATTAAATTATTATGCATGTTTTATTATGTATAATGCATTTTAAAAATATCAAAATCAAAATTGTTTTCTCTATTAATATATTTTAAAATGTAAAACGATCCTTCAGAAATCATTCTATCATCTAAATCATTTATTTGATATATATATCTTTTTTGACATTATAAATGTCTTTATTGTCACTGATCATTAATTTAATGCATCACAATTAAATTTTTTTATATCTATTGTTTGTCTGGTATTGACCTTGACTTTAAAATAATTATCAGCATTGGCTAGAATTTTAATATCAGTGCATCTTAAATCTGATTCTGAATTGATTTATTCCAATATGAGTTTGATCTAATCATTACAGAATGGTTCATTAATAATGTAGTCTGAGTTGATTATTACAGTCTGACTTCAGAATTCTATCTTGGCTCTGGTTTGATTGTTGCAGACTACCTCTTATTTGAATACTCCAGCCTTACTCTGAGTTGATTATTAGAGTCTGATTCTAAGTTAAGTACTTCTCTTTGACCCTGAGCTGAGTGTTAAGCTCTGATACTGAGCTGAATGGTACAGTATGTAGAGTAAGAGCTTTAGGCTGTGGATTTATGCTGTAGTAGAGTGACTCAGTGGACCCAGATTTAAAAGGGCTTTACACAGAGCCAGACCACTTTATTGACCCATAAACGCCTAGCGGCTCCATCCAAAACCACTTCTTTTTAAAGTATCTTAAGTGTAATATGCAAATCTTCAGCTTTTGTAGCGCATAAATATGGGGGGTTTTGAAAAGCAGTGGATTTTGGGGTGTTGGTTAATTGAATTGGACCCACTTACTCCCTGATCTGTTAATTCATTTTTAATTTTCACATACGGTACCTTTAGGAGTGCAGTTGAAAGAGTCTGGCATGTGGAACGTGGTAAGTCTATTGGTCTTTTTTTTCCCTGCCACATCTGTGTTTAGAGCTCCAACAGTGCGCTGGGACTGATTGTTATTTCATCTGCCTCTGTTCCAAAGCCAGGAAATCACTCAACAGAGCATCAGGTTGTCCGGCAGCAGGATAAATGAAGCACTGTGTCTTTATTAGTCGAGTGGACAAAAGAGTGTTCATCTCTGTCCGAATAGCTCTCACTCTCAGTGATTAGCAGTTCTGTTCAGGTCACTGATGTGGTGATGATGGCACTTGTTCCATATGTATAGGAACTTTAAGTCATGGAAAATAAAATTAACCTTCTTTAAATTTATTAATGCATGTTTCTGGTCTGATACATTATGTAATATAGGCTATATATATATTTTGCAACATTTAATCTATGTAATCTTGTTTCCTTAATGGAATAAAAAGTAATTGCAAAGCTGTTTTTTATCTCACTATTTTATTTTTTTAATCTCACAATTCTAACTTTTTTTCTTGCATTTCAGAGGTTGCATCTCACATACAGACTCGGAATTGCAAGATGTAAACTTGACATTTTGAGAAGAGCTTATTTTTTGTTCTGTGGCGGTAATAAAACAGAATTGCAAGATGTAAATTCAGAATTTGGAGAAAAAAGTCAGAATTGCGAGATATAAACTCGGAACTCTGACAAAGTCACAATTCATATATATATAGTTTATAGATACTTTTTAAAAAAGTCTGAATTGAAAGATCAAAAGTCGCAATTACCTTTTATTTTGGCAGAAATGGACTTCCATATTAATCTGTATAAATGGACTTCCATTGCGAGACAAACGCAGAAATTGTGAGGTATAAACTCAGAACTGTGATTAAAGAGTCAGAATTCTGAGTTTATATCGTGCAATTCTGACATTTATTTTTCTCAGAATATCAAGAAAAAAAGTGTGAATTGAGAGATCAAAAGTCGCAATTACCTTTTTTGGCAGATAAAAAAGGTTCCATATTAATAATTTTTCTTCCATATTAATAATTTTTTTTTCTCAGAATATCAAGAAAAAAGTGTGAATTGATATATATACATATATATATATATATACTGTATATATATTAGTGGTGTCAAAATTAGCGTGTTAACGCAGGCGATTAATTTTTTCAGTTTAACGCGTTAAAAATATTTAACGCAGCACATCAAATGGGACACTTTTCAGACGCGCGCTCCAACTTCACCTCAGCGCCGGGCGCGAGTCAAATGAGCGCAGAAACGGTACCGGTGACGAGGAGCTTCAGTAGAACATCAGTGAACTGTGATCAGATGAGATGTTGTCAGGCCATACGTCAGTAAAAATGAATCTTCCTCTCCTGTCAGCTGTCATACTGTGCTCTTAGCGCATGCTCTTCAAGTGCATGCACAAATTTGCCGGTGTGCGCTGTATTAGGCTATATTAAAGCGCTGTATCATATTCAAACCCAAATGAAACTGGTATGCAATGTCGTAGTTATGTCGTCAGTTAAGTCATGAAGTCACAAAAAAGATGATTAAAGCTTCCTTAAAACTGTGCATGGAAGTATTTATTTTTTATGAGTCACATGTAAAGCAGTGTCAGATCTGCATCAAGTTCAGCAGCAGCAGTTTTTAAAGTAGCAGCCAAAATGACCTAATAACCAGTGATGTCTGTTAATCAAAGAACAAAAGAAAAAAGAGGAAATCAGTAACTTCTTTAGTTTTAATCTTCATCTCTATTTAATTTAGAATTTAGTGTTTGATAACTTTATTAAATTAGGCTATATTTTTACATAATTTATTTATGTGAAGATTGTTTTAAGATCACTTAAATTAGAAGTTTTTTAAAGTCAAATAAATGTTAAATTGATAGCTCTCAATTATACTGTAATGTTGAATGGCTAGTCGATGGTTAAATAGTAGGAAAAAAATTCATAGAGACATCAATTGTTGTCAGTGATACTTGCCTTCAGTCATAATACTGTAAAAGATGGCATTAAACAAATATTAAATATATACTGTCTTTTTGTTGCTTCTACATTAATTTGAAGATTGAATGTGAAATTATTGCAATATAAAGGTATAATTAAACACTTTAAAGGGATAGTTCACCCAAAAATGAAAATTTTGTCGTTAATTACTCACCCTCATGTCGTTCCAAACCCGTTCATCTTCGGAACACAAATTAAGATATTTTTGATGGAATCTGAGAGCTCTCAGACCCTCCCATAGACAGACATTTGGGTGAACCATCCCTTTAATGTTAGGTGGGACTAATCGCGATTAATTTCAGAAAAATGTGCGATTAATTAGTTAATTTTTTTTAATCGATTGACAGCACTAATATATATATATATATATATATATATATATATAAGTGGTGTCAAAATTAGCGGTGGGGCTAGGGTTGGCCACCCCACTGCTGTTTCTGTCACTATTTTTCTTGACAAGAAATGTATTTATTCAGTCGCA
This sequence comes from Spinibarbus caldwelli, assembly GCA_039654775.1. Classification (NCBI taxonomy): domain Eukaryota; kingdom Metazoa; phylum Chordata; class Actinopteri; order Cypriniformes; family Cyprinidae; genus Spinibarbus; species Spinibarbus caldwelli. The sequence goes on along the minus strand of CM077262.1, from coordinate 9,467,178 downwards.
GAACGTCTTTATGACCACATCAAACGGGAGAGGTTTCAGACGCGCTCTCCAGCTTCACTTCAGCGGCAGGCGCGTGTCAAACGAGTGCGGAAACGGTACTGCGCTCGGAGCGCGTGATCTTCTATTGCACGCACAAAGGCGCCGACATGCTGTGGTCTGTATCCTTTCATATCAAAGCGTGAATGAAACTATGTGCATGCAATGTCGTGGTCAGTTAAGTCATGAAGTTACCAAAAAGGTGATTAAAGCTGCCTTAAAACTGTGCGTGCATGTAATATATTTTATATGAGTCACATTTAAGAACATGTCTCTGAAATGGTTTTCCAAACTGTCCTGGAGCAGCCCAGTACTGTCTCCTTCAATCAACTTGTCAGTTCATTAGTAGAGACGAAGTGTGTCAGAAAAGGTAAAAAGAGTTGAGAGAAAATATGATGCATGTCAGATCTGCGTCACGTTCAGCAGCGGCAGCTCTTAAAGAAATAAATATACCTAATAACCAGCTGCTGTGATGTCTATAATGATAATAGTAATGGCAATTAACCAGTCTTAATTGTTAATCAAAGGACAAAGAAAAAAGAGGAAAAAAAAGAACTTTTATAGCTTTAAGGATTCATCTATATTTAATTTAGAATTTAGTGTTTGATAACTTCAATTTCAATTTCTGTATATTTCTGCTGAAGGGCACAGGTAAATATGACATTTATTATAATGGGTTTATGTGAAGATTGTTTTAAGTTCACTTAAATTAGAAGTTATTTAGTCTAATAAATGTTAAAATTGATAGCTCTCAATTTTACTATAATGTTGAATGGCTATAGTCAATGGTTAAATATTAGGAGGTGGGGGGCAGTTTTATAGAGACATCAGTATTGGTATCAGTAATACTGGACCTCAGTCATAAAAAAAGATGCCATTAAACAAATATTAAAAATATATATATACTGTATTTATGTTGTTTGTACATTAATTTGAAGATTGAATTTGAAATTATTGCAGTATAAAAGTATATTTACAAAAAAAAAAAAAAAATATATATATATATATATATATATATATATATATATATATTTAATATAGTCATTTAATTAATTATTTTTAATTAATTAAATTATGTAGTATGTAGCATGATATGTATAGATAAAATTTATAAATTTAAAAATGTAAAAAGTTTATATTGTGTGTGTATATAATGGTTGATTTTTAGTATATTATTTTTAATTTATTTAGACAAAATAGTATAGAATTTTTGTTCTTTTTGTCCATTTATTGGTGCACAGTACACAGATAATACATTATCAGTGGACAGTATAGTGCATCTCTACTTTAATCGCAATATAATGACCTGCTCTTCCCTTTCCACTGATATGCACATAGGCTGGATTCAAACCTTTGTCACCCAAACGAGCACCACTACTGCGTGTAGCGTTAGCATATGAGATTTTAATCTAATTTAGATAACTTTTCAATCTTGTCACGGTACAAGGAAATAATAAAGTTAAACAACAACCTGCTCCACTCTATATAATGAATATCAGAGTATCAGACTCCTGCTCCACTGAACTGCTGCATGAAATCATACTGGTTCAATTTCCTCCGTTAACATTTAGATGGTATGAAGACGTGTTCCGGAAAACAAGTCTTGCATGAGCTTTCGCTAAGGCCTCAGTGGATTCAATAATCTGTGAGACAAATGGAGAATTATCACTCGGGCGTTTGCTGACTCTCGCTTTCTCCAACAGTCACCATAGTTACCTGTTCTCCCATGACTACAAGTGTTCCATCACCTCAAGGAGTGATGCGTTTATCGTTGTGAAAATTATACCTGAATAAACATGGTAATATGAGCCAATTCCCCATAATACAATAAGAAAACCTGCTTTTCAACAGTCTCTAAGCCTTTATTTTTATGTTGTGTCCTTTGGATGATTCTGTTGGGAAAAACAGTCCCGATGTATCTGATCAGATAAGGTCTATCGCAACTGAAACCGTCCACATCGGCCTTTCCTGTCAATGTGCTGCGCTTCCTGTTATCGTTTTTTTAATGTTTGCAGCGCTTGTTGATATCGACACCTCTCTCTTGCTTGCGGCCTTATCACCGAGCTTCTACAAAGGGGTCAAGGGAAGAGTATTTCCTCTGGGGAAAGACATATTTCAATTTAAGAATGGTTTATTCATCGAGAAAGGCCGAGCGCTAATGTGCCTTCTCAGCCTCAGAGCAGTGAGGTTCTTACATGTCTCGAATACCTGGCCTTGCAGGAGTTTCAGAGATTTGACTGGCCTTCATTCCTACGAGTGAATTTTCCATGCGTTTTTGTTTTATTTGAGAGGTTTGAGTCAGTTGAGTGAAACTCTCATTGATTGGGAGGTTCATTACCAGTGCACTGGAGAGACCATGGCTCAGCAGTTTTCTGATATCCATCCTCCCATGAGGATATACAGGCAAAGAAAAACATGTTGACTGTTGTTTCCACATCACACAACAGTTTTAACTGTCAGAAATAGCAGTTAGCCCTTCAGGCGCACCCTTTTGTTTAGTAATTTGATTCGTGTTCAGCTGTTCGGGGGTAAAACACATAGCTCATTGTTACTTTTTGACGTGCTCTGTGGGATGGATGTGGGTGAACTGGGCAGTTGGTGTGTAAATATAAGGAGTGATGTCATTTGGGATGGTCAAGGAGTTTGGGGGTAATGTTTTAAAAAATGTGCTTTTGCTCTGAGGTTCATTGTACAGTGGCTCCAAAATGTGTTTGGATACTTAAAATGTCTGAATTTCAGTTAGGGGTACACATTAAAAAATAAGTAAATAAATATTATTTATTTATTTTTTTAATTTCATGATATAATGAAATAAAAATATATATATAAACGTTTTAAATAAAGTTTTAATATGTAAATATGTTTTTTTTAAATAAAATTGATATTAATATATTTCATAATATTTTTTAGCATTTTTAAACATGCATTCTTTGCATATTTTATTTTTTGCACATGCATATTTTATTTTCCTCACTTGTTTTTTCCTCATTTTTTTTACTTACATTAAAAAATAAGTAAATAAATATTATTTATTTATTTTTTTAATTTCATGATATAATGAAATAAAAAAAATATATATAAACGTTTTAAATGGTTTTAATATGTAAATATGTTTTTTTAATAAATTTGATATTAATATATTTCATAATATTTTTAGCATTTTTAAACATGCATTCTTTGCATATTTTATTTTTTGCACATGCATATTTTATTTTCCTCACTTATTTTTTCCTCATTTTTTTACTTATACTTTATTGTTTAATGACACTCTTAAATGTAATCATTAGCAAATGTAAAAATTAATATACATTTTTCATAATGCACTTGAAATTAATTTGGCGCATTTTAAATCAGTTAATTTTTTACATTTATTTATTTAGACAAAAAAGTAATTTAACAAGTATTTTAATATCAGTGCACATAATGAAAAAAAATCTAAAAGCTTTTTAAACAAAGTTTTGTTTTAATATTTTATATATATATATATATATATATATATACATACACATATATGTATATATGTGTGTATATTCATTTGTAATAAATTTATGATATCATAATATTAGTAATACATTAATATATTTCATAATATTTTTTTAGCATTTTTAAACAAATATTTTTAAATATTTTATTTTAAATTTTTTTGCATATGCATATTTTATTTTCCCCACTTACTTTTTTCCCTCACTTATTTTTTACTTTATTTTTTAATGACACTGTTAAATATAGTCATTAGCAAATATCAAAATGAATATCCATTTTTCATAATGCACTTGAAATTAATTTGTCACATTTAAATCAGTTGATTTTTTAAAATGTATTTATTTAGACAAAAAAGTCATTTAATAGACATTTTTTAGCCATTTGCCATAACAATTAATTAAAAAGGGAAAAATAATTACCAACCAGGATTTTAATATCAGTGCATCCTTACTTTGATCAAAATTTAAAAATGTGTGCAATTTCATTGCATTATATAACAAAATATCATTCTAAATGGCATCTTTTCTCAAAACTAATTCCTGAGTAATTTTTGCAGTTAATTTTAACCAGCTGGTCTCGTGATGATTATTGCTGAATGTGTGAAGTCAGTTCTTCAAGTTCACACAGGTGTCCTAGCAGTCTTAAATTTAGACCATAAATCTATTAATTGCTTTTTTTTTTATTAATCACATCTTTATGTGAAATATTTTGCTTGAAAAGTGTGCCATCTTTCTTTAAAATAAATGCCACTGGCTTTGAAATTTCATTATCTAGTGCAGTGACATTCATATATTTTTAAGTTTCCAAAAGCTTTCAGGGGACGTTTTATTTGCTCTTGCTCGTTTTGCCCTTCACGCAGCCTCACACACAAACACAGGTACAGTAGATGATCACAGCACATCTGACGCCTCGGCCCTCTGCCTGATTAGATCCCTGTGGAATACTGCCTCACACCAAACAGGAAACCAATGACATCACAATATCCTGTCTTTTTGGAACACAGCCCTGTGACATCATATCCCTCACACTGCACTGTTCAAAAACCTTCTGTTTGTTAGAGCTAAAGATGGGTTGTATTACACGAATCAATGCAGAATTTCTTTCAGCTTTTGTGTCGCGCTATAACACTAGACGGAGCATTGCTCGTGCTCCTCTAGGCCCTAGAAAGGTCTACGAAGGACTTGTAAATATTCTCCAAGCTCGTAATCCTCTTAGATAAATAGAAGAGAATTTTTGCTTGTGAGGTTGTGATTTCCATAGAGGCAGATTCTTTCCACCCAAGCCCATTATTAAGACGTTTATGTTGTAGAAATGGCAAAAGGATGGTTTCCTGTAGTCTGTGAGCCATAAGCTCCACCACCTGTAACATGTAATTACATTGTGCGCTCATGAAAAACCAAGAATTGCATTGTTGTTGCACTTTTTACTGAGTGGAATGAAGCCATTTTGTTACATTTGTTTGCCTGTTAGCATAGGTTAGCTCAGTGTTTTTCAGCTGAGAAGAGAATCATATAGGGCTTTTTTTTTTTTTCTTCAGTGTAGTCACATCCAGATGTCAGCTCATCCAGAAACACGTGGGGTAATCGGATCTCTTGGAGCCCGGCCTGCAGCACAGAACTGTTTTACATTCAGCTCAGAGTCTGTTCTGAAGGAATTTCAGAAGGGTGGATCCACAATTCCAGTCTAGAATGATTATAGTATCAAGAACAAGTCTGACATAGAGCTGGATAATATATTGAATATTGGCCATGATTTTGCTGGTGTATTATAAAATTTAGTAGTATTGTAAATATGCCATTAGAATACTTTTTCAGGATTCTTTGATTAAAAAAAAAGTTAAAATGAACTGCATTTATTCAAAATAGAAATATTTTGTAACAATATACACTACCACTCAAAAGTTTGGGGTCAGTGTTTTTTGTTTTTTTGTTTGTTTTGAAAGAAATCAACAGTTTTATTCGGCAAGGATGTGTTAAATCAATAAAAAGTGATAGTAAGGAACCATATGGTTACAAAAGATTTATTATTTTGAATAAATACTGATATTTTTAAGCTTTCTAAGAATCCTGAAAAAAGTATCACAGGTTCCAAAAAAATATTAAGCAGCACAACTGTTTCCAACATTGATAATAAATCAGCATATTAGAACGATTTCTGAATGATCATGTGACACTGAAGACTGGAGTTATGGCTAATGAAAATTCAGGTTTGCCACCACAGGAATAAATTATATTTTAAAGTATATTAAAATAGAAAACAGTTATTTTAAATTGTAATAATATTTCACAGTATTACAGTTTTTACTGTATTTTTGATCAAATATATGCAGCCTTTATGAGCATAAGAGACTTCTTTAAAAAACATTAACATTAAAATTTTTGTGCATTTAAAACTATTTAAAACGATGCGCTAAATTATTTAGCGCATCTTAAACCCTGCCAGATTTCTGCTAATGAAAATGAGGCATGTGGCTACTTCCAGTAATTTGCATTGATGCCTGTGCAGATGTTTTGATTGCTGTGCTTTTCAATTAGATAAACGTTGTTCAGACCCACAGTGTTCGCCTGTCTCTCCTGATGATCTGCAGATTGGTTTTTCTGTTGATATTGGCCACTTCATGTCATTTTTGACTATGTGAGATGATTGTTGTCTTTGGAGGTGCGCGATGTTACTCAGTTTTTTCAGAGGAGTCCAATGTCATATAAATCTGTCAGTAGAAACATGGAAGTACATACCACTCTTTCAGCAGATCGAATTGCTCGTGGAGAAGAACTAAAAGTTCCTCTAAAACATCACAAGTTTTTTTGTAGCTTAAACAAAGCCAGGTGAGTTATGCACCAAAGTTAAATTCTTCATATTAGGGGTTTGTTCAAGTGCTCAACCGTGGGTATAAGCAATAGTAATAGTGATTGCTATAGAAAAAAGATTGCTATAGATTTTGTTTGTACATCTGTTCCGTTTTTTCAGAAAATGTGAGATGGCAGTGTACGCAACAAGTCTGACAGCTGCTCTTTGTTTCGTATGACATGTTTTCGTTGGCAGCTGCCAAGTACGCGAGAAATGTAGCCAACGTCACAGTAGACATTGACTGATTATTCAGCTTTTGCAATTAGTTAAAATGTTGAGTCATGCATATTCTAACAAATATATAACGGTAATCACTTCAGCTTTTGAAAGTCATATTATGTAATTACAATTATTATACAATTAATTTATGCAAATATATTTATTATTTAGTATATTATTTACAATTAATTTATGCAAATATATAAAATATTTGGCACACAAAATAGATGACCGACAGAGAAACTCTCTCATTCACCATGTAATTAGCTATATGAAAAAGTAACTGAATGACACATCATTCTGCCTAACATCTCCTTTTGTAAGTCATATGGATAAGAAACAAAATAAAGGTAAGTGATAAGACGTTTTATTTTTGGATAAACTATTTTATTCACAAAATAATCTCTCTTAAAATACCTTATAGGGTTATCAAAACAGTCCTGAGCTAGATCAAGCTTTGATCTTTGCAAACCATCACTTTAATGAAATAATATTTTTTCCCACTAATAAAATATTTTATCACTAGCTAGCTCCACACTGGAGAGCTGCTTTATAACAGAAAATCAAGTTGTAATTCTAACTGAAATCGACACTGACTCAGGTTCTTCATGTTTAATACTGTAAAGCTGCTTGATTTAAGGCTATCTATTGGATATAGTACTATATAAATAAATGTGATGTGACTGGACTTCACTGCAGAGCTCGTGCAAACATCCACATCGCTGTAATCCGATGCGTTTTTAACTGCTGCTTTCACACCGCTGTCAGTTTTTGTTGTTTATTTCGTTATTGAGAGGAAAGTATGCAGCATATATTTACATATTCATCCAAACGCCACTCAGCAGCTTCAGGTTCGTTCGGCTGCGTTTGCTGTGAAGCGCTGTGTATCTTCTTCTGTTGAATTGCATCCAGGAGGGCTGAATTACAGTCTTGCGCTACAGCGCCACACTGATCAAACCGCATTATTGCAGGCTCTTACATTAGATCATATGAGATCAAACGACTACTCGGCAACAAAAATATTTGTCGACAATTTTTTATTGTCGACGTTGTCCATAATGTCGACTAATCGTTGCAGCTCTACTTCACGGCGGAGTCGTCTGCACTCGCGTTTTTTCTTGCTTTTAATGGTTACAGACTTAGGCAGAGGTGTCAAAATTTATGAGGGACTCGTCCCTCAGGGAAGGACGAGGAGAGAATAAGACGGCAAAAGAGAGAGAGTGTGTGTATGCGGAGCAAAGAATAAGTAAGCGAGATAAGGACATTCAACGCTATGAATCTCCTGAGCAAAAACCTCCACATAAGGCAGTTTGATTGGCGGCAAGTGGGTGTGAGGAAATGAATCATCCAGTCTCTGTTTAAAAAAAAACCTTTTCCTTTTCGTCTTCTGCTTTTCTTTCATCCCAAAGCCCCCTTCATCCTCCTCCTCATCAAGCCTTTAGCCTCCCAGCCATTTTCATTGGGCCGTTAAAGAGGTCATTAGGGAAAAACAGCCTTCGCTGTCATTTTTTCCTGTCCTTCCAAGAATTTAAACTGGAGATGTTCACTAGATTACAGCAGTATAGCACATACAGTGTGCGGGAACATAATTATGTTGCCATCAAGGGTGAGGAGGATGAGATTAGCTTTGTTCCAAAACATACTGTGCTGCCTACCTAGACTGTATTTTAAGGCACCATCTCCTAAAGGCCAGCCAAAAAGGTAGGCAGTATGATGTTGACTTTTAATATACCAAGTTTTGGCCTTCTTATTATTCAAAGATGGGATTGAATATATCATTTATTAGGTGCATTTCTATTACAGATTTGTGCAAAACTTTTGCGATATTATATTATAATATGTCGATAAAAAATCGCGAAATGACGGCGCTTCTATTTACCGATGTTATGTGACTAAAATTTTATTTTTTTTCCTCTCGTGATAAGTCATGGCGACGGATGTTGGTAGTTTTACGTATAGCCACAGCCACCGCACTACCCATTATTTTGAATTGAAGGAGACATAGGCATGTATCTTTAGGAAAGCAGCATGGAGAGCCTCTTCTGGGATACAGTTTACGTGTGGTAGAGCAGCTGGTATAAACACAAGCATTGTCTAAAGTGGCCGTGTCGGAGCCGTAATGCACCACAGACGTGCAGTGTAAATAAGGGGTTATCCATCCAAGCCTTAATAGCAAGGAAAGCCCATTTTACTTGAGAGCGGCCACGTATCAGGTGTTTCTTGGAGGTTATAGTATCATGTGATTGTTACGTACACCAGATGACCTGTAAATGCGAAAAAAAAAAAACTGTTTCCATTGCAGTTTTGCAAAATATTCCATTTTTGAATTTCCTGAAGAACCACCTCATGTGAGCGTAAATGTTTTTTTTTTGTGATATATGGGAGTTTTTGCAAAATTGACGTGTTTCCATTGGGTGTATTTTCAATTTGCAATTTTAAATTTGCGCAATTTGAAGGGTAATGGAAACGCAGGTATTGAGAATGCAGTCCCAGAATGAAAATTAGTACTCTTATTCAACAAGCATTAAATTGATCAAAAGTGACAGTAAAGACATTTACAAAGTTACAAAAGATTTTTATTTAAAATAAATGTAGTTTTTTTTTTTTTCTTTCATCAAAGAATCCTGAAAAAAGTGTCACGGTTTACACAAAAATGTTCAGCACAACTGTTTTCAACATAAAATGATTCTTGGGCAGCATACTATAATGATTTCTGAAGGATCATGTGACACTGAAGACTGGAGTAATGGCTGCTGAAAATTCAGCTTTGCTTCACAGGAATAAATTATATTTTATAATAGAAAACAGTTCTTTTAAATTGTAATAATATTTTACATTACTATTTTTACTGTATTTTTAATGAAATAAATGCAGCCTTGGTGAGCATAAGAGACTTCTTAAAGAAGCCAAACTTTTGAATGTGAATGTATATTTAATTCAGTAGCAGAAAGTATTAATACAAATAATTGAATATATTAATTAAAAATGGCATATTTAATGTTATCTTTAGGTATGGTGGATGGATACTTTTTTTTGGCAGAAAGTAATCAACAAAATTTATTCAATATAATAATTGAAATTGTCATATTTTCTGTTATATTTAGTAGATGGATGCTTTTATTTTATTAAGTACCAAAAAAGTCATAATTAAAATGGCATGTTTTACATTGTGTGGTTGTGTATTTCAGTGCTTAGAAGTTTTACATTGTTAGCTTAGCAAGATGAATCATTTGTTTGTTCTGCTCATGAACAGCGCTATGTGTGTGCTGTTCAGCGTTAAAAGTCAGAAATTAATTTAATTTATTATTCTACCTTAAAATGCAGCTAACTATGTAGGCAATAGACAGCAAGCCGACTCGCTAGGTTTTGTAACAGAACTATTGATTTATCGTAGCTCTCTCATTTAGTTATTCTGTCACTTGTCGAGTCTCCGCCGTGCTCTCGTTATGCACCAGATCTTTTCTTAATTTCCACACAAATGTGACGGCCCAGTCGCCTAATGCTTTGTGACAAGTCACAAAACCTTGTTACATTAATCATTGCAGGATGTGCTCTCCGTCACCCACACCGTCCGTATGGTTTCCTCAAAGATCTGCCCAAAACACCTTACCTAACCATTTTCTGAAAAAATATGAAATGCTTTCCAAACCAAAAATGGATATCCTAAATAAAACAGGAGGTCTGGTGTCAATCTACAATTATAATCCGCTTAAGCAAAGAGCAGATTGTGATTTATTTGTTTTTTATGTTTAAAAAGGCTGTTTGTACATTTTTGACGCTCCCTTTCTCTTGCAGGCGACATCACTCAGAAAGGATATGAGAAGAAGAGGTCAAAACTGCTCAGGGCGTATCTGCCACACCCTCCAGGTAAGAGCCCCAGCTCTCACCTCACATGCTTGCATTTGCACAGGTTTAAACAGCTGACAGAACCAGCTTTTCTACAGCAGATGGGTTTGCCTTCCCTTCTCTCATTTAAATAGATCCTAAAAATCTGCAATGGGAATCTGTTTCCTGTGGGCTAATATTTTAGGCATTAAGATCTCAACAGATGGATTTCACAATCGTTCTCTTGTACTTAAACGAGCAATGACTTTTGTAGAGCATCCTAGGCTGCATTACTATGCGAATGGTAAGGTTGCACACCTATATATCCACCTTCATGCAGGCTTATGGGATTTAAATGCCCATTTTATTATTTGACAGGCAGGAAGCTTAGAGAATGTGCATGATTCGGTATCATTCATGTTCGTAGCACTTAGAGGTTTGTTCTCATTCCTAACCCTAAGCATGAGTAATAATATGAATGTTTAGATGTAGGTTAGATGATCAGATATCTGATTTAGAAACATTCAAAAGTGGCCCAAATCAGATTTATAAAAATGGATTTTATATACATTATATACATGGAGTTGAACAAATTAGAGTTGGTTGACAGTCTAAATGCAGCCTTAAAGTCTGAAGCTCCAACAGCTCTGTTTGGTCTCTTTACTCGTGTGAAAATCTTATTTGGAAAGCAAGGCCATCCATAACCCAGGCCGGCTCCAGACTTAATCTGTCTATTTGCCCGCTTTTTCTTCAGCGCTGCTTTAAAATGAGCTGATAAGTGACTGTAGGCACCAGAATTAAGAGGCTACTCTAAGCTCTTCTCAAGAGCTTCATAAAAGGTGCTTAGAACTTTTTTCTCTCGTTTCATTGAACTGAAACAACCCCTTCTTATGAATATTAGTGGGGGAAAAAATCAAATGTTCAGTTTTGCTTTTCAATAAGGGATTCCTCAGTTGATCACCCTGGTCACTCGTTTAAGTGCACTTAAAGTAAATACTTTGCATTTAGACTATCGATAAAATGCAGAGAGTCACTGCTGATCAAGCGTCTCCGACTTCAGATGGCATTAGTCTTTAAAAGAACGCCGGCATCATTAAAATGAAGAGCTCGGTAGAGTAATTGCTTGGTGTCAAAGAACACTTTTAGAAGAACTGTGCTTTTTTCCAGATGAGATGATTTCGTCTCTTTTACAGTTTTCCCAGACAGGTATTTAGGACAATATATTTAGACTAGATAAGTTTCATAATCTCTTCTTGCTTTGTGATTTGAAACTATGAGTGTGTTCCATGAATTCAAATCCTTTCAGTGATATCGATAAATATTTAAATATTGCCTTTCTCTGGAATTATTTTTATATTGTGCATATATATATATATATATATATATATATATATATATATATATATATATATATATATATATAAAAATTAAAATTTTCATGCATTTTAAAATAAATTTTGTGCATATATAATATTTATGGTGAATATGTAAAACAAGCTTTGTTACTGTTTTTTTATATAATAAAGTCACTTTTTTGAAGGCATATTGAAAGCAAATGCATAAATATCAAGTTATATTTCTTCAAATGGTTGAAAAAATATTAAGATATTATATTTTCAGCTGTATCGCCCAACCCTACCAATAAAGTTAGTGCTGCTTTTATAGTTTGGTAAGAATTTATGTAACTTTTGAAGGTCTCTGATTTGTGCTCGGCGTGTCTGGCTGCATTGTTGATTAGCACGGCTTCTGTTGCCATAGCAACAGGCAGCCTGCATGTTCCCAGTCTGGGTCCTGGTGAAAAAAAAATATATGACATCATGCTCGGGCACAAAGCATGTATCGTAGACTGTGGCGCGAAGAGCGGCATGCGCCAGACTCTACACGATGCCTCCATTCCTGCGGGAACTGGTGTTATTTAACAGTCCTTTAAAGGCATGAACTTGCGTTTAATGATCAGTCGTTTTATGTACTGGAGCAAGGGAACGTGGCACAGTGACACCTCCCTCAATGATTGTGTGTGTGTCTCCTAGTTTTTAAGAGCATCCGGTTACCAGCACAGAGGAGAGATTATCTCCGTGACTGCCTTCGACTGAATGACAGCCGTACTTAGACGTTAACTCAATCAGTATTGATCGATGACTGTTAACCCCTGGCTTTTTAGTAGGAGGAAGACTGTGTATTCATTGTACTTGAGTCAGAAATGCACTATCACGTTCTCCGCTGCATGAGCTGGTGCATGATTCTGACTTAACCTGCTGTCTCACCTTCTGCCTTATTGAATGAATAAATCCACCCCCTGGTGTCTTAGGCTATGTCAGCATGGGGCCAAAATTGATTTCTCCGGCCTGCACGCAGATCTCTTGGCTGGAAAGCCGAGCGCAACCTGGGCCGTCTCACGTGTCCTAAAATCTGCCGGGAGGAGCAGTGGTGCTAAGCACTCCGCTCTGAATCCAAGACAACAAAGAACAACAGAAGAGAACAGAGCTGTTTCATCACAAGAGCCATTGATATGAGTCATAGCCAACCAATCGCTGCTGCGTGTGCCTGGAATTAAATATTTTATCTTTTCTCAATCAGGGCTGCACTGGCATAGACATATTGGCAGATTTGGATCGTCTATATATGGCCCACATGGAATCTGCAGCCACAAAACTCACAGAAATCTCAACAGATTTCCACAGAATTTGAAAATGTTATTCGTAAAATCTAGGGGTGGCTCGATACCACTTTTTCAGAACCAATCCCGATCTGATACCAAAAATTCTGAGTGTCTGTCGATACCGATATCGATCCGATACCAGGGCAGTTTTTTTTTTTTTAATCAGTGTTGAATTTTTATACCTCTGTGTGTGTTGACCTGATCATGACTTTTTTTTTTTTTGTTACACACAATCTACTAAATATAGACAACTTTATTGTAAAGAAAAACAACAAATGAATGCATATATAATTATAATCTATGACAAAAATACTATTATAAACTAGGTTTGTGGATAATTCAGTAGCAAAAGTTACTCTAGAAAAATCATGAGTGCACAATAAATTAATAAAATCTAAAATTAGTGAAAAAAACATTATTTAGTGTGGAACAAATAAAAGTGAATAAGTGTAGGACTAAATCTAAAATGATAATGTAAAATGATATACATTGCTCTTTGTATTGTTGTAAAATACATTTATGAAAAACAAGTAATATATTTATATATAAATATATATACTTTAAAATTAAAAGAAATTTCTTTTAAATGTATAGAACAGTAATGAGGCAGAAACATATGATAGATAAGACGAACAAGAAAGGCTATTAATAATCTTTCATTGTGCAAAAGTATTATGATACGAAAGGCTCCAAATACAGAGCGGCACAAAGCACTTATGCGCATCACGGGCGCAGAATGATGCGCTTGAAGCAACACGGAGTCACAGCGCGCAGCGCTCGCATAGAACAGTTTAAAGCACAAAGTGAAGAGATGAAGAGATATTAATGCGTAGTGTATTAAATCTGTGCGATAGTTTATTGAGCCTTTTCTTTTAACAGTTTTAAATTTCAGTTACTGTGCTCATTAAGAAGGTAGTGCTCTCTAGTCCAGTGTTGTGATCTAACAGACACCAACATGATTTTGAAAACAGCACGAAGATAAAGTCCTTTTATTCAAAACCATTTATCTTTATTTACAGATCAAGTATAATATTTGGAACATTTAATAATCTTGCAGAGAGTTTTATTGTCTTGACTCGTAACCGAAAGCGACACGCAGTTTGAATACTGAATGGAGGATGACAGACAGCCGCAGCGGAGAGAAGTGTTTACGTGAACTTGACTTAAATATTCATCTGTACCTCACATTAAACTATATGTAACGGCTTCAGAACACTTGAAATATAGTGGATGAAAACTTTATGGTGTTTTATAATGTGTTTGCGGCTTTTGTGGGGCTTAACAATAACACAATAGTATATGCACAATATCGGATTTGGATCGGTCTCGTCTCACCGATACTCCAATCCAGCAGAAAATGCCAGTATCGGAGAGATACCGATACTGAATATCGGATCGGCGCACCCCTAGTAAAATCTGAAAAATCTCTACTCTGCTGAATTAAACAGATTTTTCTGCAAATTTTTTAAGAAAAAGTTATAAAGGACTGCCAATGTTTAAATAATTTGGAATTTTTTTGCATTGTTTTATTTTTAATTTTATTTTACACTTCCAACCAAATGAAATCAAGCGTCAAAACATTACAAAAATAGAAAGGTTAACTTAAATGTTTTGCACTTTTGTTGCCATTGAAAAAGAATATACTGTTTAGGATTGGGCCGATAGATGATGCCATCGTCCATCGCCGATGGCTGACAGACATCACGATGTTGAGCCGACATCGCGATTCCCCCCCTCCCCCTCCCGCAATCCGCCGCACCGCAATTCTGTGTTTGGAAAGAAAATTAAGTGTACAACAGAACCTCTGAAGAGAATAAATAGCCTACGAGATGGGAGGATAAAAAATTATTTCAATACTTTCTCTCGCAATTATATCGTTGGGGAGCCGCTATTAATATGCAGGGCATTGAAACGGATTTCAAATGCGCGCTCTCATTTTACTTTCGCTTTAATTTTCGAGATTCGCGATCACACGGACTCTATAATACGGAGCGTCAGTACTTACCACACATTTTACAAGATTAGATGTTTGTCGGTGGTGCTCAGGATCTGCAAATCATTCACCATCGTCCTATCAGTCATCTCTCCTTTGTGTATGTGGTAGGCTAAGTGAACTTTCATATAGGCTATTGTAATGTAACAGGCTACCGCTATCAAGCGGTTAACCGTGTCCCTTTAGTGGCTCCGTAGAACGCGTCATTTGTTTTCCGTGCCTTTCTGAATATGGATTCACGCTTCGGGCACATCCCTAACCCCGCCCCCGATGTCATCTTCCATCACGATGTTTCACTGTAGACATCGTCCGATGCCAATTTGGTAGACATCGCCCAACCCTAATACTGTTTAAATTGGATAAAATAAGATATTATCCTTCAATAAATAGATAGTTATGTTTGTCAGTGTTTATAAATGATCTATTTTTTTTTTTTTTTGGATTGCTTATTTTTAGTGTATGTTTTCTGGATTGCTTTTGTTTTGTTTTGTGTTTTGTTTTTTGGATGACTTTTCTTTTGTTTTGTTAGTATTTAGTTTTGTTTGTTTTACTTTTGAGATACAAACTTGCATTTGCGAGTCTTTATCTCCCAGTTCTGACTTGTTTTTTAAATTCCGAGTTTATATCTCGCAATTTTGACTTTCTCGCAATTGCAAGTTTACATTTTGCAATTCTGACTTTTTCTCAGAGATATAAAATCGCAGTTCTGACATTTTCTCTTAGAATTGCAAGTTTATATCACAATTCTGAGAGAAATGTCAGAATTGCGATTTTATATCTTGCAATTCTGGCTTTATAACTCTCAATTGTGAGTTTATATATCACAATTCTGAGAAAAAGTCAGAATTGCGAAATGTAAACTCGCAATTGCAAGAAAAAAGTCAGAATTGTGGGATAAAACAGTGGCAGAAACGGGCTTCCATAGTTTTGCTTGTGTTTTGTTTTGTTTGGAATTTTACATCTCCAAGGGAAATCTATCAGAAAACATTATGATGTAGAAACATTAAATAACCGTTTAGCATATTTATATATTGTCATAGAAAAAAAATTGTTTAAATTTTGGAAAAAAAAACACTATTATTGGTCAGTACTAATATATTGTGCAACTCAATTACTGCTGTTTTAGAAAACAACAAACAATTAGGTCTGAAGGGGTGAGAGATCCAAATAAAGAGGATGACAATATGTTAGAAAGAAAAGCTACACTGAACTTAGAATGAGACAAGAAAGTAGGTTGCCAATGAGAAATTGAAAGAAGAAACTGCTGATTAAAATGAGAACAAATCAGGGTATCTCTTAGCCCGTCTGTGAGGGAGAGTGTTACAGGAAGAGATCAATGAAGTGGATAAATGTAATAAATGAGTCCCTGGCTGAGACATGTAATTGTCCCTCTCTTGCTCTCTTTGTGTCCTTTAGGGCTGGAGGTGTCCATGGCACACGAGCGCCGGCCGCCCATGGCGCCCTCTGCTTCACGATACCACCGTAGACGCTCCTCCGGCACCCGTGATGAACGTTACCGATCAGGTGAGTCAGCGGGGATTTTATTCCAGCAGTGCAATGAGTGATCCATCATGATTCTTACACTGGAACGATGGGAAATATACCATATATTATTGTAAAAGAGAATGTTTTTTTTTTTCCATATTGTTTTTTATTAGTTTTATAAAAACAACATACCAAGAACACACAAAAAAAAAAACAGCTTGGATTATTAGAAGGGCAGGCTACATTACAAATGACATAAGTGCCTAGAATAGTTACAAAGGAGAAAGATAAAACACAGAGGAAAAAACAAAAGGGGAGATGAAATCAGCATGGAAACCACAATATCACAAATATACCAAAACAAATTAAGTACTACTGTTATTTAGCTGTTGGAGGAAAGGACCCCAGATCTTAGAAAACTTATTAAGAGACTTTGATTCATTAAACCGTAATTTCTCAAGGTGTATGACAGAGGCCATCTCAGCAAGCCACCTCTGAAAACATGGGGGAGCAGTGGATTTCCACTCCCTCAATATGATTCTGTTGGCCACCACCATGCCCAACATTAGTGTCAACTGCGAATAATAAGGCAAAGATGAAACTGTGTCAGAGTAACCAAAGATGGCCAATTCCACTTCAGGCAATAAAGCCTGGTTATATGTCGCAGAGTACCAAGAAAATATATCCTGCCAATACCTATGAAGTTTAGGGCAGAACCAAAAAGAATGAGATAACGTTCCCTCTGCGCCCTGACATCGATCACAAACTGGAGGCACTGCTGGGTATATCTTGTGGAGTTTGACTTTAGAATAGTGCAGCCTGTGTACAATTTTAAACTGAATTAATTGAAGTCTTGCATTGATAGAGCAATTATGAATTCTCTGCAGGATTTCAGACCAGAGGACGTCAGATAGGTTGATGCCAGCATCCTTTTCCCAAGCTACCTTAAGATAATCAGAAGAAATGTTTAACTGCAATGCGAAGAGGGAAACAAATTGCGAAACCATATGCCTAGTATCAGGTGCTTGTTGCACTAGTTTATAGAACCGGTGTTCTTCCTGCTGGACCCTGTAATCGGAAAAAGCTTGCTGAACATAATGCAGAGTCTGCAAGTAGCGATAAAATGAGAGTGAGAAAGACCATATTTACTTAGAAGGTGATCGAAAGAGGCAAAGCGACCATCAGTGTATAGTTCATTAAATGTAGAAAGACCCTTATTATTCCACAATTGAAAGATTCTATCGCTCAGAGCAGGTGTAAAATTGTGATTCTTACAAATGGGAGAATATAGAGAGGGCTGTGTGATACCAAGAAATTTCATAATTTGTTTCAATATTCTTAAAGAGCTATGTACTACAAAATTTTTAGAAATGCTCTTTAAAGGAGTATTTAAACTGGCAAGTAATAAGGCAGGGAAAGAGCACTTGTTTACAGAATGAGATTCCATGTGAATCCATGTAGGAAAATCTGAATTCTCATTAAAACTGGGCGAATCAATACTCCAGTACATCAAAGCCCTTACGTTTGTGGCCCAATAATAATGTTGAAAAACTGGCATTGCCAGCCCCACCATCTCTTTAGATTTTTCTAAGTGTGCCTTAGAGATACGATGAGTCTTAAAACTCCAAATAAAAGGGAAAATAATAGAATCTAGATTTTTAAAAAACGATTTAATAAGATAAATGGGTAGATTCTGAAAGAGATATAAAAACCTAGGAAGGACCACCATCTTTATAGCATTAACACAGCCAATTAATGATAAAGGCAAAAGCTTCCATTTTTCAATATTGGATTTAAGGCTCTTTATTGCAGCACTAAATATATATATATATATATATATATATATATATATATATATATATATATATATCATTTAAAACAGAGTGTTTGTTTGTGTGTCAGATTATGGATTTGTTTATCCCTGAATATGTCACTGGCCTACTCCCTCTGGGCAAATAATACAAATATTGATATATGATATGTACGTGGGAGAGATTTATCTGCTATAAGCTGTACATATTAAAATTGTATCTGTCTCTGTTGTGTCTCTGTATGTTCTTTAGACAGCCACACATTCAAAATAGAGAGATGAAAGACTAAAAAATAGGGTTCAGTAGTCATGAGACACAGCGTTTATTGAGCTTTTCGTTACGGAATGAGGTTTTATGATTTATGGTAGATTTGAGGCAAGTTTCCCAACAATAAATACACATTTATTTTTGTATTTTTTAGTAATGCTGAACAGCACATACCAGGCTTCAACCACTGTCTTACTTAAATTACAACATGGAATCAAAGAGGACCATATTTAGAGTAATATTTATGTTCTTAATAAATGTCCCTGCTCTTATTGTGCACATTCTCAGCCCCTGAAGCCATTTTCGTCTTCTGGTGATGTCATCAATGCCACACAGTTGAGGAAAAAATTGAAATTAATGATATCATCAGCACGAGTCAAATCCATATGGTTATGTCAAGCTCCGTCTTATATGAACTACTGTTCAGAAGTTTGGGGATTTTTTGATGTTGTTGAAAGAAGTCTTATGCTCATTTATTGCTCAATAAAGGCATTTATTTAATAAAAAATGCAGTAATGCATAATAAAATTGTGAAATATTTTCTTCAATTTAAAATAACTGTTTTCTATTTTAATATTTTAAAATGTAATTATTCCTGTGTTTGTGAAGCTGAATTTTCAGCAGTCATTACTCCAGTCTTCAGTCACATGATCCTTCAGAAATCATTCTAATATGCTCATTTAATGCTTAAGAAACATTTTTTTTTATTATAAATGTTAAAAACAGTTGTGCTGCTTTTTTCTGGGTTCTCTGATAAGTAGAATTTATTTGAAATAGAATTATTTCATTATAATATGATCAGTAATGTAATTTCAAAATATTGCTTTATTGATTGGTAGTGTAATTGCAGAATATTGCTTTATATTTCCCGTTTTCCCATTAAGCTCTATATTCTGGTTATGTATTTATTCTGAAAAAGACATTTACACAGCGATTGTGGTTTACATGTAATTACCATATATTATGACTAAATCAAGACATACTCTTTCAGTTGCCTTTAACTGCATTTGAAAAGTAAATAAATCAGATTATTAGCAAATATCGTATCAGATTATTCATGGGCGTGTAAACACAGTCAGTGTGTTGATGGAATATGTTGTTCTGTATCTCATTAGAGAGTCCAAATAACAGCTTGGATTATTAGAGGCCGTGACTCTGCCAGCGTGAGGAGTGCAGCCGTGGTACAACCTACAGTCAGCCACGGTGTCATCTCTCTCTCTCACACACACACACACACACTGAGATGAGTCAGTATTGCAAGATCACAGAAGGGCTGGAGGTGGTGGCTTGGCTCTCATCACACACTCTCACGACCATCAGCCAGAGAGACTCATCTCATCCACGTCACTGTAAACACCAGCTTGGAGGTCAGCAGCTAGTTAATACAGATTCCCTTGATTTCATTTCTCATTTTTTTTCCTCCGCAGACGTCCACACAGAAGCAGTTCAGGCAGCACTAGCCAAACACAAGGAGAGGAAGATGGCCGTTCCCATGCCGTCCAAACGCCGTTCTCTAGTGGTGCAGACCTCTATGGATGCCTACACCCCCCCAGGTGAGCTTCACACCTGATTCTAAATCATCGTTCATTTAAAGTCAACATGAAATCAAAAATAAATGGACTCTTTTTACATTCTTAAAAGGAGAGTTCACCCAAAAAAGAAAATTCTATAATCATTTATTGACTCTTGTGTTGTTCTAAATCTTTAAAGACTTAAAAAAAAAGACTTTATTTCTACTCCAAAACACAAAAGAAGAAATTTGGAATAACATCTCTGTCTCTGAAAGTCAATGGGGTCCAATGTTTTGCTCCACTTCGGAACGACTTTCCATTTTGACTGACGTCATCTAGGCTGGGTAGGCAGGAAAAATATCGCTATTCAATAACCAAATAGCTATTGAGGCATTGTTTTAGGCTACTTTTGTATGAGAAGCAGCTTTTTTTTTTTAAATGCTTCATTGTTGAACACCCACTTTTCAAGATCTAATTCATGTATTGGAAATTGTGAGAATGTTTTGTGATAAAAAAAAGCATCAGAATGAGTCAAAAATCATAAATAAGTGTGAGCTATTTTTATTTTTAATTTTATTTTTTTTACAGAAAAAGTGTGTGTGAATTTGTAATTTGTTGTGGTTAGTTTTAATTTCCAATTTTATTGCCCCCCCCCCAAAAAAAAATTATGAATAAATTTTAATTTAATTACTATAAATAATTTTAAATTTCATTTAATAGTTATAAATAAGAATTTAAAAGTAACTTAATGTACATTCATATAAATTAATGTATTTGTGTATTTTTATGAATTGTATTTTTAACATAAATGTATTACTTTCTGGCATAAAAACCTGTTGCTAAAATATAAATAAATAATTTAGCATTTATTATTGTTATTGTTCCCTTTCTTTTCATGACCCTTACAGTTGCTCTTGGATGCAACTATATCCCGCTCTACATATTATTTTCTTGAAGAATTTTCTAGTTTATTCTGAAATCCCTCTAATGGGTTGCAAATCCCTTTTCATGTTGACTTTAATCGCCCTTGTCCACCTTCTGGGCTGAGTGTTGAGTGGGTCTGAGTGACTCTCACTAGGCCTCTCCCCCCTCTCCTCTCTGCCCCCCCTGACAGACTCCTCGTCCGGCTCGGAGGAGGAGGGCGGCCAGGGTGAGGGTACCCCCACCTCCAGCCAGGGCAGCGTCAGCATGGAGCACTGGATCAGCCGAGCCATCCACCAGGGTTCCACCACCTCCTCCTCCTCATCGTCGACGCAGAGTGGGGGCAGCGGAGCCGCCGGGCGCCTGGCTGACGTCCTGGCTCAAACGCATATCGGCAAATCAGGTAATGCCCCCTCAACAAGCCCCACCTCCACATCTATCCCTCAGCCAGTCACTCCCACACTTCCTGCCATGCTTCTAAACCCTGCCTCCCTCGCCTATGTGTGCTGTCCGCACCTTCTTTTGCTCCTTATCGTATATCTGTGCTGTTGTTGAACCACGCTAGCCATCATCAACATGATTCTCTGCTAATCTCCTCTAAAATTGTGTCTGTCAAGAGGAAGTAATCAGTAACGTTTGTCCGTTGACTCTGATAGGTGCACGGTTCAACAGTAAGGATGGTCCAATACCAGTTTTTGGGCCAGATGACGAAACTGTCACAATAATTTAGATATTGTTGTGATTTCTGATGATTTGTGTCACCAAAGGTGTGCAAATAATTTGTGATAGTCTTAGCAGCTTCAGTTATAAAGAGTTAAATCATATGTCACTTTAAGTATTTGTTTTCCAGCAGAAGTGTGTTGAATTTATATCCGTCATGGAGATATAATTTGTACATCCAAGTTATTATATAAATATAAATAAATAATTGTAAATGAATTAATATTTTTTTATAATTATAAAAAATAAATTTCTAAAAAATATATAAATTATAATTAAAAAATATGTTTTTTAGGTATTTTGTTTAAATGTTTATTTATATTTTATATTTATTTATTTACTTTTATTTTGTATTAAATTTCACATTTAATAAAAAATATAAATACATTACTTTCTGACTTATATAAAACCCTTCTGCTAAAAATATATATGTTAAAATTATTGCTGTAATTTCTATATAATTCTAATATAATTTATTGCTAAAATCTTTTAATGACCCTATCAATTCCCAATAATGTCCCAGGCCTACAGTTTTTTTTCTTGTTTTAAGAAAAATTAACATTTAATAAAAAAGTGTAAATATATTTCATTAAATATAATATATAATAAAATATAGGCAGAGCAAGTACAGATCTACTGGTCTGACTGCACCAGAAGAAAATTGTTGAGGTAACAATTCATTCAACACAGAGCCAATTACATCTCCCCATTTTGTCTGTTTAAAGTAGTCCTGACTAGCCAGTGCTGCACAGATGGTAAATCTATCCATCCAGCTGATTTTAAATGTAAACAGAGAGCGCAGCAGGAAGAGGAAAGAGTTTAACAGCCACTTTCCCCTCCTCCACTCAGAGGCCATAGAAAGAAAGACGTCTCATTTTCAAAAACCTCACGAACCCTCTGTATCCAGAGGGCTTGAAGTTGTAGACTGTGGCTAAGTGATGAGCTAGGGTGTTTTAATAGAGCTATGATGTTATGTAGGAGTGCCCTGTGGAGCAGTTTAATGTCTGAAGAAAGGAACTCATCTCTTTCACACTGCCCTGTTACCTCTCTCCCTTCATATTCCTTTTTATTTCCCCTCACGATTTGGTTGTCTCTTCGTCTATCTCAGTTTCCCTTTCCTGTATCGACTCTCCTTTTTGCTCTGTTTTGAATCACTCTATCCTCTTTTCCTTCCACCATTTTGTTTCTTCTTAAAGGCATTTTACACGGTGCACTATAGGTGCAATGTTTTACGATTTACAAGCACAGTTCCATACTCAGAAACGCTGGCAAAAGTTGCCTGCTACTGATTTACCTCAATGCTAGTGAGTAAAAACATCTCAGAATGAAGCGGTTACTGTAAATTATATTCTGTGTTGCTTCTAAGTTGTAGATAATTACACTGTCGTGCTAAAAATATTTTTTTCTAAAGCTCATTCGCACCAAGAATGATAACTATAAATATAACTACATTAGCATTCTCACCTAAACGGGCCTTGAATCTTATCTCCTGATTTAAATGCTTGAGCTATTTAATGTCGTCTAGATTCTGATTGGCTGTCAATGTTACTATCATTCATCAGCTAGAAAAAAATCGTTCTGAAAGTGATTTCAACGATATTGTTCCTCTAGGTCGTTATCGTTAAGCAGCGGTCAGACTAGACTTTAGCATGCAAAATTGTTTCGTATGCTGCAACGATTGTGATATGGCGTAACGCTGTGCAGCGTCTTTTTAAAAACTTAAATTCAACACATAAATTATAATACATCTAAAATGTAAAAATATACAATCTACTCCACTTTCCTGCACTGCTGCAGTTTTAAATTGATGTTCTTTTAATTCAGTTACGAGGTCATGCTATGACATATCAATATGCTGTTGGTCACGTGGTTTCACGTGATGCGAATTCGCAGGTCAGAGTCCACCAAGCTTGAATTTTGGAACGCAGCAAAATGCGAAACTTTTCACACGGGCTTGCGTTTCCGGTCTGACACATTCGGATACGTATGAATTGAAGTCAATGGAATGAAAAGTGCAGTGTGACCGCCCCTTTATAGTTGTGGCGTGGACTCCACTATTCTCATAGAATTAGGATGAATATTAAACCTTTAGATTTATAGTTGTTTTTGCAGTTTCTTGGTGTGAACCAGTTTTTAATCTGATCTACCTGGTCTGCCTGACTGGCCAAGCTGGTCTTAGCTGGTTTAGCTAGTTTTACCAGCTGAAAAGTGCCTAAAACCCATCTAAAAAGACCAGCTGTAGACCAGCAAACCAATGTAGGGTGTTTCTGTTCAGCAGGAAACCAAATAACAAAATAAAATGACATTTGTTACTTTATAAAATAGGCTAACCATGAATAGAAATAAATGTGATTGGTGGGCAGACATTTGCTGTGTCTGAAAACGCTCATTCTTTTGCTCATTCACGCTGCGTGGGCAGCAGGGAGCGATTTTAGACACATCAACTCTGAAAGTGACAAAAAACATAAAAACTAAACAAAGTTTGATTGGTTGGAGAATAATGACACGGAAAATTTTCTGACTGGTCAATGACACATACAATCTTGGCGAGCTTTCAGCGCCGCCTCCAACAACAAACTGGGAACTCGTGATTACCGTGTAAAAGAGCCTTTCGATTCTCTCCCTCACTTCCTTTTTGTCCTCCCACATGATAATGTTGTGGTACCATCTAAAAGCAGACAACCAACCTCAAGAGAGTCAGTCGTGTTCGGAGCTCTCAGAACATTGTTAGTGCATATTTAGTAACACAGCAAGGGTCTTTGGGACATTTTTAAACGCATTGGACCAAGAACAAGTTCTGCAAGTGCTTCCCAGGTTGTTGCTTATGTCCCATATTTGTCTCGTACGTTGGGAGAAACATGGCAGTGTGGGTGCTCCTTTAGGAATGTTCAATCATTCCCACCTCCTCCGTCCCCCCCTTCCCCCTCCATGCAAGATATCCAGAGTCCTCGGGACTCTGTTGGGAACATGGCACTGTCCATGCTCGGCTCATCAGCCCCCGTCCCTCCTGCCCCATCCATACCTGCGGTCAGCGAGGAAGCGGACGGCTCTAAGGTTCTGGTTCTCCCCCTTCCTCCCTTCCCCATCCAGGGCCGATTGCTCACCTCTCGTTGAAGAGGAAAACTATGCTCGGCGTAGCAGAGAACGGAAACTCGCTGCGGCGCTCCTGTGAGTTCGGATCAGATCTTCTCTGGCCACCGCCCTTGGAGTCCGAGGGTCAGTATATGCCCCCCAATGCACTCACACACTTCCCCCAATCATCCGATCATCTAGAACGTCTCTGTGTCCTCCGTGTAGTTTTCTCTGGAGTCTGGGGGACGATGGGCCCCTTGGTGTGTTTGTGTTTGGAGTCGTGTGCTGTAAATTTTATGACCTGATGTGTCTAAACGTCAATTCTGCTGTGTATGTACGAATAAATGAGAGAAACTTTCTGACAGCAGTTCTGTTGTATTTGAGATTTGGTCTATCTGTTAGTAGTGACTGTGTACCTTGTGTTTTTTCTAAATATATATGTTTTTTTTACTAAATTATAAAGTGTGAAATGCTGTTTTCAGGCTTTCAGTCTGCTTTTAGATGTCCATTCTTTGTCTCTATGTGCTTATCGTTGTTGTTCTTTCCTGACCTTGTGTTTTTTTAAGAATGGTTCACTTAAAATTTTTTATTTCTGTCATCATTTACCCTTTATGTCTTTCTTAGCCAATCTGACTTTTTTTCTTCCATGGAAAACAAAATGAGGAATTTTAAAGAATGTTCGTGCTGCTTTTTTCCATAGAATGAAAGTTATGGTGACCAGGGGTGCCATACAATTATCGTAAAAGTAAACAGTACAAAATACAAATATCTTATACAATATTCCAAGTCTTCTGAAGCCATATGATAAATTTGTGTGAGAAACAGACTGAAATTAAGTTATTTTTCCAATAAAAAGGAATGACATGAGGGTAAGTGAATAATGGCAGAATTATCTTTTCTGTGTGCACTATCGCTTTAACTCTCAGTTTGTTGTCACTGTCTGTGCATTTATCTGTTAAATTTGCATGATTATTTGTTTAAATGTAAAATGCATTGACATTTGAAGTGTTTACTGTTTAACTAGTGTATAACCGTTGAAGTTATTCTCACATTGAAACATAGGACAATACTGACTACTATTCAAAGGTTTGGGATCAGTAAGACTTATTTTTTTTTTAATTTTTTCTAAAGAAAGTAATTCATTTATTTAACAAGGATGCATTAATTTCATCAAAAGTTCAGTAAATTCAACTTTCTATTCAAATATAAGTTATTTTAAAATGTAATAATTGTTCACAATATTACTGTTTACTGTATTTTTGATCAAATAAATGCAGCCTTGGTGTACATATTTAAAAAAAATATAAAACATTTTACAGACCCAAACTTTTAAACGATAGTGTATATTGGTATTTTGATGAACTGCTCATGTAATTTACAATACTCTATTTATAGGCTATGTTTTGAACAGTAATTGAATCAAAACTGTTTACATTTTAGTAGAATGATAAATGAAGATTGACTAATATTTCTTATCCATCCCTCCAGACTAAAAGGATTGTGTTTGTCTGGGGTTTTCTTGTCTCCGTGACGCAGATTTGCCAGCAGGTTCCCTCATGTGACGCAAGACGTCATTTTTATTTGTCCTCCTACGAGCACCTCTGGGCTTTGAGGAAACTCCTTTTCCAGCACATTAGTGTCCGTGTCACTGAAGAGCAGGAGGTGGGGTGAAGAGAGAGAGAGAAAGGGAGAGTGAAAGAGGGAGAGAGTTTGGATGTGGGTTATTTTCAGCCTGTTACGTAAGCACTCTAGCTGCTGGGTGTTTTCTCGTACACTCATCACTGATGATAGAGGCAGGAGACGAGGCAGGGAGGCTAGTGATGAAGCAGGAGACGAGGTGGAATACAAGGCAGGAAGGTCGAATGTAAGGCAGGGAGGGAGTCAGGAGACAGGAGATTAGAGCTGGAGATCGATTTCCCAATTTCGATTCAGATTCACAAAGCTCTCATGGCAATTTGATTTAATTCTGATTTGATTAGATTCTAGTTCATTTAGTCATATTTTAATAATTTTCCTTACATATTTTTACAGGTTTCAGACTAGTAACTTGTCTTTTTGAACTGTTCTTTAAAAGAACGGGCTAAGAAGAGTCATTTGTTTCAGGAATCGGGCTCTACATGTCATGATGTATGTTATTGATTCAAGAGTCGTTTGTTCATGAATCAGTCTGCACTGGTCACACTGTTTGTGTTTGATTCACTAAAAACAACCAGCTTATGTCCCTGAATCAGGATACATAGGTCGTGCTGTTTGTTTTTGATTTGCTAAAAAGAAAGACTCACAAGATTCATTTGTTTGAGAATTGAGCCATACGTTGCACTGTATGTTTTTAATTCGCAAAAAAGAATGAAAAGAACCAGTTCTTAAGAGTCAGTTGTTCATGATTCATACTACACTGATCTCAGTTTTTGTTTTTGATTCAATAAAAAAAACTGACACATAGGAGTCATTTATTTGGGAATTAGAGTACACTGTTCATGCTGTATGTTTTGATTCACTAAAAAAAGTATAAGTTCATAAGAGTCCTTTGTTTAAGAATAAGATTTCACTAGTAATATTTTATGTTTTTGATTCACTAAAAAAGCTACACTGGTAGTCACATCAGTCCTTCAGGAGATGAGAGAGAGTAGAAGTAGTGCTGATGGTGGGTGGAAGCCAAGTCCAGGGGTTGTGCTCTTCCTTAGTCACATTCTCCATCACAGTCCCCTTCTGTGCTTGGCACGATTCCTCAGACAGGAGGCATCTCGCTTACTCAAGTTCATTCTGTCGCCACTAGTGACAGCTTGATCTCTCCCAGATATATGACTAATACTTCGATTTATATTTATACATGATAATACTATATATTTATATATTTATTTATAAAGTCAGTCAGAAACAAACTGATTTATGGAGAAATAGAGCTATAAATTAACTGTGATTCTCTACTGAAATGCACTAAAATACACCAATCTATAGGGATGGGACGATACACCTACCTCCTGATTCGATACTATCACGATACTTGGGAGCCGATACAATATGTATTGCGATTTTTTTAAGAATTTAGATTCTACAAGTATTGCAATTCGATATTGCTATGTGTTGCGATTTTTGTTTTTTGTTTTTAACTCTAGACCATGGGAAAAAGTTGAATCGTACACTTAATATACAGACTGTCACAATTTAAAAAAAAAAAAAAACACATCTTAGGAGTCACTATTGCGATTCGATATTACAATTTATTGTGATTTTTGTTTGCTTATTAAACAATTGAACAATTTAGACAATGGAAAATAGTTGATCATACCCTTAAAAGAGACTGTATATGATGAGTCATATTAACAAAAACAATGGATCACATCTTTCTAAACTTTTATTTCAGGAGCATACACATACACAGTGTACATTTAAAGTACCTTGAACCATGAAACTTTCAAGTACCAAAACCCTGAACTTGCACATGAGTATAATAGTCAAATGTTCAACAAAATGTGCAGAAAAAATACTTTCTGAAATAAAATAAAGTGCTATGTTAATTTGCATACCTGTTTAGTCATGTTTTCCCGGCATTTGGGATTCAAAATGTGAAGCTGCAGAAAGAATTCTGGAAGAGATTTGATCCTCTGCCTCCGTCATGGTTTTGCTTTCTCACGCCGGCTTTAAACGTATATGACGTCATCTAATGCAGCGGCACTGCGTACGCAGAGCGATGGTTGTATGACATCAAAGCACCGCGAGAGCTACAGAGAGCAGACTGCTCCCACTGATCTATATATAATGATGGCTCCGCATGCTTTCAAATCGCTCTCGCGGTACATTGATGTCATACTCTGATCGACTGCGCGGTGCTACTCCAAGTCGAACATACATTTCGCCCTCTGTTGGAATTACAAAGCACTAACTTCCCACCACCTCTTAGGAAAAATAAAATAATGAAATAAAAATCGATTCTGAGGTAAACCAATCGATTTTTAAATCGTTTTAAAAAGATTCGCGATAGTTAGGTGAATCGATTTTTTTTCCCACCCCTACCAATCTAGTTATGATATTAATGTATCATATCAGTCATGTCAGATACAAACTCAGGGTCTGCGTAAAACTTTATTACATTGAAACCCATCTATGCTGAACTAAAGCTAAGCAGCTAAAAGCCTCGAACTGTGTCATCCTTGATCACAGTGGACATTTCTGTTAGGGCCGTTTTGGGTGTTTTATGGTGGAGGAGGAATAGCACCGCCTCATTGGTATTCTCCTCATTCCCGGTGTCGAAATTACACACGGATGGTTATTTCTCTTCGAATGGCTCGATTGGAGCACAGGATATAATGGAAGGAAACTTTTATGAGCTTTTAGTGAAAGGCTCACCCACTGACATCTGCAGTTTGAAATTGTGCAAAAAAGGTAAATGACATTTATTTACTCAAACGTTAGACCGCACAAACTCTATAGGTATGTCATAATGGTAATATGTGGTGGCCAAGGGCACTGAATTTGAAAGAGACATTTCAGAAGCGAGCTGAGGGGAATGAGAAAGAGGCCGCAGACAGCTGAGAATTTATGATCGGAAGGGGAGGGTGAACGGTGAGAGAGAAGCCCAGCGGACTCGCCGAGTGGAAGTAAAAGGGACTGTAATTAAGGAAAGGATGAAAAAGCTTTCCTCTGTGTCTCTTGCATTCCATCCGTCTCTTTCTCTGAGACATGTGCATGGTTTGCTCAAAATCACTTCCTGTCTGCCCCCAACCCTCTTACATTTAATCGTAAACAATGTGCCAAGTGTGTCAGGGCTCTGTATCAAAGCCAGGTAGGACTGAAATCCTGTTAGAACAACAAACCAGTTGATTTATAGGCGGTTCCTTTTTGTCATTGGTTGGTCAAGCTGGTTATGCTCTGTATAACATAGACTGATCAGCCAATGACAAACATGAACCAGATGTAAATTTTTGGAAAATGATAGCTGGTTTAAAGCTGGTCCAAGTTGGTCATTAGTTGCAACAGACCAGTTACCAGTAGTTACCAGTTGGCTTATAGATGGTTCAAGTTAGTCAATGGCAGAACAAGCTGGATACTTACTGTATAATATAGATTGATGAGCCAATGACCAATTGCCAATTTTTTTTTGGAACATGATAGCTGGTTTAAAGTTGGTCATTAACTGCTTATAGGTTTTCAAGTTAGTCATTGGCTGGTCAATGGCCAACTCAGATTGACTGGTTATTTGCTGTATAATATAGATTGGTCAGCCTGCAACAAACCAGTTACCAATTGGCTTATAGGTGGTTCAAGTTGGTCAAGTTGGTTATGCTCTGTCTAATATAGATTGATCAGCCAATGACCAACTTGAACTTGCTATATACATTTTAGGAACATGATAGCTGGTTTAAAGCTGGTCCAAGTTGGTCATTAGCTGCACCAAACCAGACACCAGTTGGTTTATAGGCAGTTCAGTTTGGTCATTGGTTGGTCAAGCTAGTTATGCTCTATATAACATAGACTGATCAGACCAACTTGAACCAGATATAAATTTTTGAAACATGATAGCTGGTTTAAAACTGGTCCAAGTTGGTTATTAGCTGCAAAAAAACAGTTACCAGTTGGTTTATAGGGCGTTCAAGTTGGTCATTGGCTGGTCAAGCTGGTTATTCACTGTATAAAATACAGTAGGTGGATCAGCCAATGAACTTGATGAACCAGCCATAAATTTTCTGGAACATGATAACTGGTTTGAAGCTGGTCCAAGTTGGTCTTCAGTTGCAACAAATCAGTTTTAGCTGGTTTATTGCTGGTTCAAGTTGATAATTTTTTGGTCAATATATATGACACAATGAGTAACCCATTAAAGGAACCCATTGGACCAGTTATACACCAGCTTCCCATTCTTCAAAACCACTTGAGCTGGAGTTTCTCATTCTGCATTTTGATTCCTCCTCATCTTCCCAAACCCAGAGAATCACTCAGCCCCTCCGGACGTCACCACCTACACCTCCGAACATCCTGTTCAAGTGGAGAGGCCACAGGTGTCCACCGTACCCCGGACCACACCCAAATATGGCAACGCCGAACTCATGGAGACCGGAGATGGTGAGGGCACGAGAAATGTGTGTGAAAGAAAAGGAGTGATGTTTTAGAGACAGTAATGACGTTTGCATTTCAAAAATCACAATGAGCTTTGAAAGATTTACATGAACCATTTTCCTCAATCATTTTGACAGCCCATCTAGGATTTCTATTCCACCCTAACTTTATTTATTTTGGCAGATGGTTTTATTCAGAGCAACTTGCATATAGTCCCCCTGCAGCAATCTGGGGTTAAGGACACAATGGTGGTAGCTGGTATAAATGCTGCAAAAGTGTTGTTTATTGTTAGTTCATGATATGCAAAGCATTACAGTGTGTAATGCTTTACGTATCAAAATACAATTACAGTATGTATTTTAAAAGCACACAACAAAATTATTAAAAACTAAAATAAAAAAAACTGAAATATAAAAATGAACACAAATTCAATAATTCTATAATAGTATGTAAACAATACAAAAACAACACTTGTTGATATTTAATGCTTGTATGTTATCAAATTACTGACGCTTTATATATGTATGTGTTATAATGGTTGATGTAGTTGTAAGTTGTATGTAAGCCCTAGAGATGATAGAAACAGTCTGAAATCTGCTCTGATGGATCCTCTGTTATGAAGCTGTGATTGAGGGCATTGATCCCACTCTTATATTATTACTCTTTAATTTAATCTTTTGGGGACGCCCCTGAAGGCCGCATTTGACTGCATCTGTCAGAGGCATTAATCAATAATGTTTGTAAAATTGATTTGTTTGGAGTAAGATGAAAATTGAGGTGTTGGATACGGAAGTAAACACAACAGCGGGGAATTGAACATCTTCATTGTGCACATTTAGCCAGCCATCTAATCTGTTTATGGCCAGTCCTTTAAGCCCAGACAGCCTTGTGTGTGTGTGTGTGTTTATAGGCTCGTTCAGGTAGATTCAGGAAATTTGATGTATGAATGATAATATTTGTTTTTTCCGGGCTTGTGTGTGTTTGTGTGCATTAACGTGTGTGTCCTTCTTAGGTGTCCCAGTTAGCAGTCGTGTTTCGGCTAAAATCCAGCAACTTGTAAACACACTAAAGCAGCCCAGACGACCTCCACTTCGAGAGTTTTTTGTTGATGATTTTGAAGAGCTCCTAGAAGGTAATTGTTTGTCTCAGCATAATAGTTTTTTGGAGCTTTTCGGAGCTTTTCTTTTAAACAAACAAATAGAGACATACACAATACATGATTTGCAAACAAATTCTTTTAAATCTGTTCTTCTGATCTTGAATCAATCAATCAGTAGAATCAACTAAGTGGTCAGCATTTAATTAAATATTTCTCAACCACAAAAACAGCAGTGATGAGTGATGATTCAAATGAACCGGTGATTCAACAGTTCACGGTTCATTTAAACGAACTAGTTCAACAAAAACAACAATTTTTTTGGCTCCTTAAATGACCATGTTTTGCCTCTTCTGTTTTCAGTCCAGCAGCCTGACCCCAACCTGCCACGGCCGGAGGGCTCTCAGATGGTCGCCATTCGAGGGGAACCGCTAGGAGTGGTCACTAATTGGCCACCATCTTTAGAAGCTGCACTGCAACGCTGGGGGACCATCTCACCCAAAGCGCCCTGCCTGACCACCATGGACACCAACGGCAAACCCCTCTATGTCCTTACTTATGGTAAAATAACCTTATTCAACTACAGCCATACATATAATGACCCAACATCCGCATACAACCATACTGGAACAGAATAATATACTTAAGAATATTAATAAGAATATTAATACAGACCACGTAGGCTGATATAGTGACCTCAAAAAATATTTGGACACTTAAATCATGCGTAATTTATGAATATCTTATTTTTTATTATTATATTACTATATTTTTATTTTGTTTTATTGTTATATTTTAGCATAACTAAAATATAATTTAATTATATATTTAATTATAACCAAGTAGCATCTGTTTATTTAAAAGAAATAGCACAAACACATTACAAGTCAAAAAATTCTCAAAAGGACAGTTATCCAATTTCAGATAATATAAAATATTGTTTTACATTAAGATGAAAACTATTTAGACACTAAAGTCATGACATTTACATGATACATGACATTTTTAAAAAAAATATTTTATATCAGTTGGGTACAGAAAAGCTTAATTTGTTTGCAGATGCCACTTGTTTAAATATTTTGTATTAATGCATTGGTGTTTTAAAGTGTGACAAAAGTGTCCAAATATTTTTGGGGCCACCGAGTATACTGATATACTTGTGGTTCATCTTATGCTATCAGAAATAACCTTGTCTCCTTGTTTATATATGCTCAGTCATGAGAGTGAGCTCAGTCATGAGATGTGTGTGTGTGTGTGTGTATGTGTGTGTGAGGCTCTCAGCTGATTTTACTCTATGAGGAACCTGCCAGCAGTACATCACGGGTGAGAGTGTGAGGAAGGGATTGCAGTGTGTGTCTATAATGGATTGGTATTCCATCTTTTCTTTTTTCTAAAAACTGAAAATGATCATAAAGCCACCTGAGCTTAATGACTTCTTCGTCTTCACACACACACACACACACACACACGTTTGTTTTTGTGAAAAGTGGGGACATCCCATAGGCGTAATGTTTTTTATACTGTACAAACTATATGTGCTATTGCCCTACACCAACCCTACACCTAACCCTACCCCTTACAGGAAACTTTGTGCATTTTTACTTTCTCAAAAAATCTCACTCTGTATGATTTATAAGCTTTTTGAAAAATGGAGACATGGGGCAATGTCCTCATAAGTCACCTTCTCCTTGTAATACCTATGTCATACCCATGTCATTATACAAATTTATGTCCTCATTTGTCACAAAAACGTGCGTGCACACACACACACATACACGTACACACACACACACGTACAGACTCATGAAGACGCTTAAAGCCCCGACCAACAGACAACCTCCATTGCCTCAGTATGCAGTGTGAGGCAGAAAATTAATGGCAATGGCTGTTTGTGTGGCACACAAACCCCTCCCCAGAACCCAACAGGGACTATCACCCTCCTTCTCAGCTCGTTAAAAACCTCGCCCAAATCAAAAGAGTAATTAAGTTTCCACAGAACGCAGGCGCAGAGCAAGATCGCTATCTCTGCACTGTTTTGCTTTCAGTGGGGTTTCATAGCCATGAGTTAAATCCTGATAACAGCAGGTCAAAAATTCAGCAGGACAGAGGAGATAACCTGCTGAAACACCCTGTGTGTGAGTCTTCCAGATGCTTAAACTTCAAGTCATTTGGTCATTTGGTCCCAGTCCATGTTTGTCCTTCGCTTGCCTTTCAGTCTATGGAATCTGTTCACTTTTTTTCTTTTTCTTACTTGCAGTTTTCATGCTTAAAGTTTTCTAATTGAAGAAAAAGTATGCAGCATAAAAGTGTGCCATATGACTCATATCTGTTTTAAAGTCTTCTCAAGTCACTTGATAGCTTTGTGTGAGGAACAAAAGGCAGCTGAAACAATTATTCACTGAAAATCTTCCTCTCTTGTCTCAAATCTCATTTGCACTTCCACATATTCAGACTGAAAGATCTTGTTTGGTCATGAGATGCAACAGCCAATAGCGTTTCATGTTCACATCAAACTTGGTCGTGCAACCTACACTACCGTTCAAAATGTTTGCGGACAGTTAAAATTGATTTATTTTTTGAATGTATCAGTTCTTTTGTTGTTTTCTTTTGAATGTGCCAGTTCATTTGAAAATGTATTATAGTTTCTGCTAAAATATTAAGCAGGAGAGCTGTTTTCAATATTGATAATAATAAGAAATGTTTCTTGAGCATCAAATCTGCATATTGATTATCATAGTATCACTTGGCACTGAAGACTGGAGTAAAGACTGCTGAAAATTCAGCTTTGTCATTACAGGAATAAATTACATTTTAAAATATATATTAAAATAGAAAACAGTTGTTTTGATATTTAAATAATTGTAATAATATTTCACAATATTATTGTTTTTACTATATTTTTGGTCAAATAAATTCTGCCTTGATGAGCAAAAGAGGTGTCTTTCAAAAACTTCTTTCTTTCCACCACCAAACTCTTTAATGAATATTCGAATACACAATGAAATTTGATAACTGCAGGGCACGTTTGGTGAATTGACCCCTTAAGTACAGTTATTTAGCATGTACTTCCTTTTGCACAGGCAAGCTTTGGTCTCGGAGCATCAAAGTAGCGTACAACATCCTCCACAAACTGGGCACCAAGCAGGAACCTATGGTCCGACCAGGAGACCGGGTGAGTGTGACAGAACTTCTTAGAACCAGACCACTTCAGTAAAGCACCTCATTAAAGAAATGATCATTACTAGTTAACATCTACATGCTGTCGATTACCACTGAGAATAATTTGGTATACAGTAATGCACTCTGAATGGAAGTCTGTAAGGCAAGGAATGAGTGTTAAAATGCATATTTTTCGAAATTAACTAGTTTAGTTTTAAAACTGATTAAACAGTGTTAAGAAAATTATTTATGAAAAGTTACATTTGCATGTATTCACTTTTTTATTGTGTGAAATAGTGTCTCACACTGCTAAAAGGATGATTTAGATAACTTCACAACTTTAAAGCAATAACCAAAAATGAAAATTCTGTCATTTATTTACTAATTTTGTCATTCCAAATCTATATGACTTTTGTGCTTCTGTGGAAGACAAAAGAAGATATTTTGAAGAATGCTGGTAACTAAACGTTTTCGCTTCCCATTGACTTCCATTGTTTGAACAAAAAATACAATGGAAGTCAATGGGAACCGAAACTGTTTGGTTAAGAAATGCACACGGGTTTGGAAAGACATGAGTCTAAGTAAATGATGACAGAATTTACATTTTTGGGTGTACTATCACTTTAAAAACTCAAAACTTCTTTTTTTGTACAGAAAATTAAAGTGTTTGTTTCAACAAAATGACATTCGAGCTGCATGTTTCTACATTTAAACCTTCAGAATGCTTTGCACCTTCCATGCAGTAAATGCAAGTTTGTCTGTTTTTACATTCTGAGGGATGAGCCAAAATGATTGTGGTAATCGCCAGCATGCTGCAGATGCTGAACATAGAGCATAACTTGTTTTGAACCCAGAGCATTCCTTTAATGACAGAGTGGCGTTTCCTGCCACATGCCTTGGTTTTAAAGTGTGTCCGTGTCAGATTAGCATACGCTCGTGTTTGAAGTCTGACACCTTTCCTTTCTTATCATTTCATGAGCAGGTGGCTCTTGTGTTCCCCAACAACGATCCTGCCGCCTTTATGGTCGCCTTTTACGGCTGCCTGCTGGCAGAGGTGGTGCCCGTACCCATCGAAGTGCCACTGACCCGAAAGGTGAGACTCTAAATATACCACCATGAATGAGTGTCACGTTTTCAAGCCTTCATGTCTCGATTTTTGACACCACAACAAGTTATAGCGCCTACCCACAATCCTTCTTCCCAGCATGGACTCACACTGTCGAGTGCCAACCTGACAGTCAGTACAGCGCAAAATATTAATATATATTTATTATTCATGTTTAATGGCAAAGTGTTACAAAGGCCTTCTGGAAACTTGGCCTTGTAAATAATGCAGTGCCTCGCTCTCCGGTCTGCTGTCTAATTTTGAGATCCGCTATCTTTTTGGAATGTCAGGATGAATGTATCAGCGCGGACCCCTCGAGGCTGAGGTATTGCCTCAGATACGTATGTTGAATTTTAGTGGCCGAAGTAAAGGAGGAGAGCAGCTTTGGCAAGAGTCAGTCTGATCCCTCGTCCGTCCAAAAATTCCAGGAAAGGACCTGGAAACTGGCAGAACACTCTCTGGCTTCCTCTGCATGCATTGCACTTCGGAAACCAATAAACTTCTGTCCAGTGCAAAAGCAGCTGTGTGTTTTTCTGTATTTTTGAATTATAGCACAGCATAAGTCTTACAGAAGAGTACTGTGCAAGATCCGTGGTCAGTTGATTGTGTCCAATGATAATACCATGGTACTTTGATGTAGATTCACATCTATGTTTATGTATTTGGCAGCCACTTTTATATAGAGCCACTTACAACGGATTCAAAATATGCAATTTCAAGCATTCCCTGGGAATTGAACCCATAACTTTGGCATGGCATGTGTCACTCTTTACTGTTTGAGCTAGAGGATCACCAGTACATGATATTAAATGATTACCATATTTACATACAGTAGTATTTGTGTGGTATTTATAGGTACTTTGTAAAATATCATGACAGTACCATGTTACATGTGCAGAAAACATGGTAATATCATGGTAGTTTGATATATCTATTATAGTACTGAATGATTACAATGATATTTGCAAGATATCATGGTACTACCATGTTTTTTGGATGTGTACCATGGTAGCACCATGGTACTTTACCATGGAACTGAAATTATACTCCTGAAATTGTATTTCTGAAAACTTGGTAATATCATGGTATTTTGTTTTAAGTGATTAGAATGGTATTTGAGGTGTAGCATTACCATTCTACCAGACTTACAAAAAAGTACAATGGTACTACCATGGTTTTTTATGTGTTTTGCATGTTGCATGAAACTGTACCCCTTAAATTGTACTCTTAAAAACAATTTAGTATGATGTTAACATCTAGTACTATAATAACATACAAGCATAGTAGTACTATGGTAATTCTGAATACTTTTTTGTAAGGGTGCACTGATTAAAAAGTACTGAAGAGTACCATCATTTTACAATGTTTTTAAAACATGTATTATGGAGTACCATGTACATACATGCATTTCAGTACAAA
Organism: Spinibarbus caldwelli; assembly: GCA_039654775.1. NCBI lineage: Eukaryota > Metazoa > Chordata > Actinopteri > Cypriniformes > Cyprinidae > Spinibarbus > Spinibarbus caldwelli. Next base: position 9,429,496 of record CM077262.1, on the reverse strand, counting down.
AAAAATGTGATAATACCATGGTACTTTGATATATAGCATAGTACTGAATTGTATTTACGTGATACTTCAAGGTACTTAAAATATTGGCATAGTACCAGACTTAGTAGTACCATGGTACTGAAAACATAATCCTGAAATCATACTCCAAACACATCCAAAAAGCAATGGTAGTATTACGTTAACAAAAAAGCTTGGTAGTGCTGTGGTACTTTTTTTGTAAGGGAACTCTGTGTTTTACCAAAATTTTTGAACTTTAAGTACCATGGTATATTTCAAACTACCTTAGTGTTTGTATCTGACAACAAATTTATACCATGGTATCACCATAATGCATTTTGTAAGGTCATGTCTAAAAACCATGGTATTTTTTTATATTTTAGTATGTAAAAATGTGACATGGACATTTGTCAGGTGGAGGTGATTTTAAAACTCCACCATCAAACATAAAAGAGATATTCAAGCACACCGCAGTATTACGGGTAAACATCATTCCTCAGTGTGCTGTCTGTAATAAGTAGGCCGTCACCTCCCCTGCAGTGTATTTTGCTGCTGTACTGATGATGGATGTTAGCTGGTCTTAGCCTATTTCTGTGTGTGTGTGTGTGTGTGTGTGTATTAGGATGCAGGAAGTCAACAGATTGGCTTTCTCCTGGGCAGTTGTGGCGTTACTGTAGCTCTGACCAGTGACGCCTGCCACAAAGGCCTTCCAAAAGGACCCACTGGCGAAATACCACAGTTCAAAGGTCAGTCCGTTCATACACAACTTTATGTAAGTAATGTCTAGTGTCACGTAGGCAGACTTTTGTTTTTCAGAATAAAATCTAGTCCACAGCTTAAAGGGATAGTTCACTCAAAAATAAAAATTCTGTCATTAATTACTCACCCTCATGTCGTTCCAAACCCGTAAGACTTTTGTTCATCTTTGGATCACAAATTAAGGTATTTTTGATGAAATCCGAGAGCTTTCTGACCCTCCATAGACAGTAATGCAACTGAAACGTTCAAGGCCTAGAAACATAGTAAGGACATCATTAAAAATAGTCCATGTGACATCAGTGATTGAACCTTAATTTTATGACGCTACGACAATACTTTTTGTCCACTAAGAAAACAATTACTCAACAACTTCTTCAGTTTCTTTAAATTCATCACAGGAATAAATTTCATTTTAAAATATACTAGAATAGTGAGAGTCTATGTGGGGCGGCAAGCGAAAATCAAGAGCATGATGGTCCGTATCATGCGTGTGATGTTATCTAAGCCAGACTGCTAGCAGTCAGCATTTTTTGCCCTGTCTGGGCCGCAGTAAGACGAGAGAGGGTATAAATAGAAAACGTAGAGGTAATGAGTCTGATATTGTTGTAATGATTAAGAAGTCCCGAGAGGATAGTCATTTAGCCCGAGACGGAGAAAAGACGGACTTACTCTCATCCCGATGCATATAGTCATTTAGCCAGTCACACTAATCACTCACTATCATTCTTTTGAACGATAATCACCACTAATAATGATAATGATAGTCATGGTTGAATCATCAAGCTGCATGAATATTAATAGAATTGTATGAATATTCATGTTTTCTCTCTGTTTGGTCCCACCCACTCATCAGGATGGCCAAAGCTGCTATGGTTTGTCACAGAATCCAAACACCTGTCCAAGCCGCCACGTGATTGGTTCCCTCACATCAAAGATGCAAATAACGACACCGCCTACATAGAGGTGAGGTAACCCATGGAATTATGACCGTTATGGAAATATCAGCTTATTCAAATCATTTTACTGGCCGTATATACAAAGATTCTCCTGAAATGGAAACCATTCAGTCTGGGATTGTTTTCCATGTGCTGCACCCCACCAGCCACTTTAATTGTTTTATGATATCTGATTGGTAGATATTCTATGTTTCGAGCCACAGAAATCAATATTTCCTATCAGCATGCCGGGCACAGCTGCTTCCATTAGAGAGTCACTGGATAATGGATGATAAATGATTAATGTTTGTTTAATTGTGAATCGGGACTCTTGTAGGAGGAGATGCTGGTTGATGGAGTGGGGCTGGTCTCGTGTTATTGAACCAGTTTTGAGTGAGCTGTCTTAGTGTTCTTCACCAGATCCCAGAAATCGGAGAATCTGTGCAAAGTGGTCAGGTGTCAGATGTCCAGTGTTGGCCCAATGTTTGCTTTCGTTTCTACTGTACTCCTTTTCAGTACAGTATGAAGAACACGTTCAAAAGAAAATATATCACGACTAAAAGCAAAAGAAAAAAATAAGAATTTATATTTTATTTAAAGAAGATATAGCCTTTTTTGGACCATTGGCATTGTTGATTTTTATCATGACATAATGCACATTTTCCTCTCAAATCTCATTCTCGTTACTGTAAAGCTCATAAAAGCTCTTTTTTTACTGTAATTATGGAGTATGAAAAAAGTACAGTAAAGTAAAAAGAAAACATATTTTCCACCATATTACCATTGTTGGAAAGCAAAAAAGCTAATTTTTATATTGTATTGGTAATATGAAAAAATATGTATATTATTCGGAAAATCAAATTTCCCCCAATTATCATTTTTGTACAGCAAAAAAGCTATTTTTCGAATATTTAATATAGGGAGAAAAAAAAAAAATATATATATATAGCAATGTAATTTAATTTATTTTTGTAATTTTATTTATTAATAATAATATATATATATATATATATATATATATTATTAATAAATAAAATTACAAAAATAAATTAAATTACATTACATTGCTTAAATTGTAAAGTATTTATATGTGGTGGTATTTGTTGTACTCCCACTAATTTGTGCTGATTTTAATTAAAATAAACATTGTACTACTGTAATTTAATAATGTATTAGAATAATGACAATTCTAATGAGAATAAAAACCTCAAAGGTTAAATGTCTGGAGGCTTTATGGTGATGAAAATTGTTGCAAAAATGTCAAACTATTTAATGATCCAAAAAATTTGCCTTCTTTATGCAAAATAATATTTCTTATTTTGATATTTTTATTTTAAGCCCTGGACATCGCCAGTCATTTTGACATGCATCCCTACAGTAGTCCGTTAACCGTCATGCAAACCGTGTTTGTTAAGAGATTTGATGCATTAATATTTGTGTTAATGATTGACATTTATGACACTCTTGTGTTTATTGATTTTCAGTATAAGACCTGTAAAGATGGGAGTGTTTTGGGTGTGACGGTGACACGGATCGCACTTCTTACACACTGCCAGGCCCTAACGCAGTCTTGTGGATACACAGAGGGTGAGTCCAACACACACACACACACACACACACACACACACACACACACACACTCACCGCATTATAGCTCTAGCTCAGTCCATTGTCCTTAAATCTCCCTTCTCAGACAATCATGTAGTAAATCAGTCTTCTCTCTTTGTCTTTCAGCTGAAATCATAGTGAATGTATTGGACTTTAAAAAGGATGTGGGTTTGTGGCACGGCATCCTAACTGTAAGTCATGCTTCTGAAAAAAAAAAAATGTAAACATAAGATCATATGTTCCACATTCGGGGTGTTAATATCTCACTTCCTGTTTCTCCAGAGTGTCATGAACATGATGCATGTAATCAGCATCCCGTACTCCCTGATGAAGGTTAACCCTCTGTCCTGGATTCAGAAAGTGTGTCAATATAAAGGTCTGTCTGTCAGTGCTTACACTAAATCCAATTTTTTTTGCAAAACTATTTACACCAAGTCAGATATGATTAAACAATGGTAAAAAATATATAATATTCCCAAATAATTTTTTGCATAAAAACTAGTCCAATTACTAAGTCCGGTTAAGTACGATCAAACACAGATGTAGTATTTTTGTGCAATTTTTCTCACCCTGTATTTGACAAATAAATCTTACTTATTTTAATAATTTTTTTTTTTGTGTGTCGTCATTAAGAAAATCAATCATTTATAATCATTTATAAGAAAATATTAACCAAAAATATATAATGAAATATATTAAAATATTAACAATATATTAATAATAACAACTAATATGCTACAGTATTTTCAACTCTCTTTATGAAATCCATGTGTTTTGTTTTAAAATATCTTTTTGTGCCTAAAATTTGAACTTGATGTAAACACTTTTTAGTCTTAATTTTTCATGAACTATAAACAGGGCAAATTTCTGTATAAATCATTTGTAAATCCTCGCTGGGACCCTTTACATCATGATAGCTTTATGAAAGATTTACTCAGAAATATGTTCTGCTCATGTTTCATGAATTAATCATATGTAAGGGACAGTGTCATTTGATACGATTTTAGATGTGTCCAATATGGCCATTCTTGTGATATTTCTAGTTCTGTGTGTTTGTGTGCAGCTAAAGTAGCTTGTGTCAAGTCAAGGGATATGCACTGGGCTCTGGTCGCTCACCGAGATCAGAGAGACGTCAACCTGAGCTCCCTGCGCATGCTGGTGGTGGCCGACGGATCCAACCCATGTGAGTTCAGCTAGTGTTTTAACTCTTTCTTTCCCTTTCACTTTCTTTCCTCTCGCACATGTGTGTTTCTTAAAATGTTCATCTGACAGGAAACAAGCTGAGAGTTAAGCAGCTATTTACACACCCAGCAACCTGGCGAACAAGCTAATAGCATCATTCATAAGTGTCTAATATAAATGTGTATGCACTCATATTTGGCCTCTGGGATTATAACTCACAAAAGAGATGAGTCAGGATAGATGATGCCCAGAAGCCATTTCCTTACGTATACAGATACATAGTACACAAATGGACACACTAAAGGACAAAACATTCCTTCTGCTGCCTATTTCATCCAAATGCCAATGTAAATGCCAGTAAGATACAGTGAATGTGTATCTGATGGAATATTCAGGAAGCAAAACTGTTTTAAGGGGTCGAATAAGGGGAAACAGGATTTTTCTTGGTCGTCTGAGATGAAGATATTGATGTGCTGTGTAGCTGAACATTTATAATGCAAGGATCTTCTAGTCCAAAAACACATATTTCAATCAAAAACAAAAAAATGACAAATGCTTCAGAAGTGAAAAAAAAAGAAGAAAATAAATGGAAAATAATGGACTGATAATATTTTATCAGTAGCTTACTGAAAAATATAATTAATGCAGTGCATAATAAATGATATAATAATATAAATATTTTTAAAATAATTTAAATTGTAATGTATAGAAATAAGATTTCTTGTACTGAATTTAGCATTGATTTTAAATAAAAATACATTTTCATTACTGTAATGACAATGAAATGTTTAATTTCTTAAATGTATTTATCACGATAATGATAGTTTTAGAGAAAATTGTATTTAATTGTAATAAAAATTAATGTCACAATGCAGTAC
>CM077262.1:9341637-9419137 GCA_039654775.1 Spinibarbus caldwelli | reverse complement strand
TTTTAGTTGCCTCTGTGAAATTACCTCAGGTTTTGTTTATCAGTTTTCTTAGACCTTTACACAGTGTGCTAAACCACAGTGTTACAGTAATAATCTAATGTAGCGCTGCAGGGTTTTATCGCTAACTAAATATATAAAAATACTTTCATTACTTGAAATAAAATAAATTTTAATTGAAATAAAACTAATTATATAAAAAAAAACTTAAGCTTATTTTATTTCAGCTTGTTGCCGAGGGCACGTTTCTCTTTTTCGTTTAGTTTAAATTAAAGTACTAAAATAACTAAAACTAAATAAATAAAATTACAAGTCTTTAAAATGTTTAAAATTCATATTGAAAACAAAAAAAGGAAATATAAAAATAAACATCTAATTCAAAAACTATAATAATGAAATAATGATACTAAAATAGCACTGTAACACACTGTAGTTTATTTAGTTGAATGAATGAATCCACAAAAAATTGACTTACAATATTAATTCAAATATTTGTAATAAATTTAATTATTAGAATTAATTCTAATTTAGTATTATAATGTTATAATAAATGTTATTTTATATATATATATATATATATATATATATATATATATATGTATATATTTATTTACATTTTTTAAATCTTATTAATCTTTAAAAGATATATAAATGTGTGTGTGTGTGTGTGTGTGTGTGTGTGTGTGTGTGTGTGTGTGTTTGTGTGTGTGTGTGTGTATTAGTGCTGTCAATCGATTAAAATATTTAATTGCGATTAATCACATGACTGTCATGAGTTAACTCGCGATTAATCACACTTTAATCAAACTTTTTTATCTGTTCTAAATGTACCTTAAATTAATACTTTTCAAGTTTTTAATACTCTAGTTGACATGGGCATGGACAAATATGGATGCTTTATGCAATATATGTTTATTATTAGTGAAACCATAGTTAATCTAGACCATGAAGACTGGACATGTTTCAAAGGTCATAGATGTTTTTCAAAGAACTTGTTCATGTCTATTATACACATGAAAAAGAACATAGAAATACCAGGTTCCCATTACTTCTCTTTATTTGCACTGAGCAACTGACTTAGACAAGCCTGTTTACATTTTCACACTACAGGGCAGCTCACGTCTTCTGAACATGCTAAATGTACATTTATTATTTATTATTACATTTGTTTGCCTCTCTGTGCCCACATACTGTATTTGGATGCAGCTAAATTCTCAATAAAACAGTTTTCATTTATATTTTTTTTTCATAGATTTATTTTCTGTTGTCAGATAACGGAATGAATATGAAATAGTGACTAAAACACGACCCGTTAAGACTACATAACCAGCTCTCCCTTCCAAGATGTTAATCTGCACAAAAATCCTGATTTATAATCGAGCCGTCGTCTGATAAAATCAAATAGCCTAAACATAAGATAAAGATAATAGCTGTTCTGTGATTTCGGCTATACTTGCATGTAAAATTAGAGAAGCAACATAATATCAGTTTTAAAGCAGCACTATGTAACTTTTGGCGCTCTAGCGGTTAATAAACAGAACTGCACGCATCCCGTGGAAGAACATTCTAACCGGAGCTACTTCTCTAAGTTTATGTCTATGGCGATTCACGCAGGCATGTGTTACTCCGCAGCGGTGAAGACCCGACCAGGCTACAATAGTCCAAAAATAAGCACTTATTATAAGTGTACCGTAGTGATTCGGGATAAGACAAAAAGGCGGTTTGGAAGATGAATTCATGATGTACTCGCTCATTATATGCATTTTGCAAATTCTGAACACAGAAAAAGTTACATGCTGAACAGAACAGACGCAGAGAGAGATAGAGAGAGAGAGAGAGAGAGAGAGAGGGAGAGAGAGTACCGTACCGGCTCTTTTTTTTTTTTAATAAAATAAATTTGCTAAAGGAGTCTGAAAAGTCGCTAAGTTGGCAACACTGACAGCATCTCCATCCATTTCTCCAATCACGGGTTAGGCCACGGCTCAAACAGAAAATGCGCTCTGCGTTAATCGCACGTTAATAAAATTAGCGCCGTTAAAATGAATTTGCGTTAACGCGTTAACTTTGACAGCCCTAATATATATATATATATATATATAAATAATCATTATAATTATTAATTGTTCTAATTCTAAATATTATTATGGTTGATAATTAGTCAGTTAAATGAATATATGTAATTATTAACTACAACAATGATTTAATTATTATAATTATTATTGTTAATTTAATTATTCATAATATTAATAATAATGTTCAATGTATCCCAGTCACTAACATGGGCAGTTCATGATTTGAGATGTTTTATGTGTTGGTCTGAAGCTGAATTTTCAGGCTCTGAATCTCTTTTCTATATCTCTATCTTCAGGATAGCAGTATTTTCTGTGACGGTCCTGCATGATGAGAGAATTGTGGTCGTAGCCGAGCAGCGGCCAGACTCCACAGAGGAGGACAGCTTCCAGTGGATGAGTCGTGTGCTGCAGGTATTTGTCCTTTTTATACTCACCCTTGCCGATCGATTCGGGCAGCAGCGACTCGCTATTCCTGTCCAGTCTGACGGGAGTCACCTCAGTCGCTACATAACCCCAGTCACCATCCAAACTGAATTAGAGATCTCGCTACTGCTGACCTGCGTACTTTCTGTCAGCACTTTACGAGTCTTTACCGGCATGTAAAAATAACAAGACGCACTCAGGCACGCAGGCTGGCCTTCATTTCCACATACCCAGACGGTTCCATTCCACTCTTTTGTTGTAGGTCATTAATCTTGCAAATATGGTATTTTTTCCTTCCACTTCCTGAATTCCTGTTTGGTAATTTGGTTCTCCCTGAGGCATCGGTAAAGGTCAGTGGCTGCATCAGATCTCAGCTGGCAGCCTCTTCTCGGCTCCTTGCGAACTCTATTTTTAAACCTCACCTGACAATCCAATACGTCTCTTTCTGCAGGCGATAGACAGCATCCACAACGTCGGGGTATTTTGCTTGGCATTGGTGCCCGCTAACACCCTTCCCAAAACTCCTCTGGGTGGGATCCACCTGTCGGAGACCAAGCAGCTGTTTTTGGAAGGCTCCCTGCATCCCTGTAACGTCCTAATGTGCCCTCACACCTGCGTCACCAACCTGCCCAAACCCAGACAGAAACAGCCAGGTCTGTCTGCGGCAAGGTCACCTCGGATGTCGTACAAAATTAGAACTGTCAGAAAAGCTGTGTGTGTTGTGTCTGTTTGTTTGTGATGATCTTCCTCTGCTCGCTCCTGCAGAGATTGGACCCGCCTCTGTGATGGTGGGAAACCTGGTCTCGGGGAAGAGGATCGCTCAGGCCAGCGGCAGAGATCTGGGCCAGATCGAAGATAATGATCAGGCAAGAAAGGTGTGTGTGTGGTAACATGGGGCCTCGATTTTCATCCATCATTCATTCTCCCTTCCCTCTCATTCATTTCTCACCTCCAGCAAACGGAGTCCCACCCAGCCAAGAATAGACACAAAAATAAGCACATATTTTCCTTAAAACCAGTGTTTTTATATATATATGTATATATATATATATATATATATATACAGGTGCATCTCAAAAAATTTGAATATTGTGAATATATTATATATATATATTATATATATATTTGAAGTTTTTATAAAATAATAAAAAATACAAACAATGCATATATATTTGTTTTTTAATCATATAAATATATGTATATGTGTATACACACACTGTACATACATACGTTTTATTTCTTTTAAATACTTTTAAAAAGGAGGCAGTAAAAAACAATTTTCTTGCTTATTTAAAAATAGTTGTTTGTTCCCTCTAGTCATTTTCTCAGCATAAAATATGAGATGATTCATTCTCCTGCAGCTGTCATAAAAACATGTAGACAGATTGTGATTTTCCTCCCTGTGTTTTCATTTTGGTGGCTTAATGTTAGGAATGTTCCACTTGTATTGCCACACTGATAATTTTAGGCCTCTTAATTAAACCTCTGATAGTACATTTTCCAAGTTACTTGACGATGAGAGAGTCACAACAGATGTTTTTCTTTAGTAGCCGGTGTGGATTTGAATCTCTTGTGTCACTTACATCAGCGAGAGTCAGATAATCAATCTTACAATTCGACTTAAACATGTTGCAGTCCCTTATAAAGTTACCGGCCAACTTATTACACACATTTGGCACCCACCGAGTGTTCATTTTGGACCCATTGTGTGGCACGCAGTAATTGTCCCAACTAGATTTGTGGTAGAGGAACTGACCCCTGACAGCTTGTCAGACCTCTTGCTCTCAGCCAGGGTTGTTTCATACCCGACCCCTACAGAGAGCATTCTGGGAAACTGTTAAAACATTATGTCACCGAACCAGAGCTTGACAATTTTGTGCTTCTAAAACGTTCCCTTTTTGCCACTTGAAAGTTAGGATTTTGCAAAACACGTAAATGCACGCTGGGCTCTGTTTGGGAGGGATGGTTTGGTTGTTTTTTGTGCTGTTAGTGTTGAGTTGATGTCTTTGGTTTTGCTGTGCTGTCAGTCAACCAACTCAATACAAATACAATCCATTACGCTGCCCTCTCAGGCTGAAAAATGGCAGCCATTATTCCGTCAGCATATCTGCTATGCACCACACCATAACCTTAACACACACAGCTGTTGGCCGCACACACAAACCACATATGCTCACACACATTCGAACAAACGTGCACAGACCCAAAAATGCACACACACACAGTGCCGCAACAGTTGTTGGCTGCTGCCTCTTGCATGCCTTCCTCATCCTCTCTCTTTCGCTCATTCCTTCACACCCTTCCAGCCCTGCATGGGTTTGCACTGTCTGACACCGACAAATGTTACCTTCGCCATCTGCGCCGCTTAAAGAAACACAGCCGTACATGAGGATTTTCCATTTTTACACCCCCAAGCTTGTGTTGTTGGTTTTTTTCGTTGCTTCCATCCATTCATGCCTATGAAAATCTGGCCCGTTGAGTGAATGGAAATAGTTTTCTTTCATTCTTCTAAGAGGAGGAATGCGATCCGATGTGAGAATAACTCTGGGAGATGAGGTAACACATGACTGCATTCACTTCCAACCTTCAGATAACACCAGCGCCGCTTGCTAATGACTTTAACAGGTCTTACTAATTGCAAAAAAGCACCCTGTGTTAAACAGTTACTCTTTAAATGTCATGTTACTTTTATAATATTGCATTTGGCAAAACAATAGATTGAATCAGGCTTATTTAACACCCCACCTACTCATATGCAAACAATTTAAAAAAAAAAAACTATTAACATTTTCTGATTCAAATTATGAATAATGACATGGCACTTTGGGAATATTATATCATCTCCATTAAATACTTAAATATATCGGATTTTGTAATAATCATATCGGACTTCCTTTTTCCACCCATAGTTCCTCTTCTTGTCTGAGGTGTTGCAGTGGAGAGCCCAGACCACTCCAGATCATGTGCTCTTCACCCTCCTCAGCTCAAGGGTATGATGTGTATTTTATATTATATATTATATATTTTATTTTAAATATATTCTTTTATATTATCTTCAGTGTCATATGATCCTTCAGAAATCATTCTAATATGATGATTTGGTGCTCAAGAAACATTTCTTATTATTGTTATTATTGTAATTTTTGTGGAAACCATTTTTTTATTTATTTCAGGATTCTTTGATAAATAGAAAGTTCAAAAGAAGTTCAAAGAACAGCATGCATATATATATATATATATATATATATATATATATATATATATATATATATATATATATATACATATATATATAATACTAATACAGTATTTTTTATAGATTATTATAATTATTTAATATTTATATTTTAAAATATATTCAACAATATATAAATATATCTATTTAATAAAAAATATATTTCTTGCATTTTTTTAAGTTGATATTTGATTTTTTTTTTTTAATTTAAGAAAACTGCTTTTAATTAAAGAATACCACTAGTATTCTGGGTTAAGAAGGTGTCAGCTAAACATTAAACTTGTTTTGAAGTGTGGTCCTACAAAGAAATGTCTTCTTTCGTTTCTGCACCATTTCCCCCTCTAGGGAGCAGGAATTGGTTTCATAAATGATGTTGCCCTGGTTTTTCGAGGGATACTTTTTTTAATATACTAAATATGTGGCCATTTATCATCGCAGACGCAGGCTATTTTGAACACTCCATGCCCTCCATAGAAAAGTTGTGATAACTCATCCTGAACTGAGAACTGTGAAGAAACTGACATGTTTGTGTATGTGTGTGAACGTAGGGAACAGTCCTGAGCTCACTGACGTGTCTTCAGTTGCATAAGAGGGCGGAGAAGATAGCAGCCATGTTAATGGAGCGAGGCCACCTGCAGGATGGTGATCACGTTGCGCTGGTGTACCCGCCTGGTATGACACATCTACAACTCTAAATCTGTGATCAGTCCCACTATATTCATATTATTATACTCGGGGGTCTCAAATTATGTGGCATCAGGTGAACGCTTAAACAGTTTAGTGCAGTAAAGCTGTCTAAGATTAGGACACCAGATATTTGACTTAGATATAATGAACAGAAATTATTAAAAGGGATAGTTCATCCAAAAATGAAAATTGTGTCATCATTTACTTTTATTCTGCTGAACACAAAAGAAGATATTTTGAAGAATGTTGGTAACCAAATAGTTGACGGTAGCCATTGACTTCCATAGTATTTATCTTCCATACTATGGAAGTCAATGGCTAACGTTAATTGTTCAGCTGTCCCTTTAAATATGCTTGATACTTGAGAGACCCAGTTATTTTAGCTGATAATTTAATTCCAGTAATCTAGGATAATAAGTTAAAATCTACTCATATATGCATTTATTTACAGGTATCGATTTGATCGCTGCCTTTTACGGATGCCTGTATGCTGGCTGTGTACCAATTACAGTGCGACCCCCACACCCGCAGAACATCTCCACCACCCTGCCCACTGTGAAAATGATTGTGGAAGTGGGTGTTGACCTGAAATCCTTCCTTATATAGTTTGATATTTTAAAAAAAATGGCCACTAATGCATGAATTTGTGTTCAGGTGAGCCGATCGTCCTGTGTGATGACCACACAGGTCATTTCCAAGCTCCTGAAGTCAAAGGAGGCGTCTGCCGCAGTGGACGTCAGGACGTGGCCTCCTGTTCTGGACACAGGTGAGAGTGGGTTAAAGGTCAGATAGCTTCTTAATGTCTAAATGAACATTCATTTATTATCTAACATGTTTTCCAGATGATCTGCCAAAGAAGAAGCCCCCTCAGCTCTACAAACCCTCCAATCCAGACACGCTGGCTTACTTGGACTTCAGCGTCTCCACCACCGGGATGCTTGCAGGAGTAAAGGTGATTATTAATCATCCCCTGTTGTGTGAAATAAGAAACCCCTGCTCTTTATTTCCCCAACACAAAAAAACAGGAAGAAAACGTTTGAAAACTCATCTTACAGACATAAAACCCTCTCAGTTACCCGCTGGTGAGATCGGGTGTCATATGCACAGAGGAACTTTTCTTCTTTATTGTTTACAGATGAAAACCAGGTTTTGAACTGGCAGCCGCTATTATGTCATAGGAGCCATGAGTGTTTGCGGAGACCACCCAGTATTGTGTAGTTCTTCTGTTCTTTTGACTAAGAACTGATCTGTTCAGTCCCTCAGAAGTCCTGTTCAACCCTATACACTTATATTTGGTAGCATTTCCACATGGCAGCCCACAAAATAACTCATTAGTCCTCATTGTCTCATTGTGAATAAAATAAAGCACAGTTGTATGACACATTATGGTTTTAGTTTTAGTTCACTGTATTAATTATATGTGTATTTTAATTTATTATATTTCTCAGATGTCCCACACAGCCACCAGTGCCTTTTGCCGCTCTATAAAGCTTCAGTGTGAGTTGTATCCCTCTCGTGAGGTGGCCATCTGCCTGGATCCGTACTGTGGCCTCGGCTTTGTCCTCTGGTGCCTCTGCAGGTGAGAGACGTCGCCTGACGCAATCACAATCATCCTAATAGAGCAGGTTAAAGGCCTGGTCACACCAAACATGGAAAAACATGTACAACAAGATTTCAAAAGGAAACATTGCATCTTTATGAACTCATTCACATCGTGTCCGCAGTTTTGTTGATTTGTCTTTTTCAAAGGAATGTTTAGGGTTCAATACAAGTTTAGCTCTGTTTTCTAAGAAAATTATTTCCATCTCCTAGTTTGTAAAAACAAGCAATAATTGTATTTACAGTTAGAATGGAATTCTGTGGGGCAAGCCATTGCACAAAATAAATTATAAAATATACACTACCGTTAAAAAGTTTGGGATCAGTAAGATTTTTAATGTTTTTAACGAAGTTTCTTATGCTCATCAAGGCTGTATTTATTTGATCAAAAATGCAGAAGAAACCCTGTAATTTTTTGAAATATTATTGCAATTTAAAATAACAGTTTCTATTTTAATATACTTTGAAATATAATTTATTCCTGTAGAGCAAAGCTGAATTTTCATCAGCCGTTACTCCAGTCTTCAGTGTCACATGATCCTTCAGAAATCATTCTAATATGCTGATTTATTGTTGAAAACAGTTGTGTTGCTTCATGTTTTTTTTTGGAACCTGTGATTCTTTTCAGGAATCTTTTATTAAAAAAAAATTAAAAAGCACAGCATTTATTCAAAATAGAAATATTGTGTTATAATATAGACTATCGTTCAAAAGTTTGGGGTCAGTAAAGTTGTTTTCTTCTTTTTTTTTGAAGTATCGAATACTTTTATTCAGCAAGGATGTGTTAAATGGATAAAAAGTGATAGTAAAGACTTTCGTTGTTAGAAAAGATTTCTATTTTATATAAATGCTGTTGTTTTAAATATTTTATTCATCAAAGACTCCTGAAAAAAGTATCACAGTTTGCAAAAAATATTAAGCGGCACAACTGTTTCCAATATTGATAATAAATCAGCATATTATAGTGATTTCTGAAGGATCATGTGACACTGAAGACTGGAGTAATGGCTGAGGAAAATTCAGATTGGCATCACAGAAATAAATTATATTTTTAAGTATATTTTAAGTATAAAACACAAACTGTTATTTTAATTTGCAATAATATTTCACAAAATGACAGGGTTTTTTCTGTATTTTTTAGCAAATAAATACAGCCCTGATGAGCATAAGAGACTTAAAAAACATGAAAAATCTTACTGATCCCAAACTTTTGAACCACAGTGTACATTATTTTAAATAATTTAAATTAATTTAAATAAACTTTATTAATTTATTTTTATATTTATATATTTATGGAGAACCTTTACTTAAGTTCTTTACAGAAAAACAAAAACAAATTTAGTATAATAATATAAACAGTAAAAACTAATTCAGAGAATAAAATAGAACTAAAAAATAAGAAAATTAAATGCATAAAATATCTATATTTTCTATCTATATCTATCTATCTATCTATCTATCTATCTATCTATCTATAATTTTAGTTTAGTTATACTTTATATACATGAGGTTTTAATCACTAATCTTGGCTGTCTAAAGTTAAATGCAATTTTCACCACTTGTAAATTAAATAAAACTGAAGTTCGCTCAATTATGAGTCAGTTGCTGTAAATGAAGATTTCTTTCAGTTGAAGACTATTTCTTTCAGTTGTTCGAATTTGTAACAATTCAATAATGCTGTTACAGTTCATCATTGGAGTATTTTATATTTCCCTGTCATTTAGTCGCATCAGTGAAACACTGATGGCCGAAACACTCTGCAGGCAGACGAGCCGCACAAGTATTGAACTGCTTCCTTGAAAAATCTTAGTTTTGTGCTGCGCTCACACGAGTGTGTGTTTTTATGCTGTGCTGTGTCTCCTGTAGCGTAAAGTGTGTGCTCAGCTCCTGTCTCGCTTGACTGATGTCTTGTTCTCCCAGTGTGTCTTATTTGTCAGGGTGGGCAGGTTCCTCCGCTCTTGTTTTGTGTGGTGGTAACGTTGTGTTTTCTTCTGTCTCTTCCCGCTGGGTGAAGTGTGTATTCAGGGCATCAGTCCATCTTGATTCCACCGTCCGAGCTGGAGGTGAACCCTGCTCTGTGGCTGCTGGCTGTCAGTCAGTTTCGGGTCAGAGACACGTTCTGTTCGTACTCCGTCATGGAGCTCTGCACCAAGGGGTTGGGCCTGCAGACAGAATCCCTCAAGGTACCAGATTCTCTCTAAAGTGTCAATCATTCGCTTCCTTTACTTCCTGAGAAAAGCTCTGAAGCCATTTTTGGTTAGATTTCATGTTATATTTGCGGCAGTGACAGAAGGTGATTGTTGGTGGTCTTGCGTGTGTGTGTTCTGTGTTCAGGAGGTGTGACTGTGTGTAATTAACGTCTGTTCTGAGTTAGTGAAGGAAAGGCCGTCCGTGCCTCCTGGCGAGCCTGTCTTGTAAAATCTTGTTTTATTTACTCTGATTTAGTCATTGAGATTGCCATAGTTGCTAACTGCAGTCTGGAGCCGAGTACAGTTTATTAACATCACAACAATCAATGAGGAGGAAAACTGAGACATTTTTTGGTATAATGAGGTAGAACTGTGAAAATGTTTTCTTTTACCCAGACTTTGTCTTTTCAGCTCCTTCAGCTCTTCTTTAAAAGGAGCTTAAAGAAAAACATTATAATAAACATAATTTATAAACTGACCGTGTTTACTTTTAGTGCATGTTATTCTAAGGAAAAACATTATTATTTTATTATTTATTATAAATTATATTATATTATATTATATTATATTATATTATATTATATTATATTATATTATATTATATTATATTATATTATTTCTGATTGATTATGGTTAGGATTATAATTATATTAATATTTTGTAATGTATTATAATAATAACACAGCCTTAACAACTTCAGCTGATAAGAAGGAATCATTGAAAATGTTTACATTTAAAATTAAAAGATATTAATATAAAAATATATTTGAAGTTATTTAAATATATTAATATTTATATTTACATATTTAAAACAATATATTACTATATATTAATTATAATAATAAATAAATCATTAATATACAATGTAATTATAATAATAAATAAATCATTAAAATATAATGTAATATATTTATAAATAATATGTAAATGATACTTTTCACTGAATTATTATTAACATCCACGATTTAGTCCAGTCCTGATATGTACAGTCAATCCTATGCTACATTATTTCTCTCTGAGTGTTATATTTGGTCAAAAGGCATTTTTGGTTTGATTATGATTCAGGATATATGGTTATATTAATATAATGTAATTATAATACTAAGACGGCCTTGGTGACGTCAGCTGGTGGGAATGAATCATTGAAAATTATTACATTTAAAAATAAAATACATTAATATTAAATATATTAAAATTTTAATATATATTTAATTAATATATTTTACTGTATTATTATTGATAAAAAAATAATTATTATTAATGCTGTTGTATTTATGTATTATGTTTTATGTTTTTAAAAATGCTATTAGTTAAATATATATTATTGTTAAATTTTTTAATGGCACTAAATGTTTTAGTTACACTTGAAAAAATGTAAAGGCTGAAGGCTCTCTCTCTGTCTTTCTCTGTCCTGTCCCTAAGTCCCGTGGACTTGACCTGTCCCGTGTGAGGACGTGTGTGGTTGTCGCTGAGGAGAGGCCCAGGATAGCCCTCACCCAGTCCTTCTCCAAGCTCTTTAAAGACCTGGGCCTGCACCCGCGAGCCGTCAGCACTTCCTTCGGCTGTAGAGTGAACCTGGCCATCTGCCTGCAGGTTAGTGAGTGTGTCAGCAGTTAATCTAGTGCTGACCAGAAAACATGAGGCAGAGATTGGGCCGTAATCCCAATCCCAGCGTTGTTTTAGCAAGCCAACTGCAGCCGGGATTAGTGTTCAGACTTTGCGAGAGGATTTCACTGTGCCTTTAGTTTGCGTTCCGAGTGAGAGTAGTGCAGCATTATTGGATATCCTGAGCTTGTCGAGGTAAAATCAGGTCACTGCTAAAGTAAACGTATATGTAGAACACATGTCAAAAATCGTACTTGTGAACTGATATGGCGTTTTCCAAAGCTGCTGCTGAGTAGAGTGCCCTGTTGGTGATGTAATGCTGGTATATTATTTATATGCTCATTCAATATTGCTATTTTTACTGTATTTTTGATCAAATAAATGCAGCCTTGGTGAGCAAAAACATTAAAAAAACCTACTGACCCCAAATGTTGAAATAGTACTGTGTAAAATATAATACACATGCCCAATTTCATGCCCATTCATTTATTTATTTGGTAAGTATCTATGCATTAAGTGGGGTAATGTACAATCAGATAGCCTTTGTCATGAAATAAAACTTCTAACACAAGACTCTGATGTGAACTCTGGGAGAGTTCGTTTCAGAATAAGAGCAGTTATAACTTCCACCCACCTGCTTTCATGAAGAATTTTTGTTACCAGGCAAAAAGCACCACACCACACCACTCAGTCATACTACAGATGTTTCTATGGTTACATACTAGAGATATGAATTATTTTACACCTAGGAGTTTAATGACCATTAAATCATAAAATACTCTGAACAACCTCACAGGCAAAAATGAGAAGCTTTGAGTTCAACGAAAGTCAAAATTAATGAAATCTTACAATATTATTATATAATATATAATTACAGTAGTCAGCATTTGAAGTGGATCAAAATCTTTCATCAAAGTCGTCCTAAAACCTAAAACCAAAATGCGTTTTTGTCTTAGGACAACTTTGATTAACTTTTTTGATCCATTTCAAATGTTGACAACTGTATAATCTCATTATAATATAAATATAATCTAGATATAATCTCATTATAATATAAATATAATCTAGTATAATAACATCCTTGGTGACATCAGCTGCTAAGAAAAATAATAAAAATTATTATAGTTAAAATTAAAATGTGAATATATATATATATATATTATATTTACATATAAGACTGTGTGGGTTGGGAAAAATAATATTGATCAATAATATCTTCACTTATTATTTTGACACTCTGCATGTTGTTTTTTGTTCTTTTGTCCCACATGGCTCTCATTTCCTCCTTTTGTATTTCATATTTATTCCTTTTCTTTGTCACATTCATAAATCTTCACCCTGTATTCCTCTTTCCTCACTCTCTCCCTGTCTCTCATCTGCTCACTGGCTGTTGTAGCCCCACAGGCTCGGGAAGCTTGCGGATCAGGTAGGGAAGTCCAAATGCTCCCCGCTCGATCTGGCACTGGGTGTGGAATGGGGTCCGACTTTAGCTTTTTTACCCCTCATCTGCTCGGCTCTTGATCCTTGCGGTGTGTGGCTTTTGCTAATGTAGTGGAAGTGATCGGCTGGATCCGTTCCAATCAGTGTGACTAATTTATCAGACTAACGGCTGACCTAATGAGCTGCTTTCCTGGACTCAGTTTTGAACAGGAAAGATGCCCTCGGTTTGATCTTACCTCAGAGCAGTGAGATCCAACCCTCGCCGTGTGAGATTGCTGCTCACCTGGACTTACGCTGGGGTTAAGAGTTGTGTGTTACTGTGCAGCTGCAGTCATTAGGAGTGCTCCTGTAGTGTAGAGCTCTATAATCACGGCCATTAGTTGGAATCGTGCTTCCCCCTCCCTCGTCCGCCACATTGTTTTGCCGTGACATCACAAACACAAGGGGCTTTGTTCGGAACACGAGTGCCTACACATGAAATATCACAGACTCCAGCACTGTGTGAGTCAGTGATCTTAAATGCGTCTCTAAGGACCGTGTCTTGTCGACAGAGCCGATTGTTGTGCATCAGACACAGGGAGACCTCTGCTGGCCTGTTTCTGTTTGTGAACTACATATAATAGAGTGTTGGAGGAATGACTTGTTTTTGTAGGACAAAACCTGAAAACGAGCATTTTTTATCACTTCAGGTTTCATTGTCCCAAAGTCAATGGTTAAAAGACCTGAAATTAAGTCTGAGGCTTACACAAGCCCAAGATATTTTCACATTTTATTCTGACATAAAATACATCAAAAATAGCAGCTTTTTAAAACTTTTGACTTGTCTTGAAAAAGGCAGTTCCTAAGAAGTGGCTAAATGGGACTATGAAGATTGTCTGGGACATTAAAGGGATAGTTCACTCAAAAATGAAAATTCTGTCATTAATTGCTCACCCTCGTGTCATTCCAAACCCGTAAGACCTTCGTTCATCTTCGAAACATAAATTAAGATATTTTTGATGAAATCCGAGAGCAAGAGAAAGGTAGTAAAGACATTGATAAAATAGTCCATGTGATATCAGTGGTTCAACCTTAATTTTCTGAAGCTACGAGAATACTTTTTGTGCACAAAGAAAACCAAAATAACGTCTTTATTCAACAATTTCTTCTGTTTCGTGTCAGTCTTCGACAGGGGTTCATGAGAGTACCACGACACATGCGTGTGTCGACGCAGGAGCCAGTGTTCTGACGTAGAACCCGGATGTGCTGTGCCTTGTTTACAAGCAGAGGAAGACATGCTGTAAATAAACCAGTCTTCGTAAACGTCCGAAGATTTCGACAGAGAGGGTGACTTGCAGTTTTTTGCACATTACTGATTTGAACCAGAATGTACAGATGATGAACTGAGAGACGTGGAGGTTCTATGTCAGAATGCTGGCTCCTGCGTCAGCAGCATCACGCATACATTGTGAAATTGTTGAATAAAGTCTTTTTTTTTTTTTTTTTTCTTTGCGCACATTTGTGCACTTTTCGTAGCTTCATAAAATTACGGTTGAACCACTGATGTCACATGGACTATTTTAATGATGTTCTAACTACCTTTCTGGGCCTTGAATGTGTCAGTTGCGTTGCTGTCTATGGAGGGTCAGAAAGCTCTCGGATTTCATCAAAAATATCTTAATTTGTGTTCCGAAGATGAATGAAGGTCTTACGGGTTTGGAATGACATGAGGGTGAGTAATTAATGACAGAATGTTCATTTTTGGGTGAACTATCCCTTGAAACGTCTTCACACCAAGAAAGGGATTTACCAAATAGGTGAAATTGCACTCTTTCAAACTATTGTAATTCAACATTTAAGGCAAAATGTTTAAATAAAGACTGAAAGAGAAGCTTAATAGTTGTGATGTGGAAGTCAGGCGACCATTGTGTAGTTTGTTTATAGCCTACATTTAGCTTTTTACTTCTGGTGAATGTATTTAGGCTTCAAAATTCATAAGTCGTGTTTATTTGTGAAAATTATCATGATGAACAAAACATTTAAGAATCAAACTTTTGTTGGTCACAAGAGCTTATTTTCTGTGATAATCCAAAATCCAGTGGAAAAAACATATTGGGGTTTTGTCAAGGGAACTAGGGTGATACTAACGTCTGTGTTGGCCTACCAAAAGCCATCATCACTGCAGCACTCTATTCTAGATATTTTTTCTTTCTGATAGAGTTGGGCCGTCGAAGTGCCTCATAATGAACAGTCATTGCAAGTGCAGTAATGATCAGTCATGAAAAATAATTGCATTCATTTGATCAAAATGATGAGTGTTCATTTGTAGTTTGTACTCAAAAGCAGCAGTTGTTTGTATTCTGTCTGTTCATTTCTCAGTTGTATTGTTCCATAAAGACCATTTCACATGACTCACATCGACGGTCCTCAAATGCAGCAAACTCTAAGGAGCGATGTGCAGTTCAAACGCTGTAACGTGACGTGCTCAGACAGTTGGTCTTGTTTGCTGCTGACCTTGCAAAGTGTCGACAATGATTACTGGACAGTTCACCTGACATAAGGAAAATCCAAATGGAAGAGAGACTGATCCTGTACATGCAGCTGTATGATATATCAATTTATGCAATTTTATGACATTCTGAAAGCAATTTATGACCAAAAAAGACATACATGTGGCTGGTTTTGTATGCTTTAGGGATGAACCAGTATTAAAATTCTTATAATAATTATAATTTGATCAATACTAATTTGTTTAAAAGAATAAAAAAACAAAAACACAAATAAAATCTCACATTGCACATTGACTAACACATTTTATGGGTAAAGAAATAAAATAAGTTTTTGTTGAAAAAGATCATATAAACATATGAGGGACACAAACGGCCCCCAGTATTGATATAAATACTTCAGTTAAACTAATATGTTTTGCATAATGCTTACCTCAATAATGCATAATGCAAACCACTTCAACAAATATTTTACCATATTCTGTTTTTTTTTTTTTTTTTATAAAATTAATTTGATTTAATTCAATAAATAGGCTGTAAGTAAAATTAGATCATTTTAAAAATAAAGAAAAATTTACAGATTCTGAGAGCTTTTTAGTTTTTGAAAGAGACCTCAGTAATTGAATTTGGCTTTACAGAAACAATAAATTATATTCTATATGATTAATATCATTTTTAAATATGATGGTTTCATTATAAATTTGCTGATTATCTCTAACTTAATAAATGATACTGACCATTTAAATCTGACCATGTCATGTCAGCAAATGAAAAAAAAAAACAGATATTTATTATCATGTCTATTATTGTGCCTTTACCCCCAGCAATGGGACACTTTTTACCGCCCCAAAACTGTACTTTTACATATTCTTCAGTTATTAAAAAACTGTTGATTTAATTACATGATTTACAAAACTGAAAATTATTAAGCAGACCCTTGTCTCCAAATATATTTGGTAACTTTATAAGTCTCATTTGCAACATTTTCAAGAATTCTCATTTTAACCTTTTAAATAACATTAAATATTAGATCAACTCGTTGCTGTCAGACCAGCCAAATTTTCCAGGTGGATAGTGAACCATGGATGTTTAGAAGTGCTGCGGTCAGTTTTTATGCCAACTGGTGGTTCAAAAGAAAAACTTGTGAGTCTTTTACCCCTAGTGTATAATATAAAGGCAGAAATCCCCAAATTTGGATGTCCATGACACTATCTGCTGTAGGTCAAAGCAGTATATTACTCTTGTGTTGAGAGGAGCATTGAAGCCCTGATGGGAGTCTGAAAGAGCCTTAAGGCAGACCTAAGTTTATAAAGCAGCCGTTATTATAAAGTAATAAAAGCTCTGCTGTCCACCCAGTGGTGAAATATCTGCAATACTGGGGCGCTTTCACCGCAAGCAAACATTCAGATCTTTGAAGGGTCTGTCAGCTTTCATCTGCGGCCGTCTTTTTTTCTGCTTCACAAGCACCCACACATTTGTCATCCCGCCTTCATAAACGATTCCTATTTTTCGCTCTGCTCTCTAAAACGCCTCCGTTCAAGGCATCATTTATAACCGTGTGCTTTTCAGGGTGATGGGTTAAATTTTAGGTTGTTTCTGTCTCTGTTTGCTGCTTGTCTCGCCTTTTTTCCCCCTCAAACTCCTTTTTCACCATTTTCAGTCTGTGATCTCTAGGCTCTGCTACTAACTAGTTAACAGCTGAAGTTAGTTGACTCAGAGGAAATTGACCAGTTCTACCCCTCCCCTAGAGAAATCACTCGTAGCTAGTTCTCTGTGCATTAACGTGTATCTCCTGATTAATGGCTTCATGATATGCGTTTCAGGGGACATCAGGACCAGACCCGACTACTGTGTACGTGGACATGAGAGCTCTCCGACACGACAGGTGAGAGATTTAATGACAGACTTCACTGAGAAATCAAAGTGGAGAACTATGCAAAATAAGGATAATGGAAATGAGTCCAGTGAGCTGTGATTGAAGTACTGGTCAACAATACAGGTTTTCCATTGAACAATGTTGCTGGTGATATTTGGAGAGTAGAATGAATTATATCTGAGAAAACGTTGCAATAAATGATAGAATTTTTCATATAATAGCAAATTAGGTGTACTTTTTTGTCTTTAAGTTGTTGTGTTGTATAATGTAAAGCTGCCAGACATTTCTTATTAATGATCTTATCATTTGGTTTGTGTGCATTCATATTTCATATTGATATTTATTTTGTTGAATTCATCTGTTACATTTGTTATAGTTTTCAAACATTGTGAGAAATATTAAGTGTGATATTATAAAGGTAACGTTTTTGTACTGAAGTATTTAAAATATTATCCTGAGAATATTTACTTCGTCAACAACGTATCTTTTTAAACCCTATCATTAATTAATGTTAATTGTGTAAAACTTTCAAGTAAAAACCTTTTTTAATTTTTACTTTTCAAAAGTGTTTGTTGGTAGAATACAATAACCACAAATAAAGTCATGATATCTGACCTGCGATTGCAATAATATGAAATTCAGTAAATCTGTTACTTTATTTAATATAAGTTAATTTGTTAAATAAGTAGATATTAGATAAAACCTACTTTGTAAAATCTTTTAATTCATTCTCACAATAATAATAAAATAAAATCTCAAAATAATACATTTTTTACAAGTTTTTCAAAAGACAGTAGTTAAAAAAAACTGGCACGTGCAAATCGTTGTGATTGCTGTATATCTGCATATTTGTTTTGTACTGTATGCATATGCATTTTTCTCTAGTGTTATTTTAGTCATGTTCACTCTGAAATCTAATTTGTCGGAATTTAATTGATCATTTGTCAGGAAAGCAACAGTCTGCTTGTTTTTCCTCAGAGTGCGTCTGGTCGAGCGAGGCTCCCCACACAGTCTCCCGCTCATGGAGTCTGGAAAGGTACCTGCAGGGCGCTTTACAACAGTTTCAGTTCAACTCCATCTGGCTGTGTGTTTTGGAATTATTACATTACTGAATCTCAATTTCATCCTCTACCAGATTTTACCCGGAGTTCGAATCATCATCGCCAATCCTGAAACCAAGGGCCCGCTGGGAGACTCCCATCTAGGGGAGGTGAGTTCGTATTGCAGGATAAAGATCAAGTTGAAATCATCTGTGGCTCGTTATGACTTCATGTGTTCCTGGTCTGTTTTGTGTCGCTAGATCTGGGTTCATTGTGTCCATAATGGCAGCGGTTACTTCACGGTGTATGGCGATGAGGCCCTGCAGTCTGATCACTTCAACTCACGCTTGAGCTTCGGAGATACGCAGACCATATGGGCACGTACCGGCTACCTGGGCTTCCTCCGCAGGACCGAACTCACAGATGCAAGTGGAGGTGATTATGCATCTTTAGTCTTGTTTATTTGGTTTTTAGCTGCTGGTAGTCTTAAGAAGGATACTAACATCCTCTGTGTTTTCAGAGCGGCATGATGCTCTGTATGTAGTGGGCGCTCTGGATGAAGCCATGGAGCTGAGAGGAATGAGGTATCACCCCATCGACATAGAGACCTCTGTGATACGCACCCACAAGAGCATCATGGAATGGTACAACCTTCTCACTTCCTATCTAAGTACAATTTTTATTTTATTTTTTAGGGATGTATCGATATTAAAATTTGGCGATTTATATATTTAGAGATTAAAATGTATACAGTTTATACTATTACATATAAATGAAAAATAAAACACTTAAAACTAAACTCAGTGAAATGTATTTTGATATTCAAAGTTATATCATTTTATCTAAATAAATGAAAAAAAAACTTAACCACATAAAACTAAAATTTGTCAAAATGATTATTTATTTGAAATGTATTATATTATTTATTTTGATACTAAAATCTATATTATCTATACTATTTCATGTATAATAAAAAATATTAAAACATTAATTTATTATTAGAATGTTTATTTATGATTATTAGAATGTATATTCATACTATTTTATCTAAATAAAACAAATAAAATCTGTCAAACTGATTATTTTGATATTGAAATGTATATTATCTATACTATTTTCTCTAAATAAATTGTCTAAAAGATTAATTAAACAGTTAAATTATTTTGATATTAAACTTGTTACTAATTATACTATTTTGTCAATGAAGAATAAAAAAAATTTAAACTAAACTCAATTTAATTTTGATTATTCAAATGTGTACTGTTTATACTTTTTTGTCTATATAAATGAAAAATAAAACACTTAAAACTACAATCAAATTAATTTATTTGGATCTTAAAATGTATGCTATTTTGTCTAAATTAATAAAATAAAACAAAGTGAAATTAATACATGGTCTTTTTTGGTATTAAAATGTATACTATTTATACTATTATGTCTAAATAAATTGAATAAAATACTCAAAAATAAATTAATCATTTTAAATTCTACAAGTGAACTTGGCCGTCATAATATTACGATTTACAGTTTTAAAAATGTATATTCATTTTTTAGATGGTTAAAGATTAAGACATTTAATGTATTATTTTTTTTAAGTAAAATTTAATACATTTCATTTTTTAGATTGTTAAAGAGACAATTTAAAACATACAAGACATTTAAATGTATTATATTTTTTTAAAATAAAATTTAATACATAAAACTTCTTATCAGTTGCCACCATCAAGAATTACAAGGCATTTTATCAGTGAAATCTCAATCAGCAGTTGTATTTTAAACATCACTTATGTTCTGATTGGTTACGATATATTTTGTCCTCTCAAATGATCAGTTGTCATTGAAGATAAATTATTTCCTGTCACTTTGTGGCTACTAATCCCTTTCAGTGTGAACGGACATGTATTAAATGAACTGATCTGTTTGTTTCAGCGCGGTGTTTCCCTGGACCAACCTGCTGGTGGTGGTCGTGGAGCTGGAAGGTTCAGAACAGGAAGCTTTGGACCTGGTTCCTTTGGTGACCAACTCGGTCCTGGAGGAGCACTACCTGATCGTAGGCGTGGTGGTGGTGGTGGACATTGGCGTTATTCCCATCAACTCTCGCGGAGAGAAACAGAGGATGCACCTGCGAGACGGCTTTCTAGCCGATCAGCTGGACCCCATTTATGTGGCATATAACATGTAGCATGAGTGTACGCGTGGATGTTTGCGTGCGTGTGTTTTGCCAACTGCAGATGACCGGTTGGGCGATCTTCCGCGAATGGACACTTACTGGTAGAAACTTTGAGAAGCGATAACGAAGCCAAACGGCAAAACAGATTGGCAGAAGGATTCGGTCTCCTGAAGGGAAGAAGAATCGCCTCTGCTTCTGCTTGTGTACGCGCGTCGCTTTGTTATCACATAAAGTGTTGCGAAATCATTCATTTTTATTCTACCCTACATGAGCGAAGGGTATTTTTAAATATCTGCATACTGTGGCAAAATGTGCGTTTTAGGTTTCCCGATGATTTGGAGTAACTTGTTGAAAGTAGACGTGATATCAGACACTCTGGACGCCATTTCTGTCCGTTCATTTTAAAGAAAAAAGGTACAACGACAACTTGTTACATTTGTACGTATGTTGCAGCCGTCCTTCAGCAACTTGCCGCTTTAGTTTTTCAACCTTTGTAAATGTTCTCGAACAGCAGGAAACAAACGAAGAAAAAACGTCCCCTGCTTTTTCGATTCCTCCATGTTTAATATCATTGTACAAAGCTGAAGGTGAACACAAAGTCGGTTGATATTGTGTAATTATGTACAGATAATAGTTCTTATTTATTTTGCTCTTTTTAGAATCGGTGAGCGAAGACATTTGGAAATGTTTTCCTCATTAAATAATATTGCTGATATAAAACATTGTATCATCTTGAGTGAGTAGTATCACATCAAGTCTATGTAAAAATATAAATATGCATACAAATATATATAAAAAAGAAATATATATAAGATCTACGATTCACCAATGAAACATTCTAATGCAGTACTTCCCACTTGCATGGTGTCTGTTGTAGAAAGAATCAACTGACCGATCGAACGGTTAAAAATACGAACTCATAAGACTTTCAAGACGATGTCAAACTTGCGGAACAAATGCTTCAGTTTTTCGAATTGAAACTAAATCGCTGCGCCCTTTCCAAGAGAAACCGAACCCTAAAAATGTGCCTGGAATTTTGTTTACATTTGCTTTTATGACTCAAATCTGCACCGCAATTTGTTTCGTTGTTTTTATTTACTTGGATTGAATTTTGAACTTGTTTTGTATCGTTTTTCTGTGATTGCATTATTATTTATTGACACAGGCTTTTACACAAGTGCGTTTTTGTTTACCGCTCAAACATACTGTTCGTGAGCGTTTGAATTCTAATTCAACGGACTAACACAGATTTTGGTATTTTCATAAAACAGCATTTACGTTAATGCCTCACAGTTTACTTTCAACCCCGATCAGCTCATGTGAAATGGATTAAGCTCTTGTTTTTAATCGGCTTATGTGGGAAACACATGCTAAATAAATGCTGGCATATTGTTGGCACATGCAATATGGGCAAAGCATGAAACATGACCGACTGGCTATAATAATGCAAACAATAGCAAAGAGAGAAAAAGAAGCGTGCCATCATTCTTCATTGTACCAGCTGCATTAGAAGGGACGCGTTTTCTGAACTCCTTTTCATAGCGCTGGCAATCCGTTAAATCGCCATGACAAAACGGAGTAGGCCTATTCAGGATTTTATTCTTTTCTTTTCCACATTCTGCCTCGGCGATTGATAATACGGCAGGCGTCAGATAAAATCATGGAGATCTACTGCGGTCAGATATCAGCACCCTCTGGCCTCATTGAGGTCTTGGTTTATTTATCGCAACCTTTTATTTTACTTTGGAATCGGTGTCATAGACGTCAATACTGTGTATGGGAACTGAGTTTACACTTATTCAGAGAGTGACGATGCAATGTTCTCTTTTTTTTTTCTTGTCTGTTTGTTTTTTTAAAAATGAAGGAAAGAAGTCTTAATCTGTTCGGAAGCTTTAGTGTTGCCATTCCCATACAAGCGGAAATGTTTCCCCATTCTGAAAAGAAAAAAATGTGCACATAACTTTCAACCTGTGAAGTTATTTCCCTTTTTCGTTGGAAATCTGGACTTACGTGAGAGAGTCTGCATGGTGTATGTAAATATTGTTGGTTAGAGAAAAAAAGACAAAAAACAACATTTATTTTGTATGGTGCAGGTGTGTTTGAAATTCTGTTTTGTACACATGATTAAAAGTATTAAATTACACTTTTATAGAAGCCTGCTTTGGCCTACGTTCACAAAATATGGTGCAATAAAGTGCTTTGATTGGTAAATTTGTCTTTTTAAATTTGCAAGACAAAAAAAAGTAACAAAACTACCACCGGTTGATATGTTTTATTTATACATAGTACTGTTACATAATGTAATGCAAGAAAGGGGAAAACGTTTACACCACATTTTAATTCGTATGCACATGAAAGACAGGTGTTTGTATAGCAGACTTCTCGCTGGGGTGTCGGAAATTCTCAGTAGTCATTACTCTGTCCGCATAAATATAAGATAAAAAAAAAAATAAAAAAGGGTTACTTGCAATTACAAAGTGGTGTCAAATTACCCTAGAAAAGCAAAAAGGAGACATACTGCATCACCGATGACACGCAAGAACGTAGATTAACGCAGAGCCCAAAATAAGGTACACACAACCTGGTTTCATGCACACTGGAATGGAACATATTACCATTATATCACAAATATTTTTTTTTCCTTTACAGATCGACTTTATCAAATACATAGTTAATGTTTTCATGAAATGTACATATGCTAACGTGCAAACATCATCAGTCACGGTTAGCGGCAAACAGTTATTTACATGTAGTGCAACAGTGAGGCTGGGAAGGAAGGGAGGGAGGGAGAGAAAGAAGGAGAAATAGGGTAGGACAGAAACCTGGATGTATCAGACGTGATTTAAGATGCATCCGGAACTTCAGAGAGAAACAGAATACAAGTTCACGTAGATATGGATCTGTGCAAAAACATTAGAGAAGAACCTCATGTTCCCCTACATCAGTGGTTCCCAACCACGTTCCTGGAGGCCCCCCAACACTGCATGTTTTCCATGTCTCCCTAATCAAACACACCTGATTCAGATCATCAGCTCATTAGTAGACTCCAAGACCTGAAATGGGTGTGTCAGACAAAGGAGAGATGCAAAATGTGTAGTGTTGGGGGGCCTCCAGGAACGTTGTTGGGAACCACTGCCCTACATCCTTCAGCTGATTGGTTCTCCCGGGCGACATAGACAAATCTCAAAAACTCTCTAAAGATAGATCTGACCTCATTTGTACTTAAAAATTTGTTATTGCAATAATTTTAAGAAATAATAATTCACCTAAAAATTCTAATTTTGTCATTTACTCAGCCTCATGTCGTTCCAAACCGGTTTGACTGATGTTCTGGTGAAAAACACAAAAGGAGACGTTTCGCAGAGTGTCCAAGCTGCTCTTTTCCATACAATGAAAGTGGATGTGAACCAGCATTTAAGAAAGCCATACAGGTTTTAACCATTTGAGGGTGAATAAATGATGGCAGAATTTGAATTTTTATGTAAACTATCCTTTTAACTTTTTTCTTAGATCAAAAAGTGCCACGAAAGGTCATTTTTAATGATAAAACCCTAGAGCGATCATTTATGATTGTTTAATTTACACTGATCTCTGTACAATCTTAAATCTGATTAAATTTTGCTATATAACGGGATCGTGACAAATTTCATTCTGTCTGGGAGCACTGGTAACGAATTTGCCCACACTTACAAACCTCACTAAAGATCCCACTAGGCAAAGATTTAGTACACTTAAGCTACAGGAATGGACCCCAAAATTAGCACATAATTTAGTTTTTTCGTTAAAAATTAAAAGGCCTATTTAAAAGTGTAACCATGAAATGTGCATATTCATTAATGGAAGATTGTATCATTCAGACAGACATGACCTGCCATCTTTAAACCCTGTTCCCAAGAAATGACACACCACAACCACTGATAAAAACCAACCGTCGAGTTTAAAAGCACCAACTTCACTCAATGCAGGAGGCTGACATGATTCGCTTATATAAAAAGTCAAATATCTACATAGCTTCAGATTAAGTTGTGTTTAAAAAGATTACTAGTACTTCACATTTCAGCTAGTCTGTATGCAAGCAAGGCTGATTTCCGTCATACAGCAAATAAAAGGGTAAAAACAAAAAGGAATACGCAATGAGATACCGCTACAATCCAAACATAAAACCATCTCCACAAGGATCGTGAAGTCCTGCGCTGGCTGCCCTGTTAGCGTCCACCGCAACTCAGCAAAATGTTCTGGTAAAAGTGTTCTAAGAGCTGGGGTTTAAAATGCTGGCTAAAAAATCAAGAATCCACGGGCAGGGGGAGGGTGGTGAGCGTTAAAATCTATCCAATAGCGTGGCTCGTGGATGGGTGGAGTCGAGAGGAGGGGCATGGCCAGCTGCAGCTCATCTCTTCCGGCGGCAGGTACGTTTGTGATCGGCGTGCCAGTGCTCCTGCTGGCATTTGATGGAGCAGTACGATGTGTTCCAGCAGCAGTGATACATTGCCTCTTCTTCACAGTTATAACACTGAAAGAGAATAAAGAGAACAATGAGAGGCTAAAAAACTTGCACAAGAATTTTGTTCAGTAAAATATACTCAAAGATCATCATTCTTATGGTGCATTTCCTATTGAAAAATAAATAAATAAAAGAAATACAGTCTGCTTATCTGTTGAAGGGGACATTCTCATTCTATAGAGCAACTGATTGGACAAAAATCTGTGAAGTGCGGAATGAGTCATCATTATCTTAGGTTTGTTTTCCCAGTAGAAAGACAAATTTTTAAGTATGTTTATCTGCTAAAAATGATAGGAGCACACTAGCATATAGATTAACCTCAAAGCTGATAATGAGAGGTTATGTTTAGAACTGGGGGCGGGAAATGACCTAAATCTTCATTTCCTAATTCTGCCCTCAGAGCTGCAATATTTCCCAGAAGACAATTTTGGGGTTCAGGTGAGTAATATGCTGGAGAACCATTTCTCATCTCCTAGCTACACGCAGAAGCTAGAAATAGTTGTAAATACAACAACATGGTGGGTAAATTAGGGTTTCTGGGGGAAAAGAAATCTAAGAAAAATAATGTGATGAAGCTGCCAGAGGAGATGCTCTTTATCATGAGTCACATTTGAATGAATTTTACCTAATTTTAGTAATATTAGCAATCATAATGCATTCAAAGTCTGCATACTATTATTCATTCCAGTGTCTTTTTAGACCTGGGGGAACAGTAATAAAACAGTCATAATTTTTTTTTTTTTAATACAAATATTGAATCTGATCAGTAACTTTTCAATATTGAGTGAATGTGCAAAAATACAAAGTTTTGAATGTTACAGCATTACTACATTTACAGTCTTTTTATTCATTAAAAAACAGATTCTTTGACATTTTAAAATTTACTTGAATATATTACATTCAATTACTAAGAACAAATATTCTGACTGCTCAAAAGCAGTCTCCATTTATGAAACCTACATGTTAATTTTGTAAAAAATCAACATATAAATTAGAATGTTTGGAATGTTTATAAATATGATACATTTTCCGTGCTGCAATGGTTCATCAGTAGGGGTGCAAATATTAATGTTTATTAACAAAGTTCAGTTCCAAAAGCATTTATAAGATACAAGGAAATCTAAAAACATATTTTACAAAATCTGAATAAAATCATGTGTTAAGTTAATACCCAAGTATGGTTGTATCTTTTTATAAAAACATATTTTTAAAAAGTCATTAAAGATTAAATGTAGCCTATATTTTCATAGTTTTGACAGCTTTTCATAAACTAAGCATTTTTTACTGTCTCTTCCTTGTCAAAATGGACCTGAATGCAATATGATTCGACTGTCCGGTGGTTCTAACAATTTGTATCTACACATAAGATCTTCTGAAAGTTCACTCACCCACTGCTTCTTCTTGGTCTGGGAAATAAGTTGTTTATGCTGAGCTACCATCTTCTTCATCTCCTCCATGAGCTCCTCTTTGCACTTCTCCTTCACCTGTTTGCACTTTCTTTCCATCTCAGCCTGCGTGTTGGACACCGCTTTGTTCACCGCCTGCCTTTTCTCTTCCTCCATCTCCACTCGCAACTGTAAGGATGACCACATTGCTGAGTTTGCTGCAATTTTCCTCCAAGAAAGGGTGGCTTTCTTGGAGGAAAAGGGGTTAGCTTTGTATCTGGCCACAAGAGGGAGCCAGATGTCAGCCCAAAATGAAAGAACATTCCTCACCTTGTCCAGAGCCTCTTTCAGAACACGTTCGGTCTCCCGCTTGTTCTCCGCTTTCATCATTTCTTTAACGTCGTTGAAGATCTTGGTGTATTTGTCGTGGCACATGTTTTGGCAGCTGCCCTCGTTGACCGTCTGAGTGCCTCGGTGTACCATGCGAGGAGCTGGCGAGGAAGAGGAGGAAGGCGAGCCAGACTTTTTGGTCTGGGTGGAGACGGACATACGCTCAGGTTGATGTGGAACAGCTGTTGGGATCTCTTGACTTGAGCTGACGGCTTCCATCTCAGGCTCCGGTTCCTGATATAACAGCAGGAGATGGTAAAGGTGACGTACACACATATATATCACATCTCATTCAATAAACGCATTGCATTACAAACCTCTTCTTTGGGCTCGTCGACTTGGGAACGGCGGCTCTTTTTAGCTTTGGGCTCTTGGTTGCCTTTTGACTGTCAAAAACATAAGAGAACCAAATATTAAATAAAGCAAAGCCAATCTGGATTATTTCAAAATGACCAAAGTGCTCACCTGCTCGTTGGATGTGGAGGAGATACTTGACTCCGCCTCTTCCTGTCTGTCTTCCTGTTTTTCGTGCCTGTCCGACCTGTCATGCTTCTCTTCCAGCTTCCCCTTCCAGGTTCGGCCCTCCCTCACGAACCGCTGGTGGAGCTCCAGCTCATCACATGCCTTCTTCCACCCCGAGCTGCGCCTCACCTGCAGCTGCTGCACGTTAACTGTGATCTCCTGGATGTTGTCGGAAGGAATCCATGCTCTGCAGCAAAACAGACACAAGCCTGCTGGTTTCACAAGCTAGTTTGCCCACATACAGATCTACACCATGTCTACAATTAAATGAGTCAAATCTAGTTTTCAGTAGGGCTGGGTGATACAAAAATCATTTTTAGACTTTTGACATTAATACACACATTATTATTCATATACGTACATGCATACACTGCCATTCAAAAGTTTGGGCTCAGTAAGATTTTTAATGTTTTTTAATGGGGTCTCTTATGCTAATCAAGGCTGTATTTATTTGATCAAAAGTACAGAAAAAAATATATATTAGTAATATTGTGAAATATTATTGCAATTTCTAATATTGGTTTCCTATTTTAATATATAATTTATTTCTGTGATGCAGCGCTGAATTTGATCCATCAGAAATCATACTATGCTGATTTATTATCTTTGTTGAAACTTGTGCTGCTTAATATTTTTTTTTTTGGAACCTGTGATACATTTTTCTTTGATTCTTTGATCATTGCAAATATGTTGTGAATATTTGATTTATCACCCAGCTGTAGTTCTGAGTCAATAATCTTATTAATTTAGAATGAAGCTTCTGAAGTCTTCCGTTTGCTCTTTTAAATTCAATATTGCACATGTTCCTAATGTAACCTGAGGCTCACCTTTGGTGCTGGTGACCAAAGAACCGAACATCCACCTGATTGCCCTCCCTCTGCATCACCTTTGCAGGCCAATAACCAAAGCCCTTCATCCTGGCCCACACCAGCTCATGAGTCGGACTCTGATCGCAGACAAACATCCGTAAGTACGTTCACAAATCACATGTAAATCTGCAGGAATGAGAGTGTGCGCGTCTGTGCTTACACATGGGTAACAGAACCAGTTGTCAGGTCGTGCGTTCGAGAGATAGAAGCAGTGTCTGCACAGCATCAACTCGTTCAGCTGGAACAAATAAATAATTGCGCAATTCATTGTTCAAAAAGTGCACAAAATCTTTTACCCATTAACATAAGAATGTTGTCAAAAATCGAAACGGCAAAGCTTAACTATGTTTGTCAAGTGCCTTAAACAGGCTTAAAATTCCAACTGTTTGCTCGGTCTGACCTCATGGCATGTGTCATTGTAGAGAAGTCTTGCAATTTCGGTCTGATCGCTGTTGACTGTTGACAGAATGTGGAATTGGTCAAGCTGACACTTGAGTGAAGTGCACACAAGCGGTTTCATAAATCACACTCATGATTGTGGTTCATACGTCTCACCTCCGTGCAGAATGGCTGTGTTGTGAACAATAAGCTGAGCGTCAGCCCTGAACTCCTCAAAGCTCTTGTACTTCCCCTCTGAGATGTTCTGTAGGGGAACAGAAGATACACGAGAACATGCCGAGGCTGATGGGACATGATCTTTGAATTGTTTCTACTAGTGTTTGGTCTGCGCACCTCTTGTATGTTATCCACATCCAGAGGTGTGTGGATCAGTCTTCTGTACATGGGTTGCTTTGACTCCTTGCCTCTCTTGTGCAGGTCCACAGCCTGAAAGACGATCAGATGGAAGAAATCTGCTTCACATTTCAACAGAAAATGCATGTGGGGGAAAGGCTCGATTTCTACATGATTTAGTGAGGAAAAAGTGAGAAGTGAAAGTGTGAAACCCACCCTTTCCTTCATGCGTCCAAGAATGAACTTCAGGCATGTTGTCATTTCCTGTTTGTTCAAATTCTTCCTTTTACTGCCCTGTTAGTAAACATCACCACAAGAAACAAAATGACTCAATAACCACATCATTATCTGATGTAACATATTCTTAAAATGCATTTGGGGGTTTAATAGTCATTTCAAATCTGCATTGTTTTTTTTTTTTTTAAAAGATGTCTCTTATGCTCACCTAGGCTGTATTCATTTGATCTAAAATACAGTAAAAAAACAGTATCAATGTGAAATATTATTACAATTTAAAATGAATTTTCAGCCGTCTTAAATTTCATCCAATCTTCATCCTTCAAAAATCATTCTAATATGCTGACACATTCTAGTTTTATCAATAATCAGAATAAAATTCACTTAATAATGAATTTTTTTTGTTTATAATAACCATACTTTTCCTCCAAATAAAATAATATTCTAAACTATAAGCTGTTGCCAAACAACATAACAATTTGGCATATTAATGTAGAGTGTTTCAGCTAAAGTGGCTTTGAACGTCTATTTCAGTCAGAATTTTCAATCTGAACTGAGCTGGGTTTTCTAGGGGTCTCTCTATACCCACCCTGCAGATGCCGCACTGCCAGTGGGAGGTTGTGTCGCGTGGCCGGTGGTCTTCAGACACACAGCGGAGGTGGTAGACACGGAAACAGCCGTCACACTCTAGCACGTCTCCAGGAAGGTGACACTCAAAACAGTACCAGTCATGACTTTCTGCTTCCCAGTCCTGAAACACACACATTATAGTAATGCACATCCCCGCCCACCTGGGCCACCACCAAGCTCCTAGGAACAAGACCACTGATCCAGGAACGATTAATCTTTTCATGACCTGCAAATAAGATCTTGACGAAATAGATTTAAGATCAGCCCTCTTACTCTGAAATGTTTTTTAAAATTTGTGACCAGACCCCCGAGAGACTACTAATATATAGCATTAGTAAAAGCACCACCAACATGCAAAATGTCAATTTGGTTTTATTATATTTCTAAATATATTCTATCCAATTTATTAAAATATTATCTATATATATTATTTTTTTAATCAACATTTAAAGCTAAGAGAAAACAAGAGTATGAGGGCTGCTCTTCTATAATTAGCAGTTTTTCGAAAGCGCCAAGAAAGCAAAAATATAAAACCCACTCATTAGTTATAATAATGAAACAAAGTTAATCAAAAGATCATAGGTGTATAATATGTTTGATATTATGAGAGGAGCATAAGAATGTTACATTTTTGCATTTTGGTTCAATTTACATGACCATTTTTTTTTTTACTCAAATTCAAATGACATGCTTATTAACAATGCATGCTTTACACTGGAAGTAGCTAAAACCTGGATCAAGTCTGTTGAACACTTTCAGATACTATGAAAGCAAAGAAAATACCACCATATATTTTAATCAAATGGCCATTTAAATCAAACCTTAAACATGACTAAATGTTCTTTGAAAGAAATGATGAGCAATCACATTCTCACATGCCACGATCACATTCACTGTATGTTAATGCTATCCTCTAAAAATATCATCAATCTACTGCACACACCTCAATACACACCAGAGACATTCCACCACATTCACTTTTCTGGATACAGTACAAAATCTGCATTCTTTAACCAAAGTTTTACTTCAGAATATGCTGCTACTGTCTGCAAATTGTTTTTATTCTTACCTTTAAAACAGGTCTAAACCAGTGTAAGAAGTTAACTGGGGTTTGAAGCAAAACTGCTAATAGAGTGACAAAATTCACTTTAAATATCCAATATTTTTCTTAGTAATTCACAAATATAGATTCCTAATTATTCAGATCAAGAATGTCTGTTAACAAATGAAATACCTTATGTATATACAGAACATGCCCTTATAAATATAAAAATGCAGAAATGCAAATATTGTCCTTGAATGTGTAAGTTAACTGCTGACACTGGTCTTATCCTTAATAAACCGCTTGTTAACTTGGCAAACACAGGTCTAACTGGTTCTGACACTGAACTGGTCTTGACATTGACATACAAATCTTGCAAAAAATAAAATCTTGATTTGAAAACATGTGAGATTAATGTGTGTGAAGCATACGCACATCTTGGAAAAGAGCTTCAGAAGGCAGAGAGGGCTAAAGAAGAGAGAAATCACTAATAATGAGCATTCAGTGACAAAACAAGGCACACAAAACCTCACACAGCACAGCACTGAAGTAAAACGAAGCTTGTTGATGCCAGCATAGCCGCAGATACCAGTATAAATAATGTGTATTATCATCATATTTTGATTGATAGTTAAATAGAACGTGCATTATTGATTTAAATTTCATGGAAGATTTGAAGTCTAAGGCTACACAGAAGCTCCTTCAATTCAGCTGCTGTCCCATGCACAGGTCACACAACTAAAGGGCATATTATGTTGTTAATTAAAGAAATTACAGCAACTGGACGTGAACATACCTTGCTTCCCTCTGACATCTGCTCCTGCGATTGCAAGTGATCCAAAAAACATTGTTTAAAATCCTAATCTAAGAGCTGGGGTTGGCTGAAACTAACCACAGGCGCTCCGTGTTAGGGACTCGCGGGTGGGTGTTTGGTGTGAGAAATACCAGAATGCAGCACACAACAACATAAACATTCATCTATACTGCTAATACTCACATTCATAAATATGCTTTTACATACATTAGTGTTCAAAACTTTGGGGTCAGTGAGATTTTTTAAATGTTTCTGAAATAAGTCTCTTGTGCTCACCAAGGCTTGCATTTATTTGATCGTAAATACAATAATATTGTGAAACATTATTACAAGTTAAACTAACTTTTTTTTTGCTTGAATATATTTTAAAATGTAATTAATTCCTGTGATGGCAGCCATTACTCCAGTCTTCAATGGCACATGATCCTTGAGAAATCATGCTTATATGCCGATTTGCTGCTCATTTCTTCTTATCAATGTTGAAAACAGTTTTGCTGCTTGATATTTTTTTTTTTTTCAGGATACTTCAATAAAAAGTTCAAAAGAATAATATGTCTTTGAAATAAGAAAATGCAACAATGTAAGAGTCTTTACTTGATTAAATTTAATAAAATTAATTTCTTTTAAACTGACTCCACACTTTTGAATAGGAGTGTATGTAAAAAAATCTTTCATACAAATAAGCAACTTTTTTTTTACTTTTTTTTGAATGAAGGCCACACATATAGCTGATGAAACCTGGGACAGATGTGTATATTCCCAGCTATAAGTCATACCCCAAAAACAAACAGTGCTTCCTTCAAACATGCTCTCTCACACAGCAGAGGAATGTCTATGTGCTGGTGAAGTCACTGAAACATCAGCATCTACCATCACTAGTGCATACGGAGGAAGTTTACAGCTGAAATCTCACTGTTGAGCGTCAAAGTCATCAACTTTATCAAGCATGTAAGCCGAGGAACCAATCAAATGTCTTACTGATGGTCTTAAGAAGTGCATGGCTGTATGGGAGCCAGCAGCATATCTACATTTTGAGCCCTTTATTTTATTTGATTAATGTGTTGTAAAACCAAGCCATGTTTACCTTTAGCATCTTTATCTAGGAAGCATGTAGATAAAAGTATGTTATGTTTAAAATAGACATGCTCTGGTTTATGTCTCACCATCTCGTCTCCTGGAAGCCAGTATCCTTCCTGTTCGATCCCGGCCTTGGAGCCTTTGCAGCCCACTGTGAGCGTCTCCACCACCAGACCGTCTTTGACGGCCAGAACTAGCTGCCTGGCTGTGTCTTTAGGGTGCATCCCATACACACGACTTAAATATCTGCACCAAAACACGCAACACCATCTCTTAGACATGGATTCAAATGCATACATTGATATTATTAGTAAAGGGAGAAGTATTAAAGCAATTACTTTGAGATTCTGTCCATGTTTGCGATTTGTTTCTGATTGCGGATGACTTCGATGGCCGACCAGACATACTGAACCACCTTGGTGTCAGCTTGCCTCTTTTTCACCACCCTCGACATTGTGGCCAGTTCCAACCTA
The DNA here is from genome assembly GCA_039654775.1 of Spinibarbus caldwelli. Taxonomy (NCBI): domain Eukaryota; kingdom Metazoa; phylum Chordata; class Actinopteri; order Cypriniformes; family Cyprinidae; genus Spinibarbus; species Spinibarbus caldwelli. The sequence continues at coordinate 9,385,646 of CM077262.1, read as the reverse complement.
GAATAATTAAACCAGAACCAGCCCTTGAACAAAAAACGCACGCTTCCCACAATAAGCAAAGTACAGTCTGAAGAGCTTAGGTGCTTGCATATAAAACAGCATAATGCAAATATTTGTTAGTTTTGTCAGAGACAGCATCAAATTACACACCATTTCTCTAAAGAGTGCCTCTCCTTGTGGACAAACAATAGATCTTCACGGAAAATGGCACCAATGTATAACATAACTTCATCATTAAGTCTCCATCTAAATGGACTCTAAACTCTCAGTTCTCTTTATAATGAGCTCCTGCAACTATAACCACATGTAAACCTAGGGCGGAAATTCTTTCAGGATCTTCATATAAAAAACACTAACCAGGTTAAACATTAATCTTTCTTATAAAACTCTTCAGAACTGTTGTGTTGATGTCAAAAGATATTGAAGACAACAAGTTTCTCTCACTCCCATTACAGAATAGCAGAGATTTACACAGTCAAAATGACATGTAGAAAGCAAATCCAGTTCTATAATAAAAACCCTCAGCAGTATTCACTCTGCAGTCTGTATGCAGTATTTTAGGTCTCTATGTGGCACGAAGAACAGATAAAAATGACTGTCACATTTATTGCTGTTGTGCATAATGTAAGTTATAGCTTCTACAATCAACAGCCAGATGGGTTTTTTTTTTATATAAAAAGGATGAAGAGCTGAAACTCCTTTTAGGCTGCAATTTATCAATAAAAGTGCATTCTAATGAGTTCCCAAGAATACAAACAAGACACACTCATTAATTAAATTACATAAATACTAGTTTTCAAGGTAAAGACATTAATCTAACCACCTATGTTTACATGATGTAAATCAGTGGTTTCCAACCACATTCCTGGAGGCCCCCCAACACTGCATGTTTTCCATGTCTCCCTAATCAAACACACCTGATTCAGATCATCAGCTCATTAGTAGAGACCTGAAATGGGTGTGTCAGACAAAATGTGCAGTTTTGGGGGGCCTCCAGGAACGTGGTTGGGAACCACTGATGTAAATAAAGCATTGGTTAATAAATATTCTCATTTCAATAAACATACCTCAATGTGTGGAAAGAACACGTAAAATGATATAACGTATAGTATTATTAAATGAGGGGATAACAGGAAAGCTATTCTAAGTCATTTGCATTTTAGAGCAAATTTAATAGTGCACTTTTTATGTTTAGCAGTTTTTGTTGCGGTCATACTGACTCCTATTGGCCTGGATGCATTCTAAATGTTGGTTTACAACAAAACTGTCTCTTATTACACTTTTAAAGCTGAAAGCGATATGCAGTAAAACATTGTTATTATAATTACTGGCAACTCGGTCAATTGCATGGCTGCTCACGTGACGTTAACATGGCAGCACCCATGAGGTGGCGACCCGCTCCATGCAGAAAGAAACAGCTTTCGTGGAAGCCTTGACATATCTAGAATTCACACCACATGCGTGTTTACATCATTTAAATACTATTCATTTATTCACGCATCCGCATTTTTAGTTAACATAATAATTCACAGAGTGCGGTTTTGATGTCACCAGCGGGACCTGTTCGCTTTATTGCGCAACACATGCGCAGAAAGCCTGGGAACCGATCGCTTCCTGATCGAACGTTACAAGTTACAACTTTTCTTCACACTGTTACAGCGTACAAAATGTTGCCAGTGATTTTTAAAACCCCCGCAGATGGCTACAGAGCCCACAACAGCTCATGTGATCCACAACTCTAGTGCTGGAATGCACAGCGTAAAAGCATTTAAAAGCCGATTATATTAACGAAGCGATCAAAATAACGTCATTTCAAAAGCCACGACGACTTTGACAGCTGTCGGTCTGATCAGTGATCAATAAAACCCAGCCCAGGTCCCGATTTTCGCTCACAGTGCCTGAAAGAAACAACAAACGGGTGTCTAAGAGTCGCAAAACTGTAAACACGAGGACATCGTAAACGCGCGAGCTGGTTTTGGACACGCGCTAAATGTAATCACACCTTAAAGAATCGCGATTAATAACCCAATCAAATTGCAAATGGAGGGAAAAACCTTCATCGGTGCCTAGACATTTCTTGCTGGTTGGTGAGCTACATGGACGCCATGTTGATATCCCTCCCTCGCTTCTAGACAAAACCAAGCAGTTGGGAGTGGATTTTTTTGTTCCTCTTTGCTGCAATTGTCATGAAATCGACCCGGTTTATGCGCTAACTTACCGCTGTCCGACAGCTGATCAAACGCCTCGTTCAGTCTCACTTTAGGATGTAACGCAGCGCTGGTTACATTTGTGTTTCCGGAGTTAAATGTCAGAACTGTGGTTGGTTGGAGGAGCCCGGCCACAGTTGAGAGCTCGGAGGGGGTAAACACACACACACACACACACACACACACACACACACACACACACACACACTTGTTTCGCTATCCTTGTGGGGACTACCATAGGCGTAATGGGTTTTCTACTGTACAGACAGTATATTCTATTGCCCTACACCTAAACTTAGCCCTCACAGGAGACTTTTTGCATTTTTAGATTTTCAAAAAACTTCATTCTGTGTGATTTATAAGCTTCTTTACCCGTGGGGACCTCAATTTAGGTCCCCACCGTGACACAAGTCCCCATGAGTCTGTGTGTATTCAGGTTTAAGTCCCCACCTGAATAGAAAAACAAGTACACACACACACACACACACACAGAGACAGCAGAAGAACTCTAGTGGCAGGACGCAGGAGTTGCTCACTTTAGTTTGCACGTCTCACCTTGAAGCTCTTTTTTTTTCTTCCCAGCCTTACTACACAATGGTAGTTTTTGTGTATTCATAAATGTAAAATTCCAAGTAGAGCTTCACTTATCTTAACTTTTATAGCGGGTAATGATTCATAACCTTTCTGTTAGATATAATGAGCACATCATCTCAGAAATGTATTTATTATAAATCTATAGCATGTTTTTTGGGGCATTGCAGGGACAGATGATCAAATATTATATGAGCGGTTCAATTTTCAATTTAGTTTATTTGTTTGCAACTCTATTACTAAAATTTGAAATATGTCTGAATCAGGGTTATTATCATAATTAAAACTAAAAAAATTTAAAACTTAAACGTATTTTATTTCAGCTAGTTACCAAAGGCAACGTTAAAGTACTGAAATAAATAAAACTAAATAAACTAAAACTAATAAATACAAATGAATAAAAACTATATAGACATAATAGGAACAAAACAAAACGAATAAAACTTTAAAATGAAGTTAAAGTTAACAAAATGTAAAAGTAAAAAGCTAAATATTTTTTTTTTAATTAAAGCAAAATAAAAGGTTACACATTTAGCCTGCAGTAATTAGGGACTGGCTTTGGACCATAATATTGTTTTGTCATAGTTATAAACATATATTTCCTATAAATTAAAGAAAAAATATTCCGCGTAATCATTTTAGGTAAAATTGTTGAGTTTAACAATTGCAGTAGACTAGATGCTACAATTTGAGTAAGAATTAAAATAATAATAATAATTAAATACAAACTGTGGAACAACTCATTATTTTTATTTCTAATATAATATATTTATTGATCATTGAAAAAAGCTCATGATCAAAATAGTTTTCACAGTGAAGTGTGCTGTATGTATACGTGTCCCTTTATAGGTTTATTTCCTTACTTTCTTGTATGTAATGCTGTATGAGTTGTTATGGGCAATAGCTTCAATCTTAAAAATAAAGGTGCTTCACGATGCCATAGATTAAGAAACTTTTTGTCTAATTGGTTCCATGAACCTTTAACATCTGAAGAACCTTTCTGTTTCACAAAAGGTTCTTTGTGGTGAATAAGGCTCTTCAGATTATAAAAAGGTAAGCAAGAGATGGTTCTTTAAAGAACCTTTGACTGAATGGTTCTTTGTGGAACCAAAAATGGTTCTTCTATGGCAACGCTTGAAGAACCGTTTGAAGCACCTTTATTTTTAAGAGTGTAATGCTACTAATAAAGCATCAATATAATTTCATTGTTTTAATAAGGTCACAAAAAATATATTATAAAACCTGTTATTTCTTGGGATTGGAGTTGATGGGATAAACAGATTTTCCTAAAATAATTCTTGTTGATCTAAAAAAGACGCTCCAGCAGATGGTGCTAAATTAACACACACAGACTGACACCAACATGTCTGCAACCTATAAACAATGATAAATATACTGTACACAACAAATACTGTTTCTTTTTGCCACCTTTTACATGTTGGTTTAAAGTTGTTAGTGAAAGTATAACTGTGTTATTTTGCTCTTTGAGGTTTTACTGACAATGTACACTAATAATTCATTGTCCAACATGAATTTAACAAATCTGGTATTTACAAAGGTATGTCATAACAGGATGAAAGGCAGGGATTGCATAGTCTGAACTTAAATTATCCATGTAAATGTCCCTCTATGAGCTGATCTGAACTCATATTCATAGGTAATTTCATAGAAATGGAAAGTATTCAGCTGTTTTACCATTATGAGGCCTCAACTGCTGGGAACCCAAATATTCACAGATCTCTGTAAAGGTTTGGATGGCCAAATTTATTTGGATCCGTATGTGCTTACATTTCCCCCCTCTTTAATATCACAACAAAATAATGAAAAGTCTAAACACATCTCAATGTTAGACAAAATGTTTGTCATTATTTCTGTTCCTCTGGCAGAGTCTGCGTAATAGGTCCTTTTTTAAAGAAAGAATTTGCCAGGAATGAGAACACTAAGACGACACTAAATAATTCTGTTTCATACATCACTACAGTCATATTTTCTTAAGCAAAGGCCATTTTTTTTTTATTGTTGATGCTTATGTAAAGCTTAAAGGAATAGTTCACCCAGAAATGAAAATTAGCTGAAAATGTACTCACCCTAAAGCCATCCATGATGTAGAGGAATTTGTTCCTTCATTGAAACTGATTTGAAGAAATTTATCATTACATCACTTGAATCCAATGGATCCTCTGCAATGAATGGGTGCCGTCAGAATGAGAGTCCAAATAACTGATAAAATCATCACAATAATCCACAAGTAATCCACACGACTCCAGTCCATCAATTAACATCTTGAAAAGCTGCAAGTTTGTAAGAAAGAAATACAACTGTTTTAGACTGTTTTTACTTAGAAACAATCTTAGAAACTTGATCTGTGCATATTTTTCTCCTGATTCAGAAAACTGTATTATAGACACAGCTTTTTGCTTTACAAGATATTAATTGATGGCCTGGAGTCATGTGGATAACTTGTGGATTATTGTGATGTTTTTATCAGCTGTTTGGACTCTCATTCTGACGGCACCCATTCACTGCAGAGGATCCAGTGGTGAGCCAGCTGTAATGATAAATTTCTTCAAATCAGTTCTGATGAAGAAGCAAACTCAACTTAGATGGCCTGAGGGTGAGTTTTCAGCAAAATGTCATTTTTGGGTGAGCTATTTCTTTAAGCTTAATGCACAAGTTACCAGCAGCCAGACAGACATATTTATGTTTTAATATGAATAGTTCTGTAATATTGTAGCTGCATTGTTGATCTTTGTTGCTATGCGGCTTTCAGTTGTAATGAAGTATTAATTTAGCAAAATCTTTAGAACAGAATATTCATGAAAAAAAAACTTTTGCCCCTTATGAGATATCCCAGAGTGAAACTAACAGTGTAATATCAGATTTCAGATTCCTGTCTGAGCTGAATCTCTTCATAATGTCATGGATCAGTCCACTATCTGTGGACTATCAGTGCAGGCCTTAATCTAGACTCTATTCAGTGCATTCTCTGCTCATTTTTCCTTCTCAGACTTTTTGGGAAATGCTCCACCATTGAATCTCCATAGAAGGAGAAATCCTGTCGGGGTTTTATTGTAATATACGCATCTGACGCAAGGTGCATTTTTTGGAAACGTAAAAGCATACGCCAGAATAAAAAGCCATAAATGATGATCAATTACATGTCAGTATTTTCCTTTGTGAAATGTTCCAGTGCAGATGGTCTGGATTTAAGAGGGTAATGTCTTCTGCTCGTCTTTCCACATTGTCTGTGATCATCTAGCTTACTGTGAAATAAAACTTGCTACTCATATTTTATGAAAATGCATTAATTCAGACATCATAAAATCCTGTGTGGTTTGACAAACCTCAAAATACACAGATTAAATTGTGTTCTCATCTGTCTGGCTAACGTCTGGTGTGCATTTGAATAAAATGCAATCTCAAACATCACATTTAGGATGGTTTCATCCAAAGCTCATTATATGGTAGGATGATTTATAATGTGTCACATTAGCCCTATAGGACAACCAGAAGAAGTCACTGTCATGTCAAAGCCCAGCCAGATATCTCCAGAATAACTACAGTCAGTAATGAGCAAATTCTCACACTATATTGCATGCATTTTTGAACATTATCCTCAAAAAATAAAGGCTCTTTATTGCCAACTGTGGTTCCATGGAGAACCTTTAACAATCCATGGACACTTTCCATTCCATAAACGGTTAGATTTTTAAAATGTTATTTACAATAAGAAAAAATGGTTATTTTGAGAACTGTTCCTTGAAAAATGGTTCTTGGTTCTTTCATGGTTCGTTCTTCTCACTGTTAAAACCCCATTTGGAAACTTTATTTTTAAGAGTGTAAAGGTATATAACAGTCAAGACAAGTTTTTTTCATATATTACCGTGTTTCTGTTTGATACTCTCTTCCTCCCATCAGCTCAGACAGTGGAAACAGTCAAAGGGTCAATGGCTGCTCTCTGATTTACATATTTCCACATCTGTCTCCAAACTCCATCATATGATGTTCATAGAGTCACATTACCTGACCAAGAACAAACACAATGCTTATAAATGAGGTGATTTCCTGGAACTGTGCTTCAGTGCTGCTGAGAAAGTTATGATTTATTAAGCTGCTGTTTAGTTCAACTGAGCTGTTACACACATTGACACTATCTTGGGCATCATTTATTGGGCAGTTCTTTCAAATACAGATTTGCTGTTTTGAATTAATCAGTTATATAAACGATTAATCATAAAATCTATCAGGTCCAAATGAATGGTCAATCAGTGTTCAATTCATTCACTGTAAAATGATTTTTAATAATTTTTTTTTTTTTTAGTAATAAAACAAAAAATATTGGAGTGTTTTGAAAGAAATAACAGCTTCAGTCTTTGTACAGTTCCGCAAAATTCCACATTTAATTCAGTGTGTTACTAGCTGTTTCTTTGTAATTATATGCAAAAATATTTACAAAACAATAACTGAAATCATCCATTTTTTTTCAGTGTAAGTGAAATAGTACAACTAGAAAAGCACAAAAATGAATTAAAAACTGAATGTGTCTAGCATATTTTTTTTAACACTTTATAGAAAGGATTTGTACACTTTGTTTTTACATGTGGTCAGTCACTCTTTCAAATTGATCACATCGATGAACTACACACTTTGTGGTTTGACATTTATAGAGGAAAGCAAAACTTCACAGGTTTACCCACAAGACTTCCCCTTTAAGGCCAAAGTTAGTTCATTTTCTCAAGTTGATGCTGAACTGATTAGCAAATGATTTGATGCACAATCTTTTTGGAGTCCAAAATAATAAATAAAAAAGTGAAAAGATATATTTCACTGCCTATTAGAATCCAAAAAAAGACTTCACACTTACATTCACTCATTTTCATGCTTGTTATCCGATTGTTCTTCTCTCCAGATGAACTGTGCTTTTTCACACCTACCTAACCAAACAAGTAAAGCTATCAAAATGTTGTGTAAGAGTGGTTTTGTATGTTGGTTTTAGATTAGAAATATCTATGAATTTTGTCCTCTGTTATTTTTCATAAAAGTCAAGTTGAAGCAAGTGCTCACGTGTTTTGGTGCACATTTATTAAATACAATAGGCTATGTATTGGCCAAAATAATGGTTTGATATTTACATATTGCTGTTTCATGATTTATTTTATTATACACAGTTGTTTTACTGTTTAAATGTTGCTGATAAGCCATTAAAGGCTGTTTAAAGGCAGGTTCGATAGGGACTGCTTGAATTGGGACATGTTGTCTATAAAGGTCGACATGTGTTCAGTGACCTCTATGTTCATATATCCTGTTCAGTGAAAATGTTCCATCTCTTTTGTGTAGCCAATGATTGAAAGTATGTGTCTACTCAGAGACCGACTTTCAAAACTATGAGAATTATTTACTGGAGTAAAAAGTGTGACAACTAGCCCTATTTAGCCCATAATCATCAAACTCACCCCAATTTGAGTGACCTCAAAGCAGATAAACACTCAAAGTGTTTGAAATTAATGCCAGTTAAACATCTGTCCAAGTGCTGGCAGTGTAAGATGTGTGCATAAGGCTCATCTGAGGATCTAAAGGAGGAGGAACAGAATCACCAGCCTCCCCTCAGCGGACGCTCACGCGCTCAGCCCCACTGCACAGCGCACGTGGATTCTGCGCGCTCAGAAGTGTTGGGCATCTTGGCACAAAGGGCTTGTTTTCTTCTGACTTGAAGGATGACTTCCCGCTCTTGATGCTGAGGACTGGTCGGAACTTACGCTAAAGAGAGATATTATTTATGAAACCAGCAAGAAATGAAGATGAACCTCGTGAATTGTTTGGCTTTTGTCTTAGTTTGGCACGCGCACGCGGTAAGAAACCTACTTTACCTGCACCAGTGCTTCTGAGATACTTAGCCTCAGGTGTGCGAATCTTATAAATTTTATAAATATAAAATTTGACTGAAAAGTCCAACTACAACATATCGAGTTTTCTTTACATTTGGTTTTGTGTATTGGTTTCACACCTAGTTTGAAACCATTACAATGTGTTTGAATGGTATCCTCAAAACTAATATATTTTAGCCACAGCTGTTAGGTAAATAATTCAACACACTAAAACCACGCTAGCATGTTTCAGGTAAGTATCAACTATATAATATTTGTAGATTTAGACTAAGGGGTTGAGCAATGATTCAGTGTTTATATTTATAGTTTTATGCTATACAAATCATCTTTTATCAGGTTACAATGGCCAAACTGGTTTTGGATCATGATAGCTTTTTTTTTTTATTGGTACAAGGTGGTTTGCCAGATTGATCTCAGCCCTGCTAGGTCTATCATTAAAATCTGTTAACCATAAATGACCAGCCTGGTCTAGCTAGAAATTGTCAAAACCAGCGTTTTTCAGAAGAATAACACGTTGGCTAGTACCATTTACATTTTTGCAAATCATTTTGTTCTTTGTTATTGCTTTGCTTTTTAAAAAGCATATACTAGGCTGTTTAATGTCACAACTTACCCCAATACAACATCCACAGTTATTGGGGCATGTTGTCACAGAAGGTCAACATGCATTCAGTGAACAATCCTGGGCACTAATGGTGGAAATATTTAATTTTTTTAATTTATTTTTTTTTTGGAGCAAAGACTTTAAGGTATGTGTCTACAAATTCTAAACTTATAAGTAAAAACTGACAGCACGTCACGTTTTCTTTCACTTTAAGCAAAAAATCTGATTTTATGTGCAATCTAAGGTAACCATGAAAATGATTTTTTGCAGAGGAAGCAGTCCATTATGGTTAAAAGTGCAAAAATTCTGTTCTGAGTACATTTGTTTTATTGTTCTTTGCTTTGCATCAACCTCTCTGCTTTCATTCCTGCTTGTGTTGATCACTCTTATACAGTTTAAAATTAAATTACAATTTAAATGAGTCTCTCAAATATGTTAAAAAGAGACATAACTCAATGTTTTAAAGGAACGGTCAGAACTGGGTCAGGGCTATTCTAGACAAGATCTCTGTGGTGATTCAGGTGTTTTGCCCAAAGGGGTCTCACGAAAAGATTCATCAGGGCACGAGCTACTCAATTTCTTGCTGTGAAGAATATAACTGGTGGCTTGCAGACAAATAATAACCTATAAGCTGTTTTGCCCAGCTAAAATGTCAATTATTTTCCTTAAACATTTTAAAATGCTTGAAAAATGCTTTAAAAGTACTTTAAACATTGTTCTTCTAATGCACTTTTACAGTTATAAAGCCTATAAACAGTCTCATAAAATTTAAACTTTGTATCTATGGCACGGAATTTCTGTTAAATACACTAACAAGCAAATAAAATAAATGTAATGCATTTTATGCATAGAAAGTGAAAAAACACCAAATATTCAAGGTACACTCTCTAAAACAAGTCTTATTATCTCATGCAATTTTACTTCTAAGGTTAATTTATGTTGTTTTAAGGCCGTTTAGGTTTTTTTCTGGGAAAGATACCAATCCCAATCACAAATAGGATATTTTTTTAGTCTAAAAACCAAGGTCAAAGATAAATAGTTTAGATGCAGGAAAAATGATGCACCATAAATGAACTTATATAAGCTATTGTTTACAAGCCATTGCTGTTAATCTCGTTTTAAATAAGCCAAAGCTTATCTATTCAAAAGTCCATTAATCAGTTACTTATCTAGTAGATCATCGAGCATCTCTTCATGACCTTAATTAAAGTGCAACACTGTGTCCATATGGCTGCGTCCCCAGAGGCACAGATGCACCATGCAACACACAAACTCAATGTTAGTTTGCTGGAGAATTCAAATGTAACATGTATATCTGTGTAGTTTGTCTTCTACAGGGATTATGAGACAAGATGACTGTCCTTGATATGTTTTCCACTCATGGATTAGTGTTGAGAATGCACTCAAACATAATTGTTTTGAATGCAGCAATTCTTATATTTATATAAAATAACATTTTGTTGTTGTACTGCTTTTTTTTTTTTTTTTTTTAAATTTAGAGCGATTTGAAAGCTCATGGAATTTCTGCTCCTCAAAATCCCTAAAACTTGGTTTAAGTCCTTAAAACTAGGTTTTCAATCCGTGGATCAAGAGGTATCATCACATACTGAAGACATATTACACAGAGATCCCATCAAAGCTCCGAGAGGAAGTTGTGTGTTGTTGTGCTCTATTAGAATTCAATCCATTCAATCCCTGACCAATTTCATACAGCAACATTTAATGCCATTTTTTATTTCGCTGCTACTCGTCCTCCTGGGGTTTCATGGTATTGTATCGTATTTCAGTGACAGGCTTTTGTGGATCTGAAAAATACAATGTTTTAGTGTCAGAAAGAATATATATATATTTTCCTCTTAAAAAAAAAAAAAAAAGAAAAAAAGCTCAGCCTCCTATGCTGTACAAAAACTAAAATAAACTTTCGACTAAATACTTTGAGTACTCAGGAAAAAAATGTTTTTATTTAAAGAAAAGAAATAAAATAAAAATAACAAAGCACAAAATGATTCATGAAACAAGAAAAATGTAAAAGGTATCCTATGTGTTCTTCTGAAATTAGCTTGCGTTTTGAAACCAAAACAACGACAATAATCCAGGAGGTCTATATCTACTAAATACTGTGAGTAATCACAAAATTTTTTTTTTTAAAGAATTTCTTCTTTGTTTATGATGGTAATAACACAGCTATTTCTGTGGAATACAACTGTTTAAACAAAGCAATAAAATCTCAGAACGCTTTTGACCTTGACATGCATTTCTTATTCTCTTTGAGAGTGTTTAATTGCTTTTAAAGCAATGCATTATGAGAAATGGAGAGTTGTCTTGGAAACTGATAACAGTTGCACAACTGCTTTTCACCGTAAACACGAGACCACACATTCTCAGATAATCAGATGATGACATTTGCAAAGTTTCATGCTTTCCAGCTGACCCACTTCAGTTAAGCAAAGGTCCGCCAGAATCCAGCTTCGCCTCGTGCAGCTTAAGTCATCTTGACTGTGTCAGCAGAGAAAGAGAGTAGCACAGAAACACACTGTCAGGCAAGAGAAGATATAGTAAATATATGTTCATCATTCTAGGTTAAAACCTGAACAGTTCAGAGCAAAACCATGTTTTATTCACTAACCACTTACAATCCAGTTTAACCAGATCCTGTATGTGCTGCACTTTCTAATTGTTTCCAGCAAAAATAAAAGATTAGTAAACACATTTCATTGTAAGCAAATTTCCCACATGACCTTCATATAAATTTGTTGGCCTAAAAAAATGCATGGAAATGAGTTTGTGTTGGCAGTTGCTCCAGTGGGGTTTAAACATGAGCGAGCAGGAAACTGTGTCACATGCACAGCATTACAGAAGGATGCAAAAGGATATTGAAAACAATTCGGGTGACAGTGACATTACTGACTGAGTGACATTACAGAGGTCATCTTTGTTTAAAGAGGGAAATGCACTGGACATGCTGCCACTCTAAATGTGACTGTAAATGTTGTGGCTACTAAAGTAGATGGGTAAGTTGTCACTAGGGCTATACCTCCTTTGTGACAACTTGCCCCAGTCTATTTTATATATGAAAGAGGCCAAAGTAACCGTAACGTTTCACTTATTGTTTTATGTTTCAGAAATGTTTTACTTTTATAAATGTTTAAATTTAGCTGAAAAACTTCCATTGTTGTCACAAAAGATCAACTAATTATCTTTCCTTTTATTTTATTATTTTTTAAAGATTTGTTTTTGGCATTAAGCAAAGACACATTAAATAATTCTGATCAAAGGGGGTAGTAAAGACTTGAAATTTGAAACAACGCAATTGTTTTCAATATTAATAATAATAAAAAATGTTCCTTGAGCAGCAAATCACCATATTAGAATGATTTCTGAAGACTGGAGTAATGCTGAAAAATTTGTTTTGCTATCACATGTATAAAATATATTTTTAAATAAAGTAGAAAATAGTTATTTTAAAACGTAATAATATTCAACAAATATTACTATTTTTACTGTATTGTTTATCAAATAAATCTAGCTTTAGTAAGCATAAGAGACTTCTTTTAAAAATGTCAAGAAAATCTTACCGATCCAAGTTTTTGAACATTAGTGTATTTGTCTATATAGAAATTAAACTCAAAATAAACTCACAGTCTTGTTTATATGGTATTTAAAATGACCTTTTCAGATAAATGTTAGCAAATTTTGCTTGAAACATCTTTTAGAGCTCTGATAAGTGTCATTTATCTGATTATCTGAAATATTCATCTCATTTTGACATTTTAGTTGCTTGCATTCTCGTCACTTGGTTTACTTTTAGAAAGCGCCAATCTCAGGTGGAGCTGTTTTACATGTTTATTGCACCAGATGCTCCCCTTTCAACTACAAAACCTCTATTCGTTTCCCCAACAAATTATTTTTGAAAAACATGTCAATTCCCATGAAGCAGAAGGATGAGTCAGATATGTGCCCGGGTGACCGGCTGCTGACGAGACTCAGTCTGCTAAACCAGGACAACAGACTATCAGTACTGATACAAGTGATGCACTTTCCTCACAAATGTCATTAAAATATGATACACACAAGGAGCTCATTTGGATATTTTTAGTAGTGCTGAGATGGTTGAATTTAGAGTTTTTTTGTAATCCCAATACTGAATTCATTCTCTGTCAGTAGAAGCTGAGAAATCAGTAAAAAAAAAAAAAACCTGGTGAGAATGTCAAATGTGTTTTCGACTTGGCTGTAATTGCTCTCAGCCTGAGTTAATCTCAGCCAGCATGTGATTGCCTTGACAGTAATGATCCAGAATAATCCTGATACAATCACTCATATCATTAGTATGTGTGGCGATCTTACTAGCTGTGATATGTATGGAAGAAAGCCCAGCTTGGATGAGCACGACTGCTCCCGTCAAAGATGTAGCTCAAGATTTTAAAAGAGATGAACAATGACACACTTAAACACACTTAAAGCTTATATCCTCCTCTGATCTGAGGCTGATTTGTCTCTGTGCTGTTCACTTGGAAAATCCCAAAGCTAAAGTGACTAAGAGCTCGTAAATACATACATAAGACGGTGACCTTGCGTTAAAAACATTCAGGTTTAAAAATGTCAAATGTTTTTTAAATACATGTTCTTAGTCTTTGATGTCAAACAGAATGCTTGTATTTTACATTTTTAAAAACAACCTGAATTTTCAGAATGATTTTTTCCACATTTATAAAGCAAAAACAATCCATGGCTGAACACCAACTGATGAGATCTTTAACTGATGACTTCATGTTAATTACCTTGATATTATTACAGTTCTTATAATAGAGGAGATTTAGTCCATCAGTTGAACAGGCTTTGTGGTGGCTCTTTGATCACAACAGCTTTGAGTCCAACTGTGCTGATCAGTCATTTCAGATGATGTCACCAGAAAGCCGTCTTAACTGAGTTAGCAGTTCAGCACTGCCTTACTTAAACCACTGATTCGGGTGACAAACCTTGTGATGTTTATGTAGATCCATAAGCTGCAGGGTCTGCCGCTATGGAAATATGTATTGTTATTGAGACCAGGGTATTATAGTTAACTAGAACTAAAACTAAAACGATAAAAATGTTACTGGAAATAAAATAAACGTTAACTGAAATAAAATATAACATTTGTTTTTACTTTTTCATGTAGTTGCCAAGGCTACATTGTTCATTTTTATTTAGTTGAACGTAACGTACTAAAATAACTAAAAATGAAATGAAATGAATAAAAGCTATACATATTTAAAGGTATAGTTCACCCAAAAATGAAAATTTGCTAAAAATTCACTCACCCTTAGGCCAAGCCAGAAGTAGATAAATTTGTTTCTTTATTGGAATGGATTTGGAGAAATTTAGCATTACTTCACTATTGGATCCTCTGCTGTGAATGGGTGCCGTTAGAATGAAAGTTCAGACAGCTAATAAAAACATCACAATAATCCACAAAGTAATCTACATGACTCCTAAAAGCTACGTGTTTGTGATGAACAAATTGATGATTTTTAACTTATCAAATTTTTTTTTTAATTTAAAACTGTTGTTTCCAGTTAAAATACGAGTCCTTTGTATATAATATTGCTTTCTCCAGTGAGAAAGCCATCTTGTCTGAGTCAGGAGAGAAATATGCATACAGTAGGTCAAGCACTGTTTACAAGCAAAAACAGTCTAAAACAGCTTCAAACAATTATGATTTTCACTTGAGGAAGTGTTATTTATTTTAATTATGGACTCGTATTTGGGCCAAAAGTGATTGTTTCAAATTAAAACACATTGGATTTGTTTCTTACAAACACAGCTTTTTGCTTTACAAGACATTAATTGAGAGTCATGTTGATTACTTGTGGATTATTGTGATGATTTTATCAGCTGTTGGACTCTCATTCTGACGGCACCCATTCACTGCAGAGGATCCAATGGTGAGCAAGTGATGTAATGGTAAATTTCTCCAAATCTGTTGTGATGAAGTAACAAACTCATCTTGGATGGCTTGAGAATTGAGTACATTTTCAGCAAATTAAAATTTTTGGGTGAACAATACCCAAAAATACCTATAAAAAATCTAAATATTAATAAAAACTATAGTCTGCGCCAATAGTATTGTGGTTAGTTCGTTGACATAGAGCGCAACTGCGCTCAAGCGACCTGAGTTCAATTCCGGTCTTGAGGTCCTTTGCTGATCTTGCTCCCCTCTCTTCACCCAAAGCTTTCCTGTCATCACTCTACTGTCCTATCTAAATAAAAAAGGCATAAAATCCCCCAAAAATAACTTAAAAAAAAAAAAAACTATAATAGTATCTCAGTGATACGAAAACAACACTGACTGAGATTTTTTTTGTTACTACTCGGAAGGCAGTAGCATTGAGATCATATGGCTGATTTTCTTTCCTTTGCCCCCTAAGGTCAGCGGGAGACATGCAAACTGTCTCTTTCTGTATGAGCTGCAGATGGCTGAGAAGGAATGTTTGGGCATGCTGTCAGACGAGCTGCCTCCGCACACTAAAGGTACTGTATTAGTGTGTGTGTGTGAGTGCACACGCACGTTACATCATCATCTAAATCCACTTACAGCATCCGTTATGTACAGTATTTTGAATGGGCAGAATGTGAAACAGCATTTCACTAGGCAATCTTTAAAAGATGTGTAGTGTTGTGTGTATTTGTGTCATGTTCCCTATAAACAATACAGTGAAAGAAATGTGAATGAGCTCTCGCCACATTGTTTGTCCTACATAATCAGTTAATGTCTCGTTGTTATACTGTTGGCATGCATTGTTTGCTCTGACAGATGTAGAATCACATTTACTGTTGGCTGATAGTGGCTGATTTGCAGCTTTTAAGGTCAATGTTGAGTTAGATATTTATATTGTCTCGATTGGACATGACCCAGATATGGAAGCCCGTTTCTTTCTTAGAGTAACTTTGTCTCACAATTGTGACTTCATTTCTTGACTTTATATTTTAAACTTTATCTCACAATGACCTTTTTAATGTTTTTGAAAGAAGTCTCTTAGGCTGCATTTATTTGATCAAAAACAGTAATATTGTGAAATATTATTACAATTTAAAATAACTGTTTTCTATTTTAAAATGTAATTTATTACTGCGATGGCAAATCTGAATTTTTAAGAATCCATTACTCCAGTCTTCAGTGTCACATGATCTTTCAGAAATCATTCTATAATGCTGATTTGGTGCACAAGAAACATTTTTTATTATCAGTGTTAAAAACAGATTTGCCAATTAAAATTTTTTGTGAAGCCTTATACATTTTTTTTTTAGGATTCTATGATGAATAGAAAGTTCAAAAGAACAGTATATTCTTTATTTGAAAGAGAAATCTTTTGTAGCATTATAAATCTTTATTTCCACTTTTGATCAATTTAATGCGTCCTTGATGAATGAAAGTATTATTTTATTTCAAAGAGAGGCCTGCAGCGTTTTTAAAAGTCTCCATTTTCGACCTCGAAAATGCCAGAGTAGTGTAAACGAATGCCGTTTTAAAACAAAAACGCTCTAGTGATACTCATAGTATTATGATGAGAGCTTTCAGATCATATTTTGAAGCTTTTAAAAACCCATATATTTCAGTGATGACTGATGCCTGCGTTTCAAAGGACTTGTGAAAATTTCCTCCTGCTTTTTCCCAGCTCATATCATCGCTGGTCATTGGCCATAATCACACAACCAGCGGTCAATAACCCTGGGTGACCATCTTCGTCATTTGCTTAATTATCTGTCAATTCTAATATTACACAACTACATTTAAAAGAAGAAGCCAAACTCATTATCAGTATGCAGTCATAGACAATCTTTTCTTTATTTTTAAATGTTTGTTGTGTGTTATTCTTTATGCTTTGCTTCCACTTCAGAATAAAATCAGAAGTGTGGGAACGACCCTGCTTTGCTTGTGTTTGTCTTTTTGACAGTTGTATGGTGTCCATCAGCAGACAGATGTTCCAATAAATGGTAATTATTTGGCAGTACATACACACAGGACTTGACTGTTCAAATTGGCGAAATAAGTGACAAATCCCTCTGGAGATGACTGCAGAATAGCTGTTTGGACCACTTAATGTATCCCACATTTCTGATGGTTCATAAAAGGGCAAAGTGGACTGAGCGCTGACCAATCAGAGGCAATGTTTACTGTGTCTTAAACAATGCTTGATGAGTGACATATTTTCTCTTAGTTTAGATTCCTTATTTTCCCTCAGAAACGACCAGCTGTTTTAGAGAAGATGCAGCTGTTTCACGGAATAGTTCCCAAAAATTTAAATTTGGTCATTATTTACAGCCCAAACCTGCATGACGTTTTTCTTCTTCTTTGGAACACAAGATGAAATTGGCTCTGACCCCAAAGTTTTGAGCAGTAGTGTATAATATTATAAAATATTTTATACTGCCCACTCTTTTCCATATACAGACAGGGAATGAGCAACTGGCCTCTCAAGATTTAAAAAGCGCTATAAATGTATCATAAAAGTGATTTATATGACTCGTACATTATATTCCAAATCCAAATGTGCTATATAGTGTTCCACAGAAGAAGAAAATTGTACAGATTTGGAACAACATGATGATGAGTAAATTATAACAGAATTTTAAATTTTTAAGTCAAATATTCCTTTAGTACATAAAGAACTGCAAGTCCTCTTTGCTGTGATGTTTCTGAAAGCGTCGGAGTAGTAGATGATGATGTATGGTGGTGTGATGGCATTGTCAAACCTCTTTGACCATATTTCTATTTATGTCCAGACCTTCACAACACACTCATCTAACCGCAGATGCTGGAATGCGTCCCGTCTCTGTGGGCCAGTCTCATGAGATCCAGTGACTTTCCCCTTTTTTGTTTTTTTTTTGGTTGTACTGTAGTACCTAACCTATGCTAAATGAAAGGCAAACTCAGGTGATATTTGTAGGGTTAGGTTAAAAGAGAAAACGTATTCAAAAACACTCAACACATAAAGCAGAAAGACTCTCAAGAACATTAGTCAATGAATGCGGATCTTATCCCAAACTAAACATTTTCCCAGGTTCCTGTCAAACACATGTCAAGTTTCTCATGTGCATTGCTGCACTAATTTTGCTGAAAGTTCTGCTATTTCAGCACATTTTGAGATCCAGATGTGTTGAGCTTTGATACTGTTTTCTGTTTCTACGTCCTTACAGGTTGCAGGGGGATGTGGGACAATATTTCTTGCTGGCACCATGCCGACATCGGAGAGGTGGTCGTCAACACCTGCCCTGCTGCCCTAAAAAATTTGTTCACCATAGATGGTAAATTTTACTTTAATATTTGCAAACTGTCATTTATCCATTTTAACATGATGCTGAGATCCAAAATCAGCTGATACCAGTAAATTAAAAAATGTTTAGTATTGGTTGTTACACACTTGGTTGTGTGATTTTGGCCTGCCATGCAATATAACAAGAGGAGGGAAAAAACAGTCAACTGAAGCATATCTTCCTTTCCAGTTTATGAATTTATAAACTGTTATAATTTTGCTTTTTTTGAACATTTTTTTGTTTCATTTCTGAAGTGTAAAAAAAAAAAAAAAAATTAAGTGATTTTAAATAGTAATTTAAGAATCCCCAAAAATTATTTAGCATTGTTTAATATTTAAATTAAAGGGATCGTTCACCCAAAAATGAAAATTCTGTCATTAATAACTTGCCTTCATGTTGTTCCAAACCCATAAGACCTCCTTTCATCTTCCAAACTCAAATTAAAGTATGTTTAATGAAATCCGGAAATTACGTTTGAATCACTGATGTCACATGGACTATTTTAACGATGTCCTTACTACCTTTCTGGGCCTTGAAGGTGGTAGATGTGTTGCTTCTATGGAGGGTCAGAAAGCTTTTGGATTTCATCAAAAATATCTTAATTTGTGTTCGAAGATGAACAAAGGTCTTATGGGTTTGGAACAACATAAGGGTGAGTAATTAACGACTATCCCTTGAATAATTGAATTTAATCGATTTTAATATAATATATTTGGATATAATGCAACATTTGCTTTTGTAAAATTTGATCTTTGTATTAAAATGTTTGGGCCCTGTCTTAAAGAAACTTCAATATATATTTCAAAACCTTTCACTTTTTTTGGACGTCAATGAATAAATTGTCTTTCAAGAACTTACAGGTTCCATTTTTGTAAGTACTTCAGAGAGCTGTCCTTTATGAACAGATATCTAGATGTTCTCCAAAGGGTTTCACCAGTGCATATACAAACTTAAACAGGTCCTCCTGTGGCAATAAGCTGTAAAACCCTATTTTATGAAGTTTGGGATTAGTATCTGTTCGTATGTGCACAAAGCAAATTAATAATATACTGTTCTTATTTTCAATTTGAAGGCCAGCTTTTTGTAAATTAGTGAACTGTGCTGATTGTGAGCGTGCATGTGTGAGTAAATTAATGAGTAAGGGAGTAAACTGAAGGCTGGAGTGAGTGAATCATGTCTTTCCCCTTCTGCTCGGACATGCTCATTGACCCGTGGACCCGAGCCGATGGCACAGAACCAGCACACCCTTTCTTCCCTACAGAGAAGTTGTCTGTCAAGCTCCAGAGTGTGGGAGCACATACAGCCCTGATTCCCCAATCAGGCTATTTCCAGCCCTTGTGAGCTTTCTAACCTGCTGGCTCAGAGAGGTCATGCAGGAACACATGGTGCCGCTGGATATCCACAGAGTTAAGGAGCCAAATTAGCCCAGAACATCTGGAAACACATGCTGACCTGTGGTTTTATAGGACATGATTATCATTTCCAATCAAGCTTTCTAATGTATGGCTGAACTTTTCACAGATGAATCATTGTCATCATCATCAGCATCATTTATGCTCCATTAGCTGTTACCCCAGATATTATCTGCTGTTTTTTTTTCACTAAAGTAGCTCTCAAAAAAGCAATGCATTGCACTTTCTCAACCCAGTGTTCGGAGGGATATATTTCCAATCATTTGACAGAGGTTAATGGATTGTAAGGGGTAGAACAGATATATATATATATATCACTTGTTCTCAATGTACGAGGTAGATTCAGGTGCCTCGAGGTTGTGTGGGTAGTAAATGGCTCAGCCCTCTCCTCTTCTTCAACTTATGTACGATTCATCATGGGGGTTTCAGTTTCAGTTGGGGGCAAGATATATATATATATATATATATATATATATATATAAATATAATATGAGCTGGGTAGATTACTTACAAATTGTAATCCGTTACTGATTCCAAATTACATGACAAAAATTGTAGTCAGTAACGTAATCCATTACATTACACAATTTAGGTCATGTAATCAGACTACTTTTGGATTACTTTTAGATTACTTTTGTCCTAACTCGTTTATCACATTTACATTTAAATAGGATAATATTGTACCATAATGATGTAAAAATACAAAGAGTAAGAAAATATATTGCATTCATTGTAATTAACAACATGAAGTGTATTAAACATTATATTACATCAAGGTTTCACAAACTGGGGTTGTTCGGGAACTGCAGGGGGTTTGTGAGTTTAATGAAAAGCAATTAATTAAATCATAAATCATGTAAAATTTAAATAAATACATTTAAATACAATCAAATTAAAACACTTACTAAAAAATATAAATATAAAATATTTTGTTTACCTGCATGCCTTATGACCATTCACCAGTGTCTGAGAACTGTGAACACACGCAAATGTGATACTTCATTATTAAAATATTTATTTTAAAATATCAGGGGTACTTAACTTTAGTTAATGTTTAATGTTCCTGTTTGTGCATAAACAACATCTGCAAAGTTCAATGCAAAAGGAGATATTTTCTTTTACAGAATTTGCTTTTTAAGGCCTTAGTTTTTGATATCACGAACCCTAAAATGTACATAAACCCTGTTCCCAGGAGCAGACAATCACAACACACTGGGCCAGCTAACCTGTCTGAGCCCATTGTGTATTTCTGAGAAAGGGGCTTCATAGAACCAGGAAGTCATCAGACCATTTTTAGGAAAATGGAAACAGTGGTAAATATATAAAAAATAATGCAATTAAAAAAAAAATTATAAAAAAAAAGAAGAATGAACACTTGTTACAGTGCCCCCTATAAACACAATCAAGCCTTCGAAAATAGCGAGTAGCCCCAGAGTGCACCCTGGACGATGGGGCGGGGCGACACATTAAGGTGGGGTGACATGTGTCGCTCCGCCCACCCCCAATTTCATTGGTTTATAATACAGCAGAGCTTATTGGTGTAGACGCTTGAGCATGAGCATTCTTTTATATACGTTTTTATGAATAATCTACGCTGTTTGGCTGTAGTACAGAAATATTAAGTGCTAACAACAGCGATTTTAGTTAGAATCAATTAGCAAATGTGTTTATTAAGTTCCTATCAAACGCTTGGTGGCGGCATCTCTGAGTACTTCGGGCAGAACAGAGCTGTGTAATATGTGCGGCTCACGAATTAAGTCTGGGGAACAAATTCTTAATTCATGGCCATATAGTCCTACCTATCCTATAGCACGTTACATGAAGTCAGATATTATTGCACTTTTCACAGTACATGAAGCAGACAGACTTTAACATTCAGCAGTTTTAGCTGGGCAATGTTGATAAAAAATGATCTACTGTTTGAGATTTAGCTGTTTTGTATAATGTATATTTATATGTAGCCTATATTCTTTATTTTAGGATCGGTGGATAAGCACAAACTTAGGATATGAAGATAATTCACTGTAGTTCAGTAAGACAGGACAAACCCGCAAATGATTTTATTTTAAAGAACAACTGCGGTGAATAAGACAATAATACCAAATAGCCCATCAGCGTGAACTGGGGTTTTATGTGTGGATAATGGGAATAACCTTGCTGAAACAATTTTTTTTTTTTTTTTTTTTTTGCATAGGCATATTTTAAATGTTTGTAAACAGCTGTTATTAAATCTGACCTACGGCAAATATTATTATTAATGTGCTTTAGTGTGTATTTAAACAAATAAATGTTCATATATTTTCTCAGCAACATTTTTATTTATACGTTAATATATAGGCTATATGCACAAATATAGTTCCCCTTTCAGTCGGTCACTCCGAGTCACGTCGGATGACCGACGAAATTGGGATCTCGCCAGAGAGACCAATCCACTTCGAGTGTAACTAAACGAGCCAATGGACATTGGCATGCGATTATTGCATCCAGCTGCCGCTGATCACAGCGTGAGCATAAGAGGCAGCTGATGCACCGCATCAATTATCCTTTCGCTTCGGAGCCGAGCGGTAGTGAAGCTACTGCTCCCCTTCCCAAGAAGAGTGTTCTGTGAACGAGTGCGGGCGTTACGGTACAGCAGCGGTGGTCACGGTGTCCGGGAGAGCAGAATCATCTTCCCGCTGGCAGCCACACTTGGAGTGTGCGGTGGCCAAGCTCCCCTGCGTGCTTCAGCACCTCAAAAAAAGAGCATTCTAAGAGCAAATTTCTCTAAGAGAGTACACGGGTGATCGCGTCTTTTTAAAGATGTCTTATCACCCGTGCGTTTCTGGCTGTGGTCGCTTCCTGGCGCCTCAGGACGGTCACGATTGCTGCCTCACGTGTCTGGGCATTCAGCACGCTGAGGAGGCTTTCGTGGATGGCTCATGTTCTTCTTGTGGGGACATGACCATCTCGGAGTTGCGTCTTAGACTCCGCTATGTCAAACATGGCGGAGTCCCTCTGCCTCTGCCGCGGTCCGGCGTGCGCACCGCTGGGTCCGGTGGGGGCAGAGGTGATCTGAGGATTACGGTGAGGGCTTCCCCAAGTGGAGCTCCTCGCCCCTCAAGCACTCCGCAGCCGGTGGAGCTGCCGAAGGAGCGTGCTGGGCCCTCTGCTCGGGGTGCACCAGGCGTCTCCTTCGGTGGTCCCCCTGACGACCAGATGTCGATCACTGCATCGGAGGGCGGGCCCTCTCTCTCCGGGGATGACGACTCGGCTGCGCTGCCCCCTTCGGGTGTGGTAGCGTTGTCCGAGCCAGACCCAGAGATGACGGCCATGCTTTCCCGGGCCGCCGAGAATGTCGGGCTCGTGTGGAATCCACCACCGCGTCCCGATCCTTCGAGGCTGGACGAGTGGTTTCTCGGTGGGGGTCGCGCTGGTTCTCAGCGCCCCCCTCCGGTGCCATTCTTCCCGGAAGTGCACGAGGAGCTGACAAGATCGTGGAGGGCACCTTTCACTGCCCGAAACAAATCTTGTAGTTCTTCCGCTCTCACCACCCTCGATGGTGGAGCCGCTTTGGGGTATGCGGGCATCCCCTCGGTGGAACGGTCTGTGGCCATGCAACTATGTCCAACAGCCGCTTCCACCCTGCGGGGTGATCCGTGTCTCCCCTCACGGGCCTCTAAGTATTCGTCAGGTCTAACTGGCAGTGCTTATAGAGCCTGTGGGGAGGCGGCTTCCGCCCTCCACACTATGGCGTTGCTGCAGGTCCACCAGGCCAAAGCACTGAAAGACCTGCACGAGGGTGGTCACGACCTGGCGGTTCTACATGAGCTGCGCGCTGCGACGGACCTCGCGCTACGAGCGACGAAGGTGACCGCACAGTCTCTGGGTCGTGCGATGTCCACGTTAGTGGTCCAGGAGCGCCATCTCTGGCTGTGTCTTGCTGACATGAGAGAGCTGGAAAAGGTACAGTTCCTGAATGCTCCCGTGTCACAGACCGGCCTTTTCGGCGACGCTGTCGAGAGCTTTGCCCAGCAGTTCTCGGCAGCCCAGAAGCAGACTGAGGCGATCAAACACATCATGCGCCGGAGGAAACCTGCTGCTTCCACTCCGGCTGCAGCCCCTCAGCCTGCTCGTCGCCGTGGGCGCCCCCCTGCGGCCGCCCCCGCTCCCGCGCAGCCGCAGCAGCCTTCCACCAGGCCGCGTCGTGGAGCCGGTCGCAGGCAGGACGCCCACCCCATCCAGGCCCCCGCCAAACCTGGCGGCAAGCGCAAGTGCAAGAGGCCCTGAGACGGGCGACCCAGAGATGGAGGAGACTGCTCTTCGGGAGATGGTGACCGCACCACTCCCTCCCCCGGTGGAGGGCCGGGTGGAGAATCCTGTGTTTCAGTTTGTTTTTGTTCCGCCGCTGGCCCAGCAGCCAGCGGTACCCAAAACATCAGTAAAAGAGCGGTTTCCTCAATCTCTGGGTCTCAAGAGGAGGAGAGTGGTGATCCGTGCATCACAGGATCGCTTCCCTCCTCCTCTCTCGCCAGCAGGCAGCGGGTGGTTGCCCAAGAGCACCCCTTCTGCCCATTCGTGGAACCAGGTAAGGGCAGTAGCACTCCATTCCCCGCTTCAAGTCGTCAAACGCCGGGCTGTCACAAGCCTCAAGCCGGGTTCCTGTGTCTCCTCCCACGCGAGGAGAAATCAGGTGAGTGCTACACTACACACCCAGACCCCGCCCCCTGCCGTCACAGGCCAGGCCGTCACAGGCCCTGGGGCCGGTCCCTGTGTTCCACCTCGCTGCCCCACCGCGGGCGCGTCGGTGGCCCCGTTGGTTCCACTGGTGCGGTCTCTCGGAGCCTGGTTAGCGCTCCCCAGCCCGTCCCGGTGGCTCCTGCGGACCATCAGACTCGGCTATGCGATTCAGTTCGCCCGGCGTCCCCCCAAGTTCAGGGGCATCCGGTTCACTTCAGTCAAAGCCGTCGATGCCCCTGTCTTGCGCGCGGAGATTGCAGTCCTACTGGCGAAGGGTGCAATAGAGCCGGTCCCTCCAGCCGATATGAGGTCGGGGTTTTACAGCCCTTACTTCATTGTGCCCAAGAAAAGCGGTCTGCGAGTTTTGAACCGTGCACTTCACAAGATGCCGTTCAAGATGTTGACGCAGAAACGCATTTTTGGATGCGTCCGTCCCCTAGATTGGTTTGCAGCGATCGACCTGAAGGACGCGTACTTTCATGTTTCGATTCTTCCGCGGCACAGGCCATTCCTGCGATTCGCGTTCGAAGGTCGGGCATTTCAGTACAAGGTCCTGCCCTTCGGGCTGTCCCTCTCGCCTCGTGTCTTCACCAAAGTCGCAGAGGCGGCCCTTGTTCCCTTGAGAGAACAGGGTGTGCGCATTCTCAACTACCTCGACGACTGGCTCATACTTGCACAGTCTCGAGAGCTGTTGTGCGCACACAGGGACCTGGTGCTCAGGCACCTCAGCCAGTTGGGCCTTCGGGTCAATTGGGAAAAGAGCAAACTCGTGCCAACGCAGAGGATCTCTTTTCTCGGCATGGAGTTGGATTCGGTCAACCAGACAGCACGCCTCACCCAGGAACGTGCTCAGTCGGTGCTGAACTGCCTCAAGACTTTATCAGGCAGGACAGCGGTCCCACTGAAACTCTTTCAGAGGCTCCTGGGGCATATGGCTGCAGCTGCGGCCATAGTTCCGCTCGGTCTGCTCCATATGAGACCGCTTCAGCACTGGCTCCATGGCCGAATCCCGAGGTGGGCGTGGAAACGCGGTACTCACCGGGTTCAGATTACACCGGCCTGCCGCAAGACCTTCAGCCCGTGGTCAGATCCTTCGTTCCTTCGGGCAGGAGTGCCCCTAGAGCAGGTATCCAGGCATGCTGTGGTATTCACGGATGCCTCGGCCACCGGCTGGGGTGCCACGTACAACGGGCACGCAGTATCAGGGGTTTGGACGGGCCCCCTTCTGCGTTGGCATATCAATTGCCTCGAGTTGCTGGCAGTACGCCTTGCCCTGTGCCGCCTCAGAGGGCGCCTTCGGGGCAGGGACGTTCTGGTCCGTACGGACAACACTGCGACCGTTGCCTATATCAACCGGCAAGGCGGTTTGCGCTCCCGTCGCATGTCGCAACTCGCCCGCCACCTCCTCCTCTGGAGTCAGAAGCATCTGAGGTCCCTTCGTGCCATCCACATCCCAGGAGTGTTCAGTCAGGTGGCCGACGAGCTGTCTCGAGCGGCACTTCCTGGGGAGTGGAGACTCCATCCCCAGGCGGTCCAGCTGATTTGGAGTCGGTTCGGAGTTGCTCAGGTAGACCTGTTTGCATCTCCAGAAACCACCCACTGCCAGTGGTTCTACTCCCTGTCCGAGGCAACGCTCGGCACGGATGCACTGGCACACAGCTGGCCCCAGGGCTTGCGCAAGTATGCGTTTCCCCCAGTGAGCCTGCTAGCACAGACATTGTGCAAGATCAGGGAGGACGAGGAGCAGGTCCTGTTAGTGGCTCCATATTGGCCCAACAGGACCTGGTTCCCGGAACTCATGCTCCTCGCGACAGCCCCTCCCTGGCCGATTCCTCTGAGGAAGGATCTGCTTTCTCAGAGACGGGGCACCCTCTGGCACCCGCGTCCAGACTTGTGGAAACTTCATGTGTGGTCCCTGGACGGGACGCGGAGGTTCTAGGTGACCTGCCCCAGGAGGTAGCGCTCACTATCGCTTCAGCACGAGCACCGTCCACAAGACGGGCCTATGCGCTGAAGTGGAACCTGTTCGTCGAATGGTGTTCCTCTTACCAGGAGGACCCCCGGAGATGTTCGATCAGAGCCGTGCTTTCCTTTTTGCAACAAGGGTTGGAGCGTAGGCTGTCCCCCTCCACCCTTAAGGTATATGTTGCTGCTATTTCTGCCCACCACGACCCCATAGAGGGGAGGTCGGTGGGGAAGCACGATCTGGTCGTCAGGTTTCTTAGGGGGGCCAGGAGGTTAAATCCTCCGAGGCCTCCCTCCCTTCCCTCTTGGGATTTGGCTTTGGTGCTAAGAGCCCTACAAACTGCCCCCTTTGAGCCATTGCAGTCAGTCGAGTTGAAGTTTCTTTCTATGAAAACCCTACTCCTGACTGCATTGGCCTCAATCAAGAGGGTGGGGGACCTGCAGGCATTTTCGGTCGACGAGTCGTGCCTTGAGTTTGGGCCGGCTGACTCCAGTGCAACACTGAGGCCCCGGCCCGGCTATGTGCCCAAGGTTCCTACCACGCCCTTCAGGGACCAGGTAGTGAGCCTGCAAGCGCTGCCCTTGGAGGAGGCAGACCCAGCCCTAGCTTTGCTCTGTCCTGTACGCGCACTGCGTCAGTACGTGGATAGAACTCAGAGCTTCAGGACCTCAGAACAGCTCTTTGTCTGTTTCGGAGGACAGCAGAAGGGGAAGGCTGTCTCCAAGCAGAGGATGGCCCACTGGATAGTGGATGCCATCACCTTGGCCTATGAAGCACAAGGTGTGCCCTGCCCGCTCAGGTTGCGTGCTCACTCCACTAGGGGTGTCGCATCGTCCTGGGCGCTGGCTCGTGGTGCCTCGCTAGCAGACATCTGTAGAGCTGCGGGTTGGGCGACTCCCAACACGTTCGCTAGGTTTTATAGCCTACGTGTCGAACCGGTTTCCTCCTGTGTTCTCACCTCAAACGGGTAGTGGCACTGAGAGGGCCGGCTCAGAGTCGGCTTGCGGCGTCCTTACGCCTAAATTCTCCAGAGAGTTCCTTAACCAGGCAAACCCTGTTGAGTCCTCCAGCACTCCGGCGTCCGGACACGGCGGAGCGTCCGGCGCCAGGCCTTCAGCCAATGAATTCTTGAAATCTGGTGCGAGGCTAGTGCCCATATGAGAGACCCTGTCGGGATCCCATATGTGTATTCCACGGTATTCTTATTGGAGCCGTGTTTCCCCTGGCGGACCACGTTCTGCCATCTCTAAAGATGCAGCCTGAGCCATCTCAGAGACTTCCATGTGCAAAAGGGCCCTCTGGGTTACTTCACATGTTTGAATGTCACTTAAATCCCCTTTGGGAGGAGGTGACTCCGCAGTGTGCCTCTTCCAAGTGGAAGGGCACGCTTCCCAGTGTTATCCTAGTCCTACTGTTTGGGTTGCTCAAGGAACACCAGTAGTTGACCTTCTCTGTGTAGAGCCCGGTCCTATCGTCTGCCTTATAGGAAGGGTCAGGAGCCCTACACAGGGCACTGGAAGGGGCAGCTCCTGTGGCGCTTTGGTAGGGATCCCAATTTCGTCGGTCATCCGACGTGACTCGGAGTGACCGACTGAAAGGGGAACGTCTCGGTTACGTATGTAACCCTCGTTCCCTGAAGGAGGGAACGGAGACGTCACGTCCCGTCGCCACAGTCGCTGTACCACCGCTGAGCTGCCGGGTCGCCGGCTCGGCTCCTCAGCGAAAACATAATTGATGCGGTGCATCAGCTGCCTCTTATGCTCACGCTGTGATCAGCGGCAGCTGGATGCAATAATCGCATGCCAATGTCCATTGGCTCGTTTAGTTACACTCGAAGTGGATTGGTCTCTCTGGCGAGATCCCAATTTCGTCGGTCATCCGACGTGACGTCTCCGTTCCCTCCTTCAGGGAACGAGGGTTACATACGTAACCGAGACGTTACTGGTTTTGTGGCTCAGTCCTTTAAAAAGAACCAGGAATCACTGTACTATATTAGGCCTACTGATTTTAGATTTTTAGTAGTTATTATAGGCTAGTCTTTAATAAATAAAAAAATATTAATCACAGATAAGGTCTCTTTTACTCATTAAAAGTGCTCACGTACCTATTGCACAGATTTACAGCTCAGAGTGATTTAATATTCGATAGTTATGCAGGTCTATATGGCTACAATGATGGAGTGTTAATAACTGAATCTAAATTCGTCCCGTACACAGATTAGAACATGTTGTGCAGAATGAGGGTGTGGATACATAAATAATTGGATTTTCAATATCTGATGTCATGGACACTTATTTACTATAAGATAGGAACCTTTAAAAATGGTGAGAGAATCAATATAGGCTCAAATATTTTATTAAGATATAAACAAGGAAACATTGCCATGAAAACATTTTATTAGCACTTTATAGCCTACAAGTTTGTGATGCATTGAGCAATGTAGGCTACAACTCATCTCTTTAAACAACAACAAAAAACGGTTGTGCTTTAAAACGTAAAATCAGCCGCTTATGTTCGTGTTTGTCCATTTCTAAAATACAGTAAATTATCATCATTTGTGTATAAAATCCCAACTTATTGCTGATCCGCGGCCTGCCGATCCTCAAGGAAATATGAATGAAGCGCTATTCAGCCTGAAGAACCAGGAGGTGCTGTCATCAAGAGTTTATTTGTAAACAATGACTTCATCTGACTAAAATTATCATGGTTACTAAACAGATAATAATTAAGATAGGCCTATGATTCTAGAGTTAGCACATAATATTTCTGTAATGTGGCCAAAATTACAAAATCGTACACAAAGGAATGCGCATGCTCGGGTCTACACCAATAAGATTTGCCGTGTTATAAACCAATGGAATTGGGGGTGGGCGGAGCAACACGTGTCACCCCGCCCCAATGTGTCGCCCTGCCCCATCGTCCAGGCTGCACTCTGGGGTACTTGAAAATAGCTGGTTGGCCACCCCTTTAAAATAAATACATTAGGTGAAAGAGATTCAGATGACAAAACATTTGGGAATATCTGCATTACATGTAAATTATGAGTTTGAAGGACAAAAGCCTTTCAATAATACAAAATAATACATGGTTAAATAACATACTGATTGATAATTCAAATAAAAATGAATATGTTCATCAGTAGTTGATACAATGCTAAAACACTTCTTAAACCTGAAATGATTTTTGTAAATACATTGGTCAAATGCTGTGTTGCCTCCTGACTAATGACTGATCTCTGTGTGAATGTCCACAAAACTGGACTTTCTGAATGTATATAAGTGGCAGGCTATTTTAGAAGGGAAAATTTCAAAGATGAAAAAGAGGAATTAGAGAGAATCAATAAATTATGAATAATTTATTGCAATTGAATAATATGTAATTATGCAATCAATAAAAAAGTAACTGTAGTGTGATTTACGAGTATTTTAAAATGTAATTTACTCTAATTACAAGTAGGCCTACTTAATTTTTGGAATCTGATTACGTAATCCAGATTACATGTAATCAGTTACTACCCAGCTCTGTACATAGGTCTATATATATATATATATATATATATATATATATATATTTAGGGGTGGAACGGTACGCGTATCGAACCGTATACGGTTCACGGGGCAAATTCCAAATGGAAGTGATCATCCCTATCCCCTTGGAGTGGGGACTTTGGAGTGAACAGGGCACGTGCGTGCCATTATGTAGTCGTTTGGAATGCACTTGGCAAAGGGAGAGACGTAATTTCCTCATTATCTTCAGCTGGGATGTTCCCATGACAACGCAGCCCGGCGCCATAAAAAAAATATACATTTTATTTTTTAAAAAAGTTGTATACATATTAGTATTAGTCGTGGCCTAATGGATAGAGAGTCGGACTTGTAACCCGAAGGTCGTGAGGTCAAATCTCAGATCCAGCAGGGATTGTCGGTGGGGGGCGTGAATAACCACCCTCAATACCCACCCTCAATACCACGACTGAGGTGAGACCCTTGAGCAAGGCACTGAACCCCCAACTGCTCCCTGGGCGCCGCAGCATTGGCTGCCCACTGCTCCAGGTGCATGTTCACTACTGTGTGTGTGCACTTGGATGGGTTAAATGCAGAGCACAAATTCTGAGTATGGGTCACTATACTTGGCCACACATCACTTCCCCTTTTTCCCTAAAACAGCGACATCTGCTGACAGACACTGTGACACTGTGCTGCGTTGTCATGGGAACATCATAGCTAAAGATAATGAGGAAATTACGTCTCTCCCTTTGCCAAGTGCAAACGACTACGTAATGGCACGCACGTGCCCTGTTCACTACAAAGTCCCCACTCCAAGGGGATAGGGATGATCACTTTCATTTGGAATTTGCCCCGTGAACCATATACGGTTCGATACGCGTACCGTTCCACCCCTAAATACATATACATACATTGTACTTTTCTTTTCCACTTTCAGCTTTTACCTTAATACTGAGGGTTGTGAGGCATATTTATTGTTTTAAATATTTATTGTATTGTGTGTTTTTTTTTTTTTTTTTGGCATTTTCTGCCTTTTATTTCAATAGAGTAAGTGGACAGGAAGCAAATAGGGAGAGAGAGGGGGACGAGATCTGGAAATGTCTGCAAGCCAGGACTCAAATTAGGGACCCCCGAAGCACAACAGGGCTGCACGGTTGTTTAATTCATATTATTAAGTTTATTTATATATAATAAATAGAGCAGCTGTAATAAAGAGTACACTGTATACTAATAAAGGCAAAAAATATCAAAAATAGTTATTCAAACAAATTATAATAAATAGTAACATATAATTAACTTAAAACATAAAACTATTTTTGTTACTAAAAGTGGTGGTGGTGGGGGGGTACCATTACAAAAATTCAATTATTATTATTATTATTATTATTATTATTTTCTTTTGAAGTCTTTTATGCTCACCAAGGCTCTATTTGATTAAAAATGTAATATTGTGAAATATTATTACAATTTAAAAAATGTAATAGTCAAATTTAGGGGTCCTTTTCATAAAAAAAACAAAAAAACAAACAAACAAACAAAAAAACCTTGGGTTACATTACTGCAGTACACCTGTCTTCTCTACAGTAGGCCTCTGGAGGACTTCAAAATGACTCCACATGTATTCTTTCTGTGTTGCTAATGTCATGTTAGACATGAGGGTTTTGCATGGCGTTATTTTAATGACAAATGTCGAGAGCGCATTTTTTTAGCGCGAAAGTAGATTAATATAATGCGCGGATTTCCTTTGCGGATTTCCTTTGCTCTCGCACAAACCCGGACGCGCGCTCTCAGATATACGCTGCTCTCGCCCAGAGAGAGTGCGCGCACTTAAAACATGTCTCTCCTCTCACTCAAACTGTGTCCTGTGCACTCGCAAATCTCTTTGTGCTCTTGCGCTAGATATTAATTCTTTTCGCACCTGGATTAAACGTTGTCAAAAATTATCAACCAATCAGATTTTTTTATGACTAACCGATGAAAATACATGAAATCTTATTGACTAAAAGGGAACGGAAGCTGGTATTCTTTCAACAATCAAAGATGGATCTGTAATTTCTTTACAATTTAATAATATTTAGTCATATTAATCAAATGTATATTAAGAAATGGAAGCGGGTGCTTGGATGATTTGTAAATAACCTAGTTTGTCTAATCGTTTGGTCAAACCCCTCTGAGCGATTTATCTAAACAAACAAACAAAAAAAGTATATGGTTCTTAAAGTTCATGTGGTCATACACATATACTTAAGATGCGGAGACCAAATATAACACAGAAAAGAATTCACAGAAAAGAACAAACTACAAACATAAAAGAGATATAGTAGTAAAACAAAGTAGGCTACAATAACCAGTGTAGGCTATGTTAAAACAAAGACAACAATAAAAAAAAATCAAGGAAAGGCCCTATAGTGAACAAATCTGTTTCGAGATATTAAGTGCATAATGATAACTTTTGACAACGTTTAATCCAGGTGCGAAAAGAATTAATATCTAGCGCAAGAGGACAGAGAGATTTGCGAGTGCACAGGACACAGTTTGAGCGCGCACACGCACACTTTGAGTGAGAGGAGTGACACTTTTTAAGTGCGCGCACTCTCTCTGGGCGAGAGCACACTGTAAAAAATGACCGTGATTTTAACGGTAAAAAACTGTGAAAATGCTACAGTAAAAACCTGTTAAATGGTTAACGGTAAGTTCCCCTAATATATACGGTAAAAAACTGTAATAGACATTTCAGACAATTTTACGGTGAAATACTGTTTTTGGAAGTGAAAAAGAATGTAACAATGAATTTACAGGGAAAAAACGTAAATTGACGTTCCCAGAATTCCCAGAATTCCCTGCTTTGCATTTCAAATTTTGTTTGAATTTGATGTTTTTTCTTTGAAATAACTGTTTCTTCTTAGTTTTTTTTCTTATCATTTATATTTATTAGGGTTGTATGTTACATCTAATGTTATTAAATTAATGTTTATTGCATATTTCAGTTTGAGTCTCACCATGATGGTGTTTAGCGTTTGTGTGAATGACACTGTGCACCTTCTATATATGTTATTATTTAAAAGCTGCTTGTGATGAGCTTTGGTTCATCATATGACTTTCTCATCACCACCTGCATTTGGTGGTTATCAGTGTATTCCAAATGTACAAAACAGATTTCAGTACTTCAATAGGCTGGTATATTAACATTATATCAGTTAATGAAGTTACGGTATTTAACTGTAAGTTTAAGTTAAAACTGTAAAACCTAAAATGTTGCTACCGTATTTTTATGGTAGAATTCCAGCAACCACAGCTGCCGGCTTTTTACCGTAAATTTTATGGATTTTTTTTTTTTTTTTTTTTTTACAGTGATATCCGAGAGTGCACGTCCGGTTTTGTGCGAGAGGAAAGGAAATCAGCGTGCGAGCGGGGAGATTCGCGCTCGCGCATTATATTAATTAGCTGTCTGACAGGCTTGTGCTGCACAAAGCTCTGCGTGCTTGCTTTTGTGTCCCTGAATGGCAGTTCGAAGCAGCAAAGCAGTCCCGCATTGTGTTCCCGCAAAGCACTTATGCTCCTGGACAAATGCATGTTTGATTACCGTTCTGACTATTTTAATTCAAGATAAGAGCTCACATGATGATGTACATTAGCGGATCGCTGTGAATAGGGCGAATAAGGTGGTCCAGGTTTTCAAAGATGGGTCAGTTAGTACTTTTATTATAAAGCCTGAATCTGTCTGTTTGTACAGACAGCCCCTTTTGTTGGGCTCGTGTGTGTGTTTGAGTGTCTGTATACATGTGTGTTCTGATCTGCATGGCTGGGTGTGTGTGAGCATGTGTGGGTGTGTATTTGGGGGATTTGTTTCAGGCTGGACATGAACAAAAATAAATCTCCATGTTGATACATGTCAGGAGAGTTTACATTCTCTCTCTCTATAGCAAACTGCTCTACAGTGACATAGTTGTGCTCGCCCTCATATTTGGCCCGATAAAATGCCATTAAATATTCATTCTGCTTTCCTCTCAATCCTAAAATATACATAGAACATACTCATGTCACAAGAAGCTCTGAGTAACACATTAGAAGTAGTCACACTTGAAGTGTTTTCACAATCACACAGTATAGATGTTAGTAAATATACACAATTGTCTTAGTTGGCTTTTGTAGGTCAGCGTTCTATTGAACGAGTCCAATGTGTGTTACATTTCTGAAGTGAGAAAGAAAAGTCCTCTCCCTGTTTTCCTTTTTCCTTTTTTTTTTTTTTTTTGTAATTCATTAACTTCTCATTAAAACTGATGCCAATTTTTTCTCTGGGAGAAATGTTTGAAAAACGTATCTCTGGGAAAAAAAGCTTGTTTCCACCACAAGGAACAATAAATAAAGAATTAAAAATAAAAAAAGATAATTGCTTTTATAATAATAGATAATAGGTAATAATCATTTTCTCAAAATTCTTTTTTTTTCTCGCAATTGTGAGTTTATAGTTCACAATTCCAACTTTTCTTCTCTGAATTGCGAGTTTATATTTTACAAGTCTAATTTTATATCAAGTAATATTGAGAAAAAAATCTGAATTGTAAGATAAGTTTTATTCCATGGCGGAAATGGGCTTCTATAAATTACTCTGTAAATTAAAAAAAAAAAATTAACAATATTTTGTGAAAAGCGTTAGACTAATATAATTTACATTTTACATTTTTACATTACAAAATTGCAAAAATACATTTTCATAATGACGAATTATAAATTAGAATATTGTGTTTTATAATAAATAAATATAATTATACTACTTTTACATAAATTTTCAATGGCTTTCAGGTAAATCAACCTATAGTTTGTTTACTTAAACAGGTAGTTGCACATTCAACTGGGATAGAATAAATTATTTTAAGGTGTGTTATCTTTAAAATACATTGTTCTGTTGTTCTTCACTTCATCCAGTACTATTTTTAAATCAAATGTTCAAAAATCTATGTTGCAGCCTACTGCTTTTCTTGTACTGAGATCTGTTGGGTGTTGTAATGTTTGGTTGATGTGTAAATGCGTTCATATACTCTTTGTTAGCCTGCCAGCTGCTCTTCTCCAGGTGTAATGGTGGTCATTGATGCAATGCAACGTGTAGGAGGCTGTTGTTTTGTTACTGAGAGTATTAGCAAGCCTACACGCAGACACTTTAATGCATGAAACACAAATATTCTGTATTTATACTTCACACTCAGCCTCTGCCTCTCAGCCTTGACTGAATGCATCAGTGATGTGCAAAGCTATTCCATTATCACTGGTGCCATATGGATTTACAAGTATAATGAGTGAGAGCAACCCATGTAGCTGGAAAAAAAAACCTTAAAAAGGCACAGTAAAAAAGGAGTCTCTTCACTCTACACTCAAAAGGAAAAATATTAGAAACTATATTTTGCTTGGAAAAAAAAAGCCTAACATTTTTGCATGCAGTATTCAATGCATATTCAAACCCTTGATTCTCATTATGAGTAGTCCCATGCTTATATTCTCATTAACATAACTTGAAAAAATTTTATATTACCATGCTGAATAAATACAGTTCAGTGTAAACAACATTTGTTTTTACTGCCTTGAACTTCATTTAAAATGTTAATAATGTTGATTTTTATTAAAATCCCTTATGTTCACCAAGGCTGCATTCATTTAAACATATATAATATTATATTATAATACAATAGTATTGTGAAATCTTACATTTTCAAGTAGCTGTTTTCTATTTAAATTTAAAAATTTTAGCAGCCATTACTCCAGTCTTCAGTGTCACATGATCCCTCATAAATCATTCTAGAAGCATTTTTCAATATTATCAATGTTGAAAACAGTTGTGCCGCTTAATAATTTGGTGGAAACTGTGATGCATTTTTTCCCAAGATTCTTTGATGAATAGAAAGTTCAAAAGAGCAGCACAGAAATCTTTTGCAACATTGTAAATATGTTTACTGTCTATTTTGATCAATTTAATGCACCCTTGCTGAAAAAAAAAAAAGAATTTCTTTAAAAAAAAAAAAAAAAAAAAAGAATTCTTGCTGACCCCAAACCTTTGAATGTTAGTGTATATGCAGTATGTTTGGTTTAAATAGTTTAAAAAAGGTAGAAAAGTAATTGAGGAATGAAATGCATTTAATTAGCATAAAAATAATGGCAAAAAATACAGTGATACTAAATTAAAGCATAATTTTCTTTAAATGTTTTCGCTTTTTTTTTGTCTTTTGATTTTGGGTGAAACATTTCTTGGCAGGCTTTGTTGAGCTTTATTCTTGATTAATTTCTTTGATTAGCTTATTTCTGTGTTTAGTTTTCTCAGATATCTCTGGGCTTTCTGCGATATGCACTGTTGTGAAGCGTTACTTACCAAAACACTCACTAATGCTGGCTGTCAGTCTAAATTGCCATTAATCAGTCTGATAAATTGGCTGTTAACGACGCGATGTCTGTTTGTTTTAGGCACCATTAGCAGGAACTGCACTATGGAAGGCTGGTCCGACGTGTATCCCAGCATCCACAGCATTTGCTTTGAGCCCACCCCGAATGCATCCAAGGTGAGTGACTAAATTTAGTCAGATGTTTCCCAGATTTACTTTAAACACACGTCTTAAAAAAAGATTCTGTCAGTATGGGGCTTTTGATTGTACACAGTGTTTAGAATCATTGTGCTAACCATCCTGAAGGAGCTACGCATGAATGGCAGTGGTAAAGGAAGATATTTTGTCTGAAAGGTACTGTTGTTCCCTCCACATGTGCTACAACCACAGAAAAATCTGAGGGCACTTCAGGACCCTGAACCTTTTAGTGCCCACTATCTAGCCTGAATCTATGCCAGCTGGGACTAGCTTTGGGGCAGAGACCGTGTTTGTGTGCATTTGAAAATGCGAGTGCGTACATGCATGCATGCATGTGTGTGTTCATGCGTGTGTCTGCCAGAGACAAACAGTCATAGAAAGCACTAGAGTTTTAAAAGAAAGCGAGCAGCTGGCTCAAGTGTATTTTCATGGGCTTTCAACCAAATTGCTCTCCGTATTATATTTCTCAGGATCCCGAATTTCGAGACAAATGATTTTAGATGCGTTTGAAGTTGAGAAGAGTCCCAGAGAGCCAAAAAAGAGCAGATGATAAAAGAATAAGAACAGAGATGTGCTTTTGTTCCTTTATGGCAGCAGAATATTAAAAAAAAAAAACTATAAATGTCCAGTAACATGTAACGTTTGGTCTTATTACAAAACTAGATTCTCTCAGTTTGAAATGAAACAGCCAATAGCCTTACTGTTTACTGTTTCATCCTGCGATTGTGCTGTAGAGATTTGAATAATCATGTGATACTGGAATGGAGGGAATCTCTGCAGGAAGTGAACCATAGCAATGCCAGTGTCAAGACAGACCCCAGAGCAGAGGAGTGAACCGAATCATTTGGAGTTCACAGGATTCTGGGAAGTTTTCATTAATTTGTTCTGCAAGTCCTATATATTTGGTGGTTGGATGTTTTTAGATTAATTTATATTAATTCACATATTACAGGACCTGTAGTTAACACTCAATCACCAAATGTTAGTAAAAAAAAAAAAAGGATTGCCAATTAGCCGGTACCTTAAGAAACTTTGACATAAAACATAATTACAATACAATAATTAAATCTAATTGGCAGAATTAGGCAGACCCCTGCTGATGTACAGTAAGTGTTAGTTACTCAAATCAAACCATGTACTAAAGAAAACATGTGATGAGCACATTCTAATGATTCATAAAAAATTATTTTCTTCAGAACTCAAAGTTGTGACACCTAAGAAAAATGCTCCTCAGATTAAACCTCCAAATTGAAAATATTACAAAAACAGCACAGATAAATAATGTAATTTTTTGGAGAAAAAAAAAACCCCACTGCTGCTCAAAAGTTTGCAATGGTAAGGTTTTTGTTTTTGAAGGAAGTCTTCTATATTCACCAAGGCATTTAGTTGATTAAAATTGCAGTAAATCTGTAATATTGTAAAACAGTATTACAATTTAAAATACCTGCTTTCTATTTTAAAATATACTTAAAAGTGTAATTTATTCCTGTGATGGCAAAACTGAATTTTCAGCATAATTACTCCAGTCTTCAGTCACATGATCCTTCAGAAATCATTCTAATATGCTGATTTGGAGCTCAAGAAACATTTATTATTATTATCAATGTCGAAATCAGTTGTGCTGCTAAATGTTTTTGTGGAAACTGTGATAGATTTTTTTCAGGATCCTATGTTGAATAGGAAGTTCAAAAAAACAGTATTTATTATATAAATCTTTTGTAACATTAAAAATGTCATTTTTGATCAGTTTCGGGGGAAGGTGGAAGGTGTCTCTATTATCAGGATAATTAGCGACTGATTTTCCTATTAATGAGCTGAACTGTAACTGAGCTTACTGTGATTTATTTTATATTTATTCATAAGCTGTAATGATTGAAACACCTGGCAATGTGATGTTTTTTCCTCGTTGCCATTATAAGGGCATCAGGGGACATCCCATAAACTCAACTCTCCTTGCCTTAATAGGAATGCAAAATGGACATTTTTCCCATCTAATTTTTGTAAGCTTTAGTCAAACAAGTCTTTTTGTAAGTCATGAGATGTTTTTAGCTCATACCCATGGCCGGTTTTGACATAAGATTTGTTGCCCAATTAAGTCCTCATGGCATTATTTATAAAATAAATGCTCTTAATAGATCAGTGCTATTTTTCAGGGGTAGGCAGTCCTGAGAATGCAGGGAACGAGAGGAATGTTTGCCACTTTGTATGTTGGAGGCCGTATGGAGAAACTGTCATTTTGACAAAAAGTAAATGTCTCCAACATAATCAGATGAAACCTCCCCGGCATACTAACTTAAACAGCCGTCTGAGGGAAAGAGCAGCATTTAGCACAGAAACTAAATAAGGATTTAAATGCAAATGTTAAGTATCTCATACCCCGTTTAAGTTATTATGATGAATAAATGTCCTATTAAGTATTAAAATGTCCCAGATTAACACAAGTCAGCTGTCAAGAGTTAAAGTTCAACCAAGGCATTTTGAATGTAAAAGTTTACAGTTTAATAAATTATGATACAGACATGTCTTATACACCAAAATGGCATTAAACTGCACCGGGAGAACACTGTATTTCAGGGAAAGCAAATACTTGAAGATGATAAGACTCAAATCTGCTTTAACTGAAGAAAGTTGAAATGAAATCAACTATTATTAGAGGGATTCTCTATAGAAATGTCAGCATGCGTGTTTAATATTCCTTGCTTCTGTCATGAGCGTGTAGTTTTGGGCATTCATGGACGCGCGTCATCTCCAGCAGCGAGGGCAAACGCCTCTTATGGCTGGATAAACAGTCCTGTGAAGCGCAGTGAGTTGTCAGTGTGACTTGAGGTGATACCAAGGATCAGAGCAGACATGCTGACACATCGGCCTGCTCTGATTGGCTATATGTTGAAAGGAGATGTGTGCCGTGACTGAAGCAGCCTTGAAACGGTGCAAATCAGCCTGTCTGAGGCTATAGACACAAAAACAGGATGATCCAGCATAGAAATTGGATTTGAACTTGATTTCATTACAACCTGTTTGACATCTCTGTAAGCAGAGCAACAGATTTTCTTCATGTATACAGTAGCTTGTGCATTTTTTATTTTTTTTTTGGTGGAAACCCATTTCTGCTTCAGAGTAAAAAAAAAACAAACAAAAAAAACGAAATAAAAAGGTAATTGACTTTTTTCCCCTCATACTTTTATTTCCAATAATTATGACTTTATATGTGACTTCATCTTTCATTTGCAACTTATTTTCTCATAACTGACTTTTTTTTTTTCATCTTTTTTTTTTTTCATCATTCATCATTTTCATCATTTCAAATTTATATTTGAAATTGTGACTTCATTTTGTATCTCACAATGACTATTTCCTGTTTTTTAACTATCTCACCCCCCTTTTATCACCCCTTCCCTTTTAATTCATTCCTTCATTCATACTGTTCAAGAGTTTCTGGTCAGAAAGTGTTTTTGTAATGTTTTTGTCTGTTATACTTAAATGCATTTATTTTATATCAACAATTTGGTAAAAACAGTAATATTGTGAAATATTACAATTTAAAATAACATTTTTTATTTTAATATATTTTAAAATGTAATTTATTCCTGTGATAACAGCTGAATTTTTAGCATCCAGTCTTCAGTGTCATGTGATCCATCTGAAATCATTCTAATATGCTGATTTGCTGCTCAAGAAACATTTCTCATTACTAATAGTGTTGAAAACAGTCATGCTGCTTAATATTTTTGTGTGAATGGTGATACATACAGTAAGTATTGACTTTTTTTTGTGGTGCTGCCAAATTTTTTTAAATAAACAATTTAAGTTTAATTTACTTACTTAAAAATGTCATTCTACACTTTGTAGCATGTTAATTTTTTGCATAGAAAACATGACAATATTACTCCTTTTTCTAACATAAAAAAATTAAATATAGTGTTAATGATACAGTGGCAAAACCAGTCTATGTAAAGGAGCTCAGTTATCATTGGCTAAACTCTTCACTTGTGACAAACACACTGTGGTTTATCCGAGTGGGCCATACAAGGAAAATCTTGTTTTATGTTTTACTTGCATATTGTTGTTTAATGTTTAGAGAGACAGTACATCTCCCTTGAAATGTTTTCCATCAAAATTATCGCAGATGAACTTTTGACATCACCCAGAGTTCAGCACGTGCTTCGCAGTAAGACGGTTGGCAGCCGTGCGGTTTGGGATGTTGCCCAGATGACTCTACGCTGCTCGTTTGAGCGATGAAGGGACAGTTCGCTGTTTTTCATTATGATCCCGTGTCAGGGGAAATGAAACATTAAAGCAATTTCCTAGAGAGACAGTAGCAGAGGGCACATTCCCATCCTCTCAGAGTTCTTTCGTGGAAATTATCAGAGATGACTAAAGTCATCCTCCTAAGGCGTTAGTAAGAACACTGATCGACCTTGAGTCAAACCTGTCTGAAACCTGATTTCTTGAGCCCCGTCCTGCTTCGCTTCAAAGAAGTCCTGCCCCGGGACACTTCAGAGAAATTAAAACAAGCTCGCTGATGAATTAAATTAGACATTGATCTTCTAACCTTGGGGTATTGATTCTGTTTAAAAGGACACCTGATATTCGTTTTAGGGTTCACAGCAAGTGATATCACCTGATCAATGTACACGTATATTAGACCAGGTTGTCTTTCACACTTAATTTAATACATTAGAGTGAAGGTTATATTTATCTTAAATGATTTACTCTTCAGAAGAGAGAGAGGCTTTTATTTGGTTCTGGCTTTGATTTGTCAAAACGTGTCATTTCTGTGTCACCAAATGGAATTAATGACTGTTTTCAAACAGGTTTTTTTTTTTTTAGATATTATCCACTGTTGGTCTGAAACTCACGCCATTGGTTGAGCCAGCATAACTGATTAGCAGTGTCTGATAATGCACTTTTCAAGATAATCAACCTCTTATTTTAACATTAAAGATGAGACACATCACCTGAAAGTCTAAACAGACTACTTAGACATCATCTTTTC
Organism: Spinibarbus caldwelli; assembly: GCA_039654775.1. Lineage (NCBI taxonomy): Eukaryota > Metazoa > Chordata > Actinopteri > Cypriniformes > Cyprinidae > Spinibarbus > Spinibarbus caldwelli. Next base: position 9,343,903 of record CM077262.1, on the reverse strand, counting down.
CGGGGCCTTGCGTCGCATGTTGAGGTCCAAGTGCCATATTAGTGTCACTTTTAATCTGAAATTCTCCAGAAGTTTTCCATGGGCATTCCCTGAAACATATACCACATCCAATAATAAATAAAAGACTGTCAGAAGAAGGAAACAATCCCTCATCTCATCCAAAGCCAGCACAGAGGCTGGTTTCTGTCTCCTCCTTTTAACTGCTGCAGCTCTGATAACCTGCACATCACTTAGTTGTTTATAGATGATGTATTACAGGCTTAGTATGAAATACACTGAGTAGTGGGACTAGAAAAAAAAATGTCAACCACCACTTTTACTTCTGTATTCAAACATATTAGAATGATTTCTGAAGGATCATGTGACTGAAGACTGGAGTAATTATGCTGAAAAAATATTTCCCCCAACTTCGTGTACATTTTAGATTGTTTGTCATATTTAAAGTCGTTTCTTTTTGTTACATGAACATTAAGCCTTTTTGTTTTTGCTTTCATACATTAAAACCCTTGGAAACTTGTTGACTTGTTACCATGACTTCATCCTTTTTTTTTCTACTTTTCAAATGCCTTCTATTTATAGAGTTGATATTTTTAATCCTTGTTCCTGAAAATGTCAATCAATTTATGTCTAAACTATTTCAATATTTATAGTGGGAAAATCATTTATATAAAAGTGAGTTTCCCAATTGTGACATTATGTGACAATAACATATTTTACCCTTTATGAAGTTTTTTCAAAAATCAGTTTACCTGTTTACCAAAAAGACAACAGTGTGAAATGATATTTGAAGAAAATCTGGAAAAATAAAGTAAATTATTATTATTATTATTATTATTATTATTATTATTATTATTTTGTGATCAGACCACTTAAAACAAATGTGAATTTCATGTGTATTTCATTTATTTCAGTAATGTAACTTCAATTACAGAATGATATCAAAAATCGCTTGTAACATTATAAATATCTTTACAATCTCTTTTGGTTAATTTAATGTGTCCTTGCTGGACAGAAATTATAATTAACAACATTTTTATAATTAACTAATTTTAAACTATCTTTAATATTTTAGTGTCTTCTGACCTCAAACTTGTGATCAGTATAACACATATAACACCTAATTTTACACTAAAAAATAAAGGTATGAATTGTTAGGCATTTATATATACATAAAATATACACTATACAAATGTTTTGTCATTTAGTGTCATACAATCACAAATGCATCATGCAATAATGCTTTAAAAGCAAATCAAAAGCAAAAACACACTGACATGCACACACCCGGTCAAAAACACTCTAAATGGACAGATAAACCAAAAGTTGTAAAATATCCCTCTCACGCTAAATTTAGTGAGCTTTATGTTTAAAGAAGCACAGGAGAAATGTTCCTGGTGGTGATGTTGTTGAGTGGGTCTGTGTCTCCAGTGTGCCAGGTTGTAAGTTAGACTTAAAGAATGCTGTTTATTGGGGATGAGTCTGTCTGAGCTTCATCACGCTCTTCCACCATCAAACAGCCGCCTGGCCAACTCGCCATTTCCATGCTTATTAGTCACCCTGTCATCCTTGATCTGTGAGAGAATTCACATTTAGCATGTATACATTATTTCATCACATTTAAAATCTGGCATAGGGCTTAAATGCATTGCTTGTACTGCTGAGTGGTGTATATGGAATGTTTTATTTTTTTTAGACGTATTGTGTATGTTGTACTCATTTAATATAGCAACAGTGCTACTGACATTTTCAAAAAAAGTGATGATTATAAACAAAGACTTTGTTGCATTGATAGGAGTTCAATCAGGTAGGTAAGATAAAACGTGGCCAAAGGGTTTTTTTTTTTTTTTTTCCCTACTTTCAGTACTTTTTTTTTTTTTTTTACTACTTATTTTGTGTACAGTATATGTAAATTTGCATAGTCTGGGATATAGATTTTGTTTAACTTGAAATTTATTTTATTATTTTTATGTAAATGAAATGAGACCCAAACATACAGTATACTTTTGTTTTTAAATAAACCAAATAAAATGCATTTCTGTTGAAAGGAAATTTTGTTCTGCTAGAAAAAAAGGTATGATTTTTATGCATCATGAGCGTGGGCTGGTGATGACAGAATTTAAATGTTCTGAGGAATGTGCAACACGATTGGACTCATCAAATTTAGACATGTTATTGAGTGATTTTTGCAATAGTGATTTAGACAAAGAGCTTTATAGTAACTACAATAATCATAATTTTTGCCTATATAATCATATAACTTTTTAAT